>CM062526.1:43144735-43744735 GCA_031439595.1 Pterocarpus santalinus | reverse complement strand
AGAGAGAAAGAAATGTCACTACAAGTGAGAAGCAAATCAAAATGATAAGTTATAAGCTTGGCCAAAGATACATGAAACTTGATTCCATAAAGAGTTAGAATTGTTGCCAATGGATGCCATATCTAGCAAGACAACCAACAAGGGGACAAGGGACGGTAAGTTTACAATTTCTGAACCCTTATCCATCCGAGTGCCAGACTCACACATGACAACAATTTAACTGTAATATAATTTAAGCCAAGTCAACAGAACCAGAAAATTGAGCCCTGATAATTGCTCTTTGATGAAATATGTTTACCAGAAAGAAGCTTAAAAACTTTCAGATTTCATTTTTTCACTAATAAATCTCTGAAAAGACAATGTCTCCAGAGGAGAGTAGGGCAGGTTTTCTTTTAGTGTTATCCACTTTCTCATTGGCATATGGAAAAGGCCAAAAAAAAAAAAATGTTGTAGGACTTAACACCCACAGATAGCTTCTCTGCCTTGCCACCTAGTGGCTGACATATGGGAAGAAAAACTAGAGAAACATGAAGTACGATGATCATCAGTAGTAACTTCTTATCAAAGGATTGATCAGAAGAAACAAGAAACTTCCAGATTAAGTCATTGAACTACGCAAGTCCTCAGCAATATTGACTTCATCAATTTGCTCTTAGCCTTTATCTAACCCAGATAAGAGGTTATGTAGATATCATTCTTTGTTTCCCAGCATAATAAAAAACGAAGCTGAGAGTGCTAAATGTATTCTTTCCTAGCATAACATAAATCAAAGTATGGAGTGCTAACTCTGTTAATAAAGATTTATGTGGGAACAAATGGTCCATATTAAGGTTGACAGTAATTTGGTTTGCAGAACAGGTACTTCCGACGGCCACGGTACAGTTGGGACAGAGATTAATAAAACAGCAAGGTTGACACAAAGGGAGGGAAGTAAAAGTAGAAAAAAGATACTGACATAATTCAACCCCACCATTTCTTTTTTCTTGGATGGTGAATTATTAAACATAATTGTTTGAAAAGGTCAGTCTGTGATTGTGAGATTTAAAATTACTTTAGGTAAGTCTCTAAATTATGGGTGCTAACTGCAAAGTCAATAGGGATAGTTTCTTTCTAGCTATAGAGATGAAAAATTCTGCAGGAGGTAAAGTCAACAAGTAGAAATACCTCAACCTCCTTCTCTCTTTATTTTCCCCACACCTCCTCCCACTCCAGCACACCCTTCTACTCAGTGTTTACAATCTCAAACCCTGGTAACAGGTTAAAATGGATTAGATCATTTTTACCAACAGATAATGTGATCTTCTTACATGACACAACAAAGGTAAAACTTAAAGCAGTAAAGAAGTGTCAGGTAAACCCATGTTATTATAACTAAAGGTAAAATCACTTGAAGATTCGACTAAGATGATTTCTTTGGTGCCGTTTGATCCATGTAACCAAAACAAAAAACAAAAAAAAAAAAAAAAGAAGAAGAAGAAGAAGAAACAAACATAAACCACAGAGCCTGTAACTCAATTGTAGACACACTCCATTTCCATTTACCCAACCAGACTCACAGATAAAGACATAAAATGAACGACAGAAACACAACACAAAACTATTACAGTACATTACATGTGCTCACAACAGGTTAAGGAAAGTGTAAAACAAAAACACAATAAAAATACAAAAATACTATAAAAGCTCAAACATACAGAAAGCCGAATCCAATTCAGGCAATTTTGCAACATGGACTGAAAAAAATCTCACCATATCAATGGAAAAAAAGTTTCACATATTACATTAACAAATTTAAGGTACAAAACAAAACATGTACCCCCCAAAAAAATTACAAGGAAAATGACAATTACATAAAAACTTGGAAAACCCAATATATTAATATTATTAAATATCGAATGAAGAGAAGGGGAAGAGGGATTTGCCTGGAAGAAAGGGGGAAGGGGAGAGAAGGCGGGGGGATGCGAATGCGAAGAGGAGAGAGAGAGAGAGAGAGAGAGAGAGAGAGAGAGGGTCCTACCGTTGCTCAGAGGAGGCGGATGAGGGTGTATGCACCTGCAGGCTATTTTGGTGAAACTTAAATCCCCATTTTTAAGAAAAAAGAAAAATTATAACTTTTCTTTTTGATCTGGAAAATTATAACTTTTTTTATTTTTAGGAAGCAGTTGGCATGTGATTTTAGAACTCTGAGTCTCTGACTTTATTCAGTCAAAAATAAAAATATAACTTTATTTATCAAATTTTTTTTTCTTTTTTTGAGTTTCTCATAATATTTTTTTACTTAACAAATAAAAAATTAATCTATTAAAATATAACCAAACATCTAAATGGAAACACTTACTTTTTAATAATATTTTTTTTATATGTATGAATCTCAAAATCAAACTCAAAATTGAATAATTCAAGCTCTTTTTACTCGAAATAACGCCTAGTTAGTAACTTTATTATTGAACTGAGTATTAGTCTAAGCACCAAAATAAAAAATTGAAGTATTAGCCTTTTTTTTATTCCTTTTGTTCTTGGACTTTTATCTATTTGATCCAAAATCTTAGAATATTTACTGTGATCAGATGTTTCTTTGAAAAATTATTTTTAATAAATGATGTTACATCAATATTGAGGAAAGTTATAACACATACGCGTTTGGATAAATTTGGGTTCCAAAAAAATAATAATTAAAAACTTTTTGAAATAGTTCTTAAAAAGTACATGATTATTGAGTTTAATTTCGATAATATAAAATAATTTTATATAATTAACTACTAAAATTATAAAAAAATCAAATTATAATGGATAATTTATCAATTATAATTTAATATTTTTTATATTTTTATTGACTAATAATTATTTTATATTATCAGTCAGTACATAAAAATTAAACTCATAATTATTTACCAAAATTAAGTTGTTATCAAACATAAATCTAAATTAATTTATAGGTCTCATAGTTTTAACGTGTTAGGTTCCTATACTTTAGAAATATTGGGTCATTATACTTTAAAAATTTTGTAATTAAACCCCTATCATCAATTGATTGTACATTCTCCATTATATCATACACACATGGCCATTAATCATACTTTGTTACATTATGCAGACTAGATAAGCTTCCAATTAAATTGAAATGCCAATATCTTTAAAGTTTAATTGGTATGTACTGATAATATAAAATTATTTTACATTATCAACCAATATAAATAGAAAAAAATAAAAAATCATGATGGATCTCTCATTATAATAGGTAATTATTTGTGTGAGTTGACACTTTTCATTATTTCTATTGGCTTATAATATAAAATTATTTTATACTATCAGTGTATTTAAATTAAATTCATATCTTTATCTAATTTCTACCTAAAATAATTTTTTTTTTCATATTTCCCTTCTCATATATGTTATAAATTTATTTGAAAATCATGATATTTAGTTTTTAAATATATTAATTATGTTATTCTTTTTTTTTTCAGCGTTATTAACAGTCATATATATATATGACTAACTAGCAACGGGGACTCAATCATAAAATTTTTAAGTATAAGAACTCAATTAAAAATATTTAAAATATAAAGACTTATTTTAAAACAAGCTAAAGCTATAGAAATTTACAAATTAATTTAACTTATAAATAATGGCGTTGATCATAACGGAAATAAGGACAGAAAAATTTTTGAAAAAAAAATATGGCCAAAACTTTCTTTAATAAAGTATAGGTGTGTACATGTACGATAATAATTGTTATGTGGATTTTATTTCGTCATTTAGGTGTTGAGTCATCGAGTGAAGATTGAACAATTTTGAGGATAAATACAAAATATCAAATAGTTGGCATTTTGTTTTTACTCAAAGTAACTTTATTTATTTGAAATTTTTTTTTATGCCACTAAAACTGTTTTTCAAATAATTAAAAGTATTTTTAAAAGAAATATTTTTGGAGTTATTTTTTATTTTAGGAGAAGTACTTTTGAAAGGAATCTTACTATTATTTTTATATTAATAACTAAAAATAATTTTATTTTATCATATCCAAATAAAAATCATTCTCTTAGACTTATTTTTGATGTACTTAAATCAAACACAAATCAATTCTTTTAAAAGAAATTCCTCTAAAAAAATTCTTTCAACTATTAGGGTCCCAAAAAGTAATTTTATTAGGATGAGAATGAAATTGCATAATAACTTTGCTTGTTTGGCAATTTTTTCATGCCACTAAAAATACTTTTAGAAGAAATATTTTTATAGTTACTTTTCATTTTATGAGAAGTACGTTTGAGAAAAAAATCTTATTTTTACTTTCATATTAACAATTAAAAATAATTTTATTTTATTATATCTAAATAAAAATTATTCTCTTAAACTTATTTTTGACATATTTAAATCAAACACAAATAAATTCTTTTAAAAATAATTCCTATAAAAATAATTCTTTTAAATTAATTCTTTCAAAAATAATTCTTCCAAAAATTAAACCAAAACATAAGTAAGTTGATATTATTGTTAAGATATATATTCATTCGTTTAATTATATATTACAACATCATGAAAAACATTTAAATCTTGTAACGACTAGCTCAAAAATTACCAATATGATGCTATATAATTAGTTGACACATTAAAATATTGTATACTAATAATATATCCAAATTAATCTTATAAAAATTGTAATATACAATTCATGAAATAAAAATATTACTATTCACCTCTTGAGAATATGATTTGTTTTACAACTTGAAATGTAAGCACACTTGTAAATTGATGAAAATAGTACATATTGTGATTTGAAGGGTAACTATTTTTATCCCTACAAGAAACTAAGCAGAAAGACAAATAAAAATCAAGTAGTTAGAGATAAAGGGAGTATAAAAAATTTATAAACAAAATTATTAAAATATTCTATATTTAAATGTTTTATCTATATACATGGTTTACAATAAAATACAACTATGCTGGTTGATCTATATAATTGATTATATTTACTAAGAAAAAACAATTATTATTGTTTTTGTGTAATATTGGTCTAAAAGTTGGTAATATTTTGATATTAAATTTTGTTTTAAAAGATGATATTTTGAATATAATTTGATCTTGTTTTTATAAGAATGGTTTGAATCAAACAATTAATCATTATATATTGCAACTAATTTCTGATTTAGTGTAATATATTTATGCCCCATTGATTAATTATGGTAATAAGAAAAACAAAATTTTATAACCTCTTTAATGTAAATAAAAATATGGATGTACAGTTCGCGAAATGAAAATATTATTACTTGCATGATATATAATAATCAATCAGCAATTTTATATACTAATACAAAATCATATTCAAATCATAATAAAACTTGCTAAATGACTAGAAGGTAAAAAAACAAATAGATTAAATATCCATTTTATTCCTAACTTTTTAAAGTTGACATTAATTTAATCTTAATTTTTTCTTGACATTAACTTAGTCATAATATTTTAAAATTTGATATTAATTTAATACTCTACTGATGATTTGATAGAAATTTTGATTTTATAGAAAATTTATTAGGACTAAATTAATATTAAAGCTCAAAGTGTTAGGAATAAATTGATATCAAAATTATTTTTAAGACCAAGTTAATGTCAGTTTTAAAGTATTAAGACTAAATTGATGTCAAAATTTTTTTAGGATCTAATTGATGTTACCTTGATAATACGATTAAAAAGGTTATTTACTAAAAAAAAATAACAATTTTTTGTTTTTGGTCATCAACATATGATTGTTTTGTCCAAATTATCAGTATACAGAGTCTGATGGACTTAATGAATCTAGTTCTTTAGATTGTTTACTATGGATATAACTCTTATAATGTTTGTATTTTTTATTCATGAAATTTAAATATAAAATTTTACTTAAGAAAAATAAATGCTCATCCAAACATTTTAAATTAAGGAAAATACTTGATGGCACATATTTATTGACACAAAATTGTATGAATGCCATTTGGTCAGTTAGAATGATTTATTTTTTAAACCTTTTACCCATGTATTGGTCATCAAGAGAATCAAATGGCTATTAGCAATTCTTGGAATTCGTACAAGAGCTGTTTGTTCCACTTGGCAATGCTCTTAAGTTCCTTCAAATTTAAAAATATTTCATCTAAACACATTTTAAAGCAAATCAGCGTTGTTATATCAAGATATAATGTTTTATGCAGCACTAATGCTCCAAATTCTTTTTCTCTCAGCGATATACCATAGAACTTTCTCCTGAAAATCCATCGATGCACCCTCAACTCCTTCAAAATTTCTTGCCGGTCACTCCCTCCTCCTTACAGTCAGTGGTTTTGAAGGTGCCTTCTCCAAAATTTTCGACACTTCTTTTGCTAAGCACCATCATTTCTGTTCAACAGCCACCATTATAATCTGCCTAACAACCATTACTTCCACTCAATAGCCAAGCATTCTTTCACCAAGCCCCTCTATTCGCATCATTGAAACTGATGCTTGTGGAAGTAGGGGTTGAAACCGAGAATCAATAATGGGGAGGGACTTGTGGTGGACGTCGGCTGCACATGCAGCAACTGCAGCGAGTAATGGATGGAAGAGGCGACGGGGTGGGTGATGAGGGAAGAGGCGGTGGTATTGAGTATTCAGGTTGGGGGAGGTGGGATAATTATGGTGGATCGGTGGCAAAAATTTCTTATGATGGGTAAGATTTATTTGAATAAATCTAAACTATTTGTATTATTTTAATTAATATCTAATGGTTATAAATGTTTAGTATATTATAATTTATAGTAAGCTATGGACCAATGTAAACACTTCCATACTACAAAGGTTAAATTAAATCTATTCACACAAGAAAAGATGAGTATTTGTTTCTTATTCAGTCATTTAATTATAGGAAGCGTTTATTGTCATATTATTAAAGTGTTCCATTCTTACTCCAAGTATCTCTAGTCATACAAAAAATTAGATGTGATTGATAATAATGTAAAAAATATTTACATTGTATCAAACTTAATATTTTGCACAAATACCTAAATACAGGTACGATATACTATGGATACGGAAAATATGACCATATTTTTAAATTATAGGTCACTGTTGTAGTACAACATATGAAATTAATATAAAAGCATAAAACCTTAAATGTAAAGAGATAAATAATAACTTGAAAGTTAGCATTAAAAATTGTAAACACAATAAAGTAAACTTTTCTGAAAAAAAAACAAAAGAACCACTTGTATTGAAATCTGCCATTTTTTAATTAATTTGATTTGAGTTAGATTGGTTATTGTGGAGAGGTAAAGATCTCTAGGTCTTTTTTTTTTTTAATCCGTAAGATTCAAATATGAGACCTTACTTAACTGTTGATAAAATAAACCTATCTATTTGATTATTATAAACTTCTCATTTATATAAGTACAAAAATTTGAAAAATTAATGTAAAAACTAATAAACTATAAAATATAATTAGAAACATTTGTATATATTTATAAATATCCAACAAGATATAAACAAGATGACTATTTTGAAGTAAGTGTTGCTAATTAATGACTACTTAAGCACTTACAAGTTGATGAGAAATACTTGCATTATTCGGGAACACCACGTGATTATGCTTATGGACCAATTATATAAGTATATTTTACATGGAACCCACCACTAATACATAATTTTATGTAAAATGCACTTACATGATTTACCAGAAGCATAACCACGTGATATTCTTCGATCATGCAAGTATTTCTCTAAGTTGAACATTAACATTTTTCCCTAGGGAAAAAAAAAAAAACCAATGGACCAATCAAGTGTGGCGAACGTGCGAAAGTTTCTCCGAGTTTGCCAGCTATTTGGCCAACCAGATCACAAAATGGTCAGAGTACAAAATCAAATCCTGATTCTGAAACATTTGTTTGCCTTATTCATTTATTTATGATATCTCACCCAAACAAAACACGCTCCTTAACATCTAGCATTTCATGTAGTATCTCCACTATCAGATGACAAAGTACATGAATAATTTTACACCAACACTTCTAGAATTCCTCAACAAAAGACCTCGAGAATCTAATGTGAAAAGTACATAATGCACTCTAATTTATGCTTTTTCCATTTATTATGAAACAAAAAGGCAACATAAGTTGAACTCAAATCAATCCACCAAAACAAAGAAATTGTGCTCTGATCTTGATAATAGGCATTTTTTTTCAAAGCAAAAAAAATTTCTAAGCCTAGTAGAACAGAGAGATTAAAGAAAGGATAGGCATGTGAAAATCAATCTGAAAATCAAACTCTCAACTCAACACTAACAATCTCCTAACACAGCAAAAAAAATGTCACTTGAATTATAGATCATTGGCATTTTCATGGATCAATTACCAAATGAAAAGATATAGATAACGAAGAAACAATCAAACCACTGATATATGCCTGCAGTGTGTTAAAAATCAAGCCAATTGAACTCGTTCTCGTCAATTCCTATAAGTACTTGCTGTTTACCTACCATCAGATACACCTTCACATGCACGGTTTATCCTACGTGGTGCAGCAAGAGGCACGTACCTACTTTCGTGTATAATAGTAAATTGTGAAAATCCACAGCAATCATCAAATCAGCACAAACCTATCACAGGGTAATCATAACCAAAGGTGTCAATGCCCCATGTTAGTTGCTAACTTTTGTATTACGCATGATCCCATATATACGATAGAGCAATACTACTGCTAAGCATAAACCCACGCATAAGATGGAAAAATTTTTACGTACATAGGCGTATTACCCCAATGGTTCAAATAATTTCTTAAAATCAATCGATCAGTTCATATTCTACCACATTGCCACATGTCGCAATCTGTACGATCTGGATGCTAAGCAGATTATATTTTATATTACAAGTTTCCATATGAGATGAGCTAGCTAAAATGGTAAGTTCTTTCCTCCTTTATTTCATCTTTTCCCCCGAATATACAAGCAAAACTGATATATCATTGCAAAACCGAGAAAAGTGATGCCGCAGTAAGTAATCTAAAAGCTCCAGCCATCTTGAAAAAATCCCAGGCCAAGACTTGTATATTGGGAATTGTCAATCAGGTGCAATATTGTTCAAGTTAACTCATTCACCTTCAAGTTCCGTGCCAAACTGCTCCAGCCGCTTAGCGTCTTCATCCAGATCCCGCACTGCAGCATGGTTAATCGAACCATCATCCTCGCTGGCATGTATCTGTCTACCACCAAACCTGACTCCATAAATGAAGAAAAGTAAGACCAGAGTCGATATCCACAGAAAAGGTAGAAGCAAGACACAAATGAGAAATTCAGGGGTAAATAAAAATTAAAAGCAAATCCAAAAATGAAGATATTATTCAATTAACATTTTCATCAAATTTTATATCTCAATCTTCATTACCACCATATGAATGACAGTAAGAAGAGTTTAGACAATGCACCAAAAGAAAAAAATATGGGTTCTGAATTCCGAGTTCTGACAGCTCTAACCCCTTTGCTTACCGAAATGAAGATGTTTCACTTACATTCTACCCTACCATCAGCGAGAGAGAGAGAGAGAGAGAGAGAGAGAGAGAGAGAAGCTAAATTTCTATAGGCAACTAGCCTCTCATTTGTGAAAATTAACAATATATAAATAACTTTCCTCAAAAAAAGATCGCAGGTCTTGCAAATCTTGAGTTGGCCCAGATTAATCAGTTTTTCTGAAGAGATGGATAGTCTATGATAAATTTTAAAGCAATTTTGAATATGCCAATAGTCTAGATTCGCTGGTACGTTTAACTCGTTAGAATATTAGTCAACTACCACTAGGGCTGTAGTTAATGAGCTCTGTATTTTGTCCTTGATTGGCTCTTATGCTTAATACACTCATAGTACATAGAAGATGGTGTGTGCGTGTACATAAGACACAATTTATCCCAAATACTGTGTTTCAACACAGTATAAAGGCAATACCATTCACCTTGACCTGCAATAATTTGTTTTAACACAAGACTTTCAGTCATACAGACTTATTTTCTGCTTCTTTCTTATTCTAGTTTAGTAGCCAAAATAGTTTGTCGTCCTCTACTATCTAGGTCTCCATGTTGGGACCTGAAGGTCATGAATTCAAATACTGAAAACAGCCTTTCTGCTTGCTAGAATAAGGGCGCATATATCTATCTTCCTCAAACTCAATCAGACGAGAGTTTTGTGCACTGGGCTGCCCTTTTAGGTCCCTACCTGCCAACTTTAGCTAAACTATAGCACCTATACACTTGAATAGTACCTTACAGTTTATCCAAATTTTTTAATAGCTCCTTCCAACTTAACAAAGGTCAACATTCATTAATGACGAGGGACCTATCTAAAAAATTCAATAAAACTACAGGGACTTACATATTGTTTTTTGGATAAAATAAGGATATTATTAAGAAGAGAAGAATGATACAAGAAGGGAGGGAAAGATATCTTCCTTACAAGAGCCACCAAAAGAAAAGAAAGAAAACACACACACACACACACACACACACACACACACACACACTCTTAAGCATAGCTTTCCAATACAGGGACTTACATGTTAATTAAACCAGAACATTTTTCATTTTCTAAAAAATATATTCCAGTTTGTATGTTAGTTTCAATTGTTTCAAAATTATTTAAAAAAAAAAAAAAAGAAACTGTAATAGCATATATGTTCAAACCAAATCAGATGTTTTCTTCATAACCACCTCAGATAAATGATGAGGCTGGCCCTGCCACCTCAGAACTTTGGGGTTCTACCACTTTTTCCCTTGTGACAACACTGGATGTTTCAATTTTTTTAGTAGTACCTTTCCTAGTTAATGAATGTCTAACAACAGATCTGGAGACAATCAACTAAAGAAAGTTGTCATGCCAAGGTAGAGTATGCTACTTATATGACATAGAAAGCGGTTACAACATGAAGATCATGGATATACAGAAACGGCACGGGATGAAAACAAATAATATGTGAAGGATTAAATTACCATCTTCCATTCATCAACTCTATGCACTTCTGAGCATCCTTCCGATCCTTGAATTTTACCAAAACAACACCCTGAGGATGATTCTCACATACCTGCAGGAAAATCCAGCAGGGAACATGACAAACAAAGGCAAAATCGAAGAACACTCGATCACAATAGGTTGCATGAATATGGGTACAAGTGCACCGCTTTGAGTACAGTACAGGGTAGAACAAAATTTCTAGAAATGTGTACGGAATACCATTTATATGCAAGAAAGTGTGCATTATTTCCTATCGAGAATACAATGGTGTAGGGATATTCAAGAGATCCCTTTGCTTTTCCTAATTTCTCAACCCCCCTGATTCATCTCTGACACCCTCTTTTAGTCTTTTATACCCTTTTCTGACTAACCAGTAGCGCGTGTGCAACCTTCCAAAATCGATTCTAAGGGGTGAGAATCGATTCTAGCCAATTTGTGTTATTTGGTTGTATACTCTCAGAATCAATTCTTGCCTTTAGAATTGATTCGGAGAGAAGTGAAAATTTTTTATTTTATATTAGAATCACTTTTAGAGGAACTACCAAACATAAATCATTTTATTTTAAAATCAATTCCAACAAAATCAATTTTATCTAGAATCAATTCTACAAAAGCAAAACCAAACATGCACTAGTTCTTATTCCTAATTACTAAGGCCCATTAATTAGAGGCCCATCCCAATCAACACATCAGGAGATAAATACGATTTCCGTGAGATTTTAACCAAGTCAACAAAACTGCATAATGTACATCAAGTAAGTAAAATATATCTAAAGAGGACACATAAGTTGAAGGGGTGAAGTAGCAATTAGCTTCATTTAGTAGCAAGCTATGCATTTTGTGTGGAACAACCTTTTACTTGAGTCAGAACAGCTCATTGTGATACTTAAGCAACATGCATCTAACTGCATTTGATAGCAGAAATTTCTTTAGAAAAAAGTACTTATGTTTACCCAATGCGTATCCATACCAAGTATGATATGACAACTATTTAGGAGTAATCTAGTAGAATTTCCCTTAGAGTCCAATAGGCCTTGCAGTCCTAAATTACACCTGAAGCACTTCTCCATTTCATCCACCAACTTAAATGCTTTGTGTTACATCCCCTCAATCCCCCTATCATTAATATAACATATATAATTTACTACATTCAAATTACATGTTTAATTTAGACATTTTGCATTGACCACTGAGATAAAATAAGCATACATTAGATATATTCTATATAATTTTCAAAGTTTTGGGAACCAACATAGATAAACCTTTTATGTGAGCATAGTCATAAATCTGCAGCACATATGGAAATGCATAGTAAATACTAAATAATAATAAAAAACTACATACAAGTAATTTTCACCCAGTTGATTTAACTACTACCAGGTATTTATGAAGAGAGAGAGTAAGAGAATATCAATTGTGTTAATCTTTTCAGGCATACAAGTTGGATCAATTACCTTGACTGAGTCCAGAGGACCAAGCTTCATACATTCCTCTTTAACATCTTCTTCTAGTTCCAAACGCAAATTTTCATCAGCCTGCATAGATAAGGTAATACCAGAAAAATGTCCAATATGAGAAATAGCAGCACCAAATTATAATCCTGAGAGGGCATATTGAAATTTGACTGTAGTATTTTTATCCAAAATTTTTTTTAAAAAAAAAATGACTGTAGTACGAGAAAGGCAAGGAAATCTTATTATAAATTTACAAACAATTATCATCACAAAATGGTAATGTCAAAATTTAATTGACGCATCACATAAAATACTAATTCTAAATATGAGTAAAAACTTCATTAAAAAAAAGAAATTAAAGAGAAGTTAGTTTCTGTACAACCATGTCCAAAATGATGGCCAGGTATGGTCATTTGTACAGCAATGTTCTAGTGTGCTAATTGTATCTAGAGTGAAAGCAAGATTAACTGATATCTACCCTCATTTCAGCTGGAGTGAACATAAAACGAAGGATAACTGTTGCTGGAATTGAAACTTTTGCATCATCACGACCACCTGAGCCAAGCAATAAAAATCACATTACTACGAGGGATTCGTCTTACATAAGACAATTAAGTCTGAAAATGAATTTAAAAACCTCAAATTGACCAAAAAATCTAAACATCTCTAACAACTGACATAAAAGTTACATGCTTTCTAGCTTCACCACCATCAGAAGCACAACAGACAATAGAAATACTTCTAGCAGAAATCTCTTTTAAATGATTCTCACCATTTGCAGTGCATTCACTAGACAAAGACTTATGAGACTTCAATGTCAATATTATAGATTAAAACAAAGGCGTTAATGAAGCACTGATTAAGTTTTAAATTCTACAAAATTTATGTACAAACAATCACACCAGAACTTCTATTTCAACAGTTGGATTGATAAGATTAAGTTAATCAACAGAGTAAGTGGATCCATACTTACATATATGTGTGTGTGAAGGGTGTGCATGTGCGTGCGCAAGTTTTTGTACGGTATCCATTGACATTAATGTAAACTTTTTTTATGAAAATCTCACAAATGATAGACTTTTTATAGGACAAATATTTCACAAATGGACCATTGAATTGAAGTGTGCATGATGTATATCATGCATATAAAATTTTACACCAATCCGAAACTGTTTTATTCATTGATTTATGTTAAAATTAGCATATATATGTTTTTTCAATAAATGAAAATATTCACCAAAACTTTCATATATATATATATATATATATATATATATATATATGGACCAAGATCTATTGACACATGTGAAAGAACTGACCCATTTACACCATCTAATATCCTATAAAAATAATTAGCAAAAGCTAAACCAGTACTTCACTTCAATTTAAAACATATTAAATGAAAAAGGGAAATTAGCATTGTTGTCAAAATCACGTTTGTACGATTTTACGTGTTTGAGCTGCTTCCCCGATCCCGATCCCATGTAGGATCGCGATTTGCTGGGATCGCTGGAAAATCGCGTGCAAAACCGTGGAATCGCTTAAATTGTGCGATCTCCACCGAGTCTCCGTTCCACCCAGTTTTGGGTGATAGGCCACGTAAGTGAGAGAGAGCCGGCCCAAGTCCAAAAACAAGCAAACCCACCCTCATTTTCAATTCACTGTTTACTCTCTCTGGGGCCTTCGTCGAGCCCTAACATTGGGTGTGGAGATTCGCGACCATTCCTCCTGCCCGACGAGCTGTGCGACATCATCGGAGCTGCGCGACCTGACGGGAGTGACACGACGGCTCTCGGAGCAGCGCGACAGTGACTGGACCTGCGCGACACAGCCTCTGTTGCTAGGCGACGACCGCAACTCCGCTAGCCAACCCACCCTCATTTTCAACTCACTGTTTACTCTCTTTGGGGCCTTCGTCGAGCCGTAAAACTGGGTGTGCAGGTCATGACCATTTGTCTTGCCCGATGAGCTGCGCGACATCATCGGAGCTGCGCGACTTGACGGGAGTGACACGACGGCTCTCGGAGCAGCGCGACAGTGATTGGACCTGCGCGACACCGCCTCTGTTGCTGGGCGACGACCGTGACTCCGCTGTTGAGCAACCTCGACTCCGCAGTTGTGCAATGTGAGTCACTTGTGTGTATGACCCACAGCCAAGACTAGAGCTCCATTGTATTTGTGCGTTTTCTTTCTCTGTTTCTAACTCATTTTTTGTTTGTCTAAAGTGTGGTTGTGGGTGGATGTTGGTTTATTTGTCCTCTAATATTTGTTTGTCTTTTGCTATTTTTTTTTTTTTTGGGTTGGCTTCTATCATTTTTGAAGATCGAAAATGTCATCTAGTGTTCATGTTGGTTCTGATGCTCCTAGTGGTTTTAGTATCCCTGCTGGTTCCAATACTCCTATGGGTTCTGCTGCTCCTACAGCAGCTAGTTTAGGCAGGGCAAAGTGATAAGAAAAAATGCTCCAGGCAGTAGAAGTGACATGGGATGGGCTCATGGTTATTCAGTTGATGGAGATTCAAGAAAGATCAAATGCAAGTATTGTGAGAAGGTTATTAGTGGAGGTGTCTACCGATTGAAACACCATTTGGGAGGCACACAAAAGGATGTGGGAGCCTGTGCTGCTGTTAGTGATGAAATAAAAAAAGAGATGTTTGCAAATGTAGCTAATTTGCAAGAGAAACTTAACAAAAAAAATGAAGAGCATGAAGGAGGTGGAAATAATGATGATGTCATGGATGTTGGAGAAAAATAGAAAGGAAAGGAAGTGGAGAAGAGTGGAAATATTTTCAAGAGAAAAAACACTCAATCTACCATCAATCAAATGTTCAAGAAGAACTTGAAGGAGGATGCATGTCAACAAATTGCTAGATTTTTCTACAACAATGCAATACCATTTAATGTAGCAAAGAGTGAAGATTTTCACAAGATGTGTGAAATGATTGCAAGACATGGCATTGGATTCAAGCCACCTTCCTATCATGAAATTAGAGTGAAGTATTTGAAGCAAGAAGTGGCTTTAACCAAGGGAATAATTGAAGAGCATAAAGCTGAATGGAGGAAAACTGGGTGCACTATTATGAGTGATGGCTGGACCGATAGAAGGAGGAGGACTATATGCAACTTTTTAGTGAATAGCCATAAGGGAACGGTGTTTCTAAAATCTGTTGATGCATCTCACATTTCCAAAACAGCAGATAAAATTTTTAAGAAGATTGATGATGTTGTGGAAGAAGTTGGTGAGGAAAATATTGTGCAAGTTGTAACGGACAATGCTGCAAACTATAAGGCAGCTGGGCAATTGTTGATGCAAAAAAGAAAGAAGCTTTATTGGACACCATGTGCAGCCCACTGCATTGATTTAATGCTAGAGGATTTTGAGAAGAAGCTAAAGGTTCATCAAGAGACAATTTCAAAGGGAAGAAAGCTTACAACATACATCTATTCAAGGACTTCTCTTATTTCCTTGTTACAACACTTCACCAATGGCAAGGATTTAATTAGGCCAGCTGTAACACGATTTGCAACTTCTTATCTAACTTTGAGTTGTCTCCTTGATAATAAGGGAGCATTGATGAGAATGTTCACGTCACAACAATGGACCTCTAGCAAAAATGCAAGGACAAGAGAAGGGAAAAGCATTGAGAATGTGGTTTTGGATGGTCGGTTTTGGAAGAGTGTTGCAATTTGCTTGAAGGGTGCATTACCATTAATCAAAGTGCTTCGTTTGGTTGATTCGGATGAGAAACCAGCCATGGGCTTTATTTATGAAGAATTGGACCGTGCTAAAGAGAACATACAAAGTACCTTCAAAGATGTTAAGAAGAGGTAAACCTAACTAATGCAACATTTAGTTTAGTTAATTTTTATACTTCCATCGTCTTTATCTAATACTTTTAGTAAAACTGATTTGATTAATTTAATTTTTCTTTTATTAGTTATATGCCTCTATGGGATATCATTGATGAAAGGTGGGACAAACTACTTCACCGCCCTTTACATGCTGCAGCTTACTACCTCAACCCTCAATTCCATTATTCCCCTAACTTCAAAGCTGATTGTGAAGTCATATGTGGACTATATGATTGCTTGCATAGAATGGTGGGTAATAATGCTGAAATCTCTAAGATTAATGTTCAGCTTGATGATTTCAAGAATTCAAGGAAGTTTTTTGGTAGTACAATAGCCAAAAATGCTATTAATCTCAAACATCCAGCTGATTGGTGGGATTCTTTTGGATTTGAACATCTAGAACTCAAAAACTTTGCCATACGAATTTTGAGTTTAACATGTAGTTCTTCTGGTTGTGAACGCAATTGGAGTGCTTTTGAGATGGTAAAGGTTTTAAAGCATTGTCATATGATCTGTTTCTATTATTAAATTAGCTAGTTAGTCATTTATTTATTTGTTTTTAATTTGTTTAGGTTCACACAAAGAAAAGAAACCGGTTGAAGCAAGAAATAATGAATGATGTTGTTTTTGTGATGACTAATTCAAGATTGGGGAAGAAGAAGCAAGCTAGAAAAGATATTGAGTATAGCATAGATGATCTCTCTTCTGATGATGAGTGGATTGGGGAGAATGATGGAAATGCATCTAATACTGAAGGATTAGATTTGGATGAGATGAACTTGGACATGAATGTTTCAATGGATGATAATCTTATAAATGTTCAAGTTGTGGAGGGTGCTATTGGTGGTAGTGGTGCCTCTTTAGATTTAGATATTGATGATGATGAAGATCAACTTGGTGTTGTTAATGAAGATGATGACTTGGGTAGTGATGGAGATATAGAAGATGAAGAATATGATGATCATGGCCTTAATGAACTGCTCTAGGCCTAGCTGTTATTATTTTGTATATGCTGTCCACACATTTTTTTGGGTTTAGAGTTGTCGGTTGTAATTAGACTAACCTGAACTTGTGATTGTTAGAACTTTGAAGCCTTTGTTTTGTTATAAGGCTTCTCTTGGTTAGGTTAGAACTTAGAATTAGGAGCCTTTGTTTTGTTATAAGGCTTTTCTTACTAGATTAGAACTTAGAGATGTATGGTTAGAAAGAAGCCTTTGTTTTGATATAAGGCTTGATTTGTTTATGGTAAGTTTGAAGCCTTGTTATGAGGCCTGTAAAGAATTGGATAAACTCACATGACAGCATTTTGAAATGAAATATATTTAAATATTCAATAATTTTGATTTTGATGTTATTATGCCTTATTTGTGTTATTGAATAAGTACATATATATTATTGAATGTAAATTTACATGCTAGGTAGAAACTTCTGTCTCGTGTTACGATTTCACGTTTTACGTTTCTAGCTTCCCTGTCCGATCCAAGGTAGGATCTACGAGTTTGACAACCTTGGAAATTAGGCTAAAATAAAGTTGAACTGGGGAGCAAAACAATCAAATTTATCAACTTGAAATAGTGGGAGTTTATGCATACCCCATCCAAGCATTTTTTCTTCCACCCTTTTCAATTTCTTCTTCTTTTTACTGTCTACTTGCTTGGATATAAACTTGTCTCCTGCATATTTAAAGAAAGCTCCATTAGGCAACAGCAAGGATGAGAAATAACTAAACTATTTATCTGAAACATGCGTTTACCATAGCTATAACTGAACTACTATCAGAAACTACCATATCAAGTACTAAAAATTAAATGATGCCTACCTTTCTGCTCAAATTTAGCCTGGGTGACTGACATAGGAATCTTGCCACCAGGGCGAAGAGGTGTTCCATCCAAAATTTGGATTGCTAAAGCCACTGATGGTTCCTAGTATACACAAATATAATGGAAACCCTTTACATTCACAACTAAAAGTCATAAGCAGAACATCAAGGAAAAAAGTTACCTTAAGAAATGTAACCAAAGCATCTCCCTTTTTCCTTCCTGTCTCTTTATCAACATAGATCTTCACACGAGGTCTTTTGGTTTCTGGGTCCTATTGTAAACATAATCATGCATTCATATGAAGCCAGTATAAGATAGCTAATCAGATACTTTTATGAGTATTCACAGATTGTCACCCCATAATGAATTTTTTTGAAAGAATGGCCTCTCATAAGGCACTGTTAGTTAGAAGTAATTCATAAAAGTTGTTTGGCCTTGTGTGATTCACCTTTGCTTGGGATATTATTGCGTATATATGCCCAGAAAATGGAAAGATAAGTTTCTTTAAATTCTTATCACAAATACGAGGCACATGATCAAAATTCACAGTCCAAATGAAAGCATTGAGAAGGACAAACATTATATGCAACATACTTTGCTCTTCCATGAGTAGAAATGTTAGTCCATATTTTTGGCAGTATTTGCACAGACACTGTACCATTAATATTATACATTGTTAATTGAATAGAGTTTTTCCTTACATTAATATAACAGATATTTTTAAGATACTTGTAAACATGAAAAATATTGTACCAATAAATTATAGTAAAATTCTATAAAAATAATTTTACCACTGAATAGATAATAGATAACAGAGGAATAAAACAATACCTCCTTTATAATTCCACACTTGGAAAATACCTCCACAACCTACAATATATTACCCATGTTATTTCTTGCAACAAGAATTACTTTCAGGTAAATTATGACAAAGGTTAAGGCTTACTTCATCAGTGGTAACGTCCTCAGGCAACCCAGTAATGTAAACATGTGTATTGATCTTTAACTCAAACCAACTATCTGGAGGCTTATTAGCTTCCTGAAACACAAAGAGGTCAATGGGAATTAGGGGGGTCATTTCTCTCCCAAAAGTGGTCCTCATTTCCAAATCCATACAAAAAAGAAAAATGGGGTGGGGTGCGACCATTTATACAGACGGCATGGAAAGAAAGGGAGCACCTTCTTCTCAGCTGGCTTATCTGAAAGCTTCCTCTTCCCATCTGTTACAACATCAGTGCTATATGGTTCTTCCTTTAAGGATTCTGCAGAAACACTCAATTTTGAACTATCTTCAAGCTTTTCAGAGGTATCAGAACCAGTTACTGTTGGAAACACTTCCTCTTCTTCCAAGAAGGTCATCTCTTCAACCCCATAAGGGTCATTGCAAACGGAGGTAGGCTCCTATCACATAACAACTTCATTAATCCCACCAAAAAAGACAACAACAACTTCAATTTTATTTTTTTTTTTGGGACAGAAAGAGAAATTTTATTAGAAGAGAAGAGAAGAAATAAGTACAAGAGAGGATAAAGCATCCTCACAAAGAAACCAAAAATAAACAACTGAATCCTATGTGGATAAACCACACAAAAAAAGTATGTCAATCCCTTTGTATGTTGGATACTCGAACACCATTAAGCAGACTTTCATTAAAAATACAACTCTCAAATCAACAACCATGGCTCGAATGGCACAAAGAATAAATACAATAGCATTACTAAGTTGCACAGTGATCATTTCTTCAAGTACAACATGCAACCACATATAAGCATAACACGCCGCAATGATGAAAGGGAAACATTCTGATTTCTGAGTACTATAATTAAAAGAGAAAATGAAAACACAATATAATTCTCATGAAACAAAATAACTAGCAGAAACCAAACCAAAAAGGAGAAATAATCAAATCCAAGTGAAAAAAAAAAAAAAAAATCAATTACTACAGAGTATCCAGTACAGAAGACCTTCAGTTTAATTGAGCTTTTTCAGAATATACATAGATTTAGGACTGCATAAACCTTGCAACCTATTTACATAAGCTTGAATTGGGAGGTTGTTCTCAAGAAATTTAGAGAGAAAGAGAGAGGAAGGGAGTACTAATTTTTATGAATTAAAAGAATTCCCAGAACTTGCCTTTTGGATCTAGTACCCAACATAAGCCATGTAAATTTCATAACTAACAGCCTCTTGGATAATGAACAGCAGCCACAATCTACAGAAATGAAGCATTAAATAGATTCAAAGAAAGGATGATACGTCATCCCACAATTATTTAATATTAGTGCTTGATGTAAAACATATCCACTGTATGTCTCACAAGAAGTAAAAGCAGCTCCGTCGAATATAGTACTTCGTATTTTTTCATACATTGAGAAAAAAAGATGGTCTGATCATACATTGCCTTACTGTTTAATACTTCCATTAACACCTTTTAGTTAGTGCCCATTTAGTTTAGAGTTTTGAGAATTGATTTGGAAAGTTTGTAAGGAAAATCACTTGTTGAGGTGTCAAATTACCAAAAATTGTGTTAACAAAATAAATAATAAACTACACGCTTCCTCACTTCCTCACAATAAGGACATTAACATAACTTTTATGGGACACGTAGAATCCATAAGTGTTGCAGCATTGCAGAAGCTTCATTTTTTTCATTTCCTTGTGCCCAGGGGGATTGTGTGTGCTTTAAAAAGTGTGAACAATCAATTCTTTTCGGATGCTAAACATGAATTAGTATTGTGATATTTGATTATTGGGATTAGAATGCTCATTTGGCCTGTGCAGAATCTAAAACAAAAAGATCCTAAGTTGTTTCCAAAGCAATGTCAGTGCTATTGAGTCATCTCTTTCTGATCTCACTGCTATTAAGAAGTCATAATATATAATATGCCTAAATATGGGAACAAATACCAATAAACAGCTTAAAAGGTACGGAACAAGCCTTATGAACCACATAATCTTCGAGAAACAGACAGTTAAAAGTCTAACGACTTGCTTCAACCTAACCCAAAATCCTAGGCATCAAAATTTCATTACGCCTTTAGCTTAGTCCAGTTTAATCATAATAGAACAACCCCCCCCCCCCCAAAAAAAAAAGTAAATAAATAAATAATGATCTTTTCAGTGCTACTCTTCCCTAGAAAAGTACATATACATTTTCTTTCAGTGAAAACTTAACCAATGCGCTAACGACACTGGTTGGAAAGACCCTAACAATTACTACCATTATCATTATTAGAAAGTACAACAACAACATAAATGTCATGTACCAACCTGGGGAATCCAGACTCTAAGATTCTTATCCCACTTGTATTTAGTCCCATCATCATCAGTAAACTCCTCTTCACCCTCAGGTGGTGTTGATGGCCTCTCAGAATCCACTCCTCCTACGCCGTCACCAAAATTGCCAGAAAAGGATCCGAACTCTGAACCTTCCGCATGTGCCTCTGCCGCCTTAATCTCATTTTGAAATTTCTCAAACTCATCCACATCATGGGTGGACACTACACAACAAGGTCACTCTCTAAGATTGACGAACAATAAAAACGAAATAGAGAACCAAAAGCCACAAGAGAAAGGGAAGAAAAGCTGTACCTGCAGCTGAATAATCAGGTCCCTGCTGGTTAATTTCCGTCCACAACTCGGGAATTGAGGACAGGGGCTGCCATTCAGTTCTTCCTTCAGACCACACAAGTGTGTCTTTCAAGAGGTATCCATTTAAGTAGTGTTCTGTCCAAGCCAAGTACATAAGTTTCAACATCAAACAGTGCCAAACAGTGCTATTCACTTATTATATTAAGAATAAACTCCAAATTTTATCTTTACTAAAACATCTTCAAACACATTCGAACCTGAAAAATAAAAAACCAACAACATAATTCCTAAAAATTAAAATAACAGTTATATTAGTCCATTTTGATCCTTAACCATTGGACACATTTGTCCCTAAAGAAGACTAATATGATCCGCACTGAATTATGCTATGAATTTTCATTTCAAAGGGACTAACATGTACAACGCTACTTTAGTCATGGACGACTTTGCGGTTTACTCTTATATTAATTGATAAATTTGAGGGAACAATCCAAAACAGCGAAGTCAAAACAGTTGTTGTTTCTACGTCGCCATTTAGGGTGCGTTTGTGAGTTTCATTTTGGAGAGAAAGAAAGGGTTTAAAGTGTAGCTGGTACTCCATTTTACTCTTTGATTTTGCTGTTTTGGTTTCAGTTATGTTTCTAACAGTGTAGAACCGTTCTCAATTAATATTGTGACACTTATTTAACTGAAATCTATACTTATTTGATCTGCTATCACCGCATATCAATTAGGATGTCTATTGCCAATGTTTAAAAAATAATAATAATAATTCTCAAATCAAAATACACAAGACCAAACCCTTTCCTCCACTCTGTTCATTCGGAACACTAAAATTATTATATTTACAAAACAGAAAGACGAGGGCGATGCAATAATAACTCACGGAGCAACTCAGAGCGGGCGTACGGGCCGAACTGTTGCTGATTGTCTCCAGCAACGTACCATCCCACTTCAGTACTACTAACATTTGCACTCTCGTATTCTTCACCTGAGTAAAACCAAGCTCGTGAGATTCACTGAATTATCATAGAAAAAACAGAATCAAATATTCTAACTAGCGCATAGAAAAAAAAATTAAAAAAAAAAAAGAGGTAAGTGAAGCTAGTGAAAAAGTACGTTGCGGTTGCAGTGGTGGTTGTTGTTGGTGGCTGTCGTAGCCATTTTGGGACGACATCGTTTCGGTGTCTATTTCGGGGTTTCTGCCGTCAATGTTCTCCTCCACTGCCGAGATTATACGATACACACAAGCTACGAAGGCTGTTTCTAGAGAGCAGTCGGGTCGGGAAAGAAAAAAAGGGAAAACAAAAGTTTATCAAAAAAAAAAAAAAAAAGGAAAGGGAAAAAACAATTCGAAATAACAAATGAGAAATAAACACGAAATGGCCTCTGCTATCCCCAAATGTGAAAATAATAATATTAAAAAAAACCGACATGATTATGTGGAAATAAATAATGAACTGTGTTATTTACTCGTCACTAAATTAACGAATAAACCAGCAACTTCGTTGTAAAATTAATTTTTTCACTTGTAATTTTCGTCTGGGGTATTATTATTATATAAATTAGTTTATAAATTTCATATCAAGTCAATTATTTTTTATCTCATATTATTATTCTTTAAAAATCCTAAATCAATATCGGTTTTACAAATATAAAAATTAATTTATACAATAATTAAATGAGTGAATTGTCACTTTAGTCTTTAGAAGAAAATATATTGACTACTTCAATTTTTTTTAAGAAGAAAATTATCAAGTTATTATGTCAAAATTGTTAACTTCATCGATCAAAATTAACTCTGACGAAGACATAGACATGAGCCTAGTTTGATAGTAGCTTTTTATAAGATATTTTTATTTATAAAAAATATAAGTCAATTTATTTTAAATTTAATTTATATATATTGATGGTGTAAAATTATTTTACATTGTCATCCAATCACATTCTCCTATTTGCATGACTTTTGGAATAGTGAGGATGAAACTTATGCATATTTACTTATATGGCAGTATATGATTGGATAACAATGTAAAAAAATTTTATGTTGTCAGTACATAAAAATTAAATCTATTTTTTATTTGATAAATAAAAAAGCTAAAATGCTTTTTGCTAATTTCTTTTAAAAGTTAGGGAAGCTTTTGAAAATCTCAAAACTAGTTTTTACTTTGTAAAATCTTAAAAAATTAATATAACAATGAATTTTACTAAAAATCCAATTTTAACTTTTTGATGGCTTATGCTTAGATTTTAAGATTTTATGTCCATTATAGTTATTTTATATTTTAAAAATAATTTTATCAAATATTATTTTTATGAATTCAACTTATTGAAAGTAATTTTTATATTATTTTATTAAATAATATTATTATAATTTTTTAATATTAACTTTTATATAGTTCAAAAAACTCAGCAACTCTGGAAAAAGCCACAATATTGCCAAATAAAGTTGTAATGCCTTCTTAGCTAGATGGTTGGCGGCAAGCCCTACTTCTCTCCCTTCTTAGTCTATTGTGGTTATTTTCCATAACCCAATTATGAATTCAAAATCCTTAATTCCTATTTCATCTCTACTTCTTATTGTAACATAAGCTCAAATCAAGACATTTAAAGATTATATGTGGTGGAATATTTGGTTGTTGTGTGGGATTTTAGTCTTTGCGTATCGGTAGTGACTATGAATACTTTGAAATTTTTTTTCCATTCTATTATTTTCTATTATAACTTTTTCTTGTAAGTAAGGATATGTTACATCTAAGAGGTGAAAAAGTAAAACAAAGAAACCCCAAATTTTAACTTTCCTTACTCCTTGGTTCCTCTCTCTTAATATCTCTTTGTACTCTATCTTTCCTCTCTTTCCTCCTCTTATGAGTGAATCCTCCATTTTATAAATTTTTTTTCTCGAAATGTTAGGAAATCAATAAGGAGCTAATAATATTGTTATTGTGTTGTTTTGAGCCTTTCTTGCTCTTAAAAGTAGAGATAAAATTAAGGATTAAGGATTTTGAATTTGGATATTAAGACCAGGGGTGAATTTGGTATGAGAATAAAAATGAAGGAGAAAATTGCATGGATTAGATTTATTCATAAAATACACATAAATCTAATTCATTAAAAATTCTTATCTATTTTTACCCTTATACCAAATTCACTATTATGTTGTGTTAGATTTTGGGTAAAAATGATGGTAAAATTTTTATGAATAAACTCTATGTAAAATTTGGAGAATACAACTACCAAAGGATGAGAAAGGAGAAGAGAGGGGGTTGCCACACATGTAGCTAGAAAGACATGTAACATGTCACATATGTTGTTAGGGTTAATTAAGATTGATTAATATTTGGACCTAACCATGTGCCATTGGACTTAATGGATTAAGGTATTAAATAAGAGTATTCACATATTGGGTTAGATTAGGTTTAGCAAATGAAGTCCAACCTAGTATAATGAAATAAGTTAGGTTTGGTCAATTTTTTGAAATTTGTTTGACTAATCCAAACCAACCCAATCTATTTTGTGCATCAAGGAGACTAAGAATCACGATCATTCATAATAACAACAACATCACTACAAGGAGAAAAAGAAGAAGAAGAACACCAACAATGGCAAAGTGAACAGAACACAAACTTGTTGCAGCTAAGACTCTTGCAGCTGTTGCAACTAGTCAAGTCACCTTGGTTGCCCATGATTGTTGGCACAACTTCGTTGCTGGTCTTGTTTATTGTTGCCTCTTTTTATTTCACTTTGTTATGACTCATGAGAAGGAAGGAAGAGTAACAAGGGATAAATTGGTGGTGATGATGATGGTTGACAGTGGTGGTAGCAAGGTAGGAGGAACTTTGTCGGTGGGGTAGGGGAAGGGGGCGGCACAAGGTTAGGAGGAATAGCATGGATATTTTTAGGGAGTGACGTATTAGGTTTTGATTTAAAAATGAAAAAAAAAATTAGGTAATCAAATAACATTTCATGGACCTGCTATTTTAACCAATAGAAGATTAAGTTAGTCAAATTTACCCAATCCAATCCAAAATTTCGTTATTAAGTTAGGTTGAGTAGTTGGATCTATTCAAACACATGAGCATTCCTAATGTGTGTATATATATATATATATATATAAGGAGCGTATCACATGAAATAAGTGGTTTATTATGAAAGCGAGATGAACAAATCTTGATCATTGAATCTTACGTAAATGATTAAGATTAAAACATAAAATCACATTATGTTTTTAAATGATCATGTGATTTTTAAATAACTTTAAATCTTGGTCATCCATATATAATTATATAGCCCAAATTTGCTAATCTCACTCTCATAATAAACCACTTCTCTCATGTCATATGCTCCTTATATATATATAGTGGAAAAAAACTAAGGGAAAAATATGAAGACACATTTATTACTGCTAAATATATTTCGTCTCTCTAGTATTCTTTTTATCGCAATTATAAATTACAAAATATCAAAAAATAAATTAAAAAAATGAATACAAAAAATTAAGTTAACATAGCAGATAAAGGGTAGGAGAGAAATTACAAGAACAATGTCTGCCACGATTTGCTTTACTTAGGAGAGGAAAAAAGATTGTTAAAAATAGTTTTACACGCATATTGTTCTAAACCTGGATCTTAGAGGGTGCATTTAACACTAACTAAGCTTAAGATTCTTGAGTTCGTAAACTTTAGAAGAAATGTGAGAATGTAAAGGTCAGGAACTACTCATCTAAGGGTGGTTCTTGACAGTGAATAGTTATAACTGCCACAAAGATCCTTAGAGAGATGATGAGGCATATTCTCTTTGCCAAATCTCATGACACTCAGGGACCCAGGACAACACTGGGGCACTTAGATTGGCTAGGTCTTGTTTTGGTTATATTTGTTAGGCTCAAATGGTTTTGGTTATCTTGTTCTTTTATCATGGGTATCTGGTTTCTTATAATATTTGAAGGTTTGAAGAGGACAAAGTCCCTTGTCTTAGTGAAAAGGACGTGTATTAGTCTTAGAAATAGGTGTTCATGTCTTTTATTGGTCACTTTCTAGGTAGCTTGACTCTAGGTAAAGCAAAAGGAATATAGGTAAGATAAGCTATCAGAAAATCTTTGCCTTTCTAGTATAAACCTCAAACTAGGCTTTTTAGGGTGAGGAGCTTGAGAGTTTCCTTCTAGTTAAGTGTCCTGCAGAGGAGAATTTGTGACCTTATCTCAAGATCCAAGCAGTGTCCCTTTCTGAGAGATCACTCTCTTAAGGCAGTATTGTATCCCAAAGCTTGCTAGTCCATACTATTTTTGATAGGATATTCAAATATAATCTAATCTAATCAAAACCACTAAATCAATCCAATCCAAGTCGAAAATCAACAAAGCTGAAAAAGTTTAGATTGGATAAGATCTTGTTTTTCACAAACTGCTTGAGTTGAATTAGATTTTGAATTTAATTTTTAAAACCGATTCAATCCAATTCAAACTAATTAATATTATATAATATAATATTTTATTATTAAATTTATACTTTTACTTATAATAATTTTAATTTATCATATAATTTTTTATATTTATATGTTATTCTTATTTAAATATTATTTTATACATATTACATGAGTTACTTTATTTTTTATTTTTATTTATTTATTTTATTAATTCAAATTACTTTTATTTATAATATTATATACTTAAAATTTTCTTTTATAAAAAATTGATTAAATAAGTCTAATCCAAAGTGCAAAAAATTGGTTTAGATTTAAAATATAAATCGATCTAATTTAAACTGCTATATATTTTATTATTTGGATCAGATTACTTTTTTACTTAAAATCGATCTAAATTGCGTCACGAACAACCTCTAATTTCTGATAGTTTCTAGAGAGACTCAATTATTTTCTTGTGATTCCGCTTAGGTGACCATCATCTCTACCTAGCTCATAGAAAATGCCTAAGACCACCTATATTATACTAGCAGTTATGTGTCTAAACACTTCTTAATTGCATTTTTAATTCACAAATCAGTTTTTAGGTTATCATCATAAATGTTAGGCTACCTTAAGCACTTTAATCATATTTTAAAGATACATAGCTCTTTTATTAAATAATTTTTATGTACTTATATTTATATATTTTTTTATGGGAGGTAAAGCCATTAGATGTAAACTAATAGTAAAGGATTTGAGTAGTTTACATTATCTCATAAACTTAAACCTCATTACCATTAATATATCCAAAAATTCTTATGGGAGATATTTATATTTTTTTATTTAAATTATTATTTGATATGTATAATGTTATAAGGGTTACATTTTTTTTATTTTGATGAAGTGGAAAGAAAACAAAACAAGGGAGAAAACTAACTATGAAACAAAACCCATCCCAGATAATCAGCAATGAGCAAACACTGAACCACCGTTGGAGAAAAGCATCGGAACATGAGGTCTTCCACCTAATTGATAAAATTCAATAAAAAAAAAATTGATTGAATTCAATAAATACTACTAAGATTTCTATAACTAATTTAAACTTATAAATTTTTATTTGAGATTTAAAGTGCATTTATTTCAATTTTTTTGACAGAAAAAGTATTTTTGACTAAAAAATTTACTTTTTTTTATAGATTATTCATTTCAATTTCTACTTAAAAATTGAAAAAAAAATTATTTTTAACTTTTGAATAAAAGTTGAAATGAATAACTTTTATAAAAAGTAATTTTTTTAACAATTAAAAAAATTATTTTTTGTAAAAAAAATTGAAATAAACACACTTTTAGCTAGTAAACACTCAATTGTTTACTTAGCTATTAAACACTTGATTGTCTACTTGCTTTTTTCATTTTTTTTTTCAACTAAGTGTTCACTTGCTTAAAGTCTACAATCTTTGAATTTTTCAATTGAAATATGTACTTTTTAATATCTTTTCATAATTTCATTTATTTGTTATTAACATATAGAGACTTAACACATATGAGCCATTAGGAATCATTTAGTAGTAAGGGTTTTGATAATTTGCACGAGATTTTAATTTTAAACCTATTGTCACCATTGTACCAAAAAGAGGCTTGAGCACATATATATGCAAGAAGAAATTATTAGATGTTCATAAACCACCAAATAGGATTGTACTTTAATCACTTGTGGAGTGATATTTCAGGTTTATGTGGTAGTTAGTGGTGGATCTTCCTAATACATGAAACTAAAATATCACTTTATAAATGGTGAGAGCACAATCTAGCATCTAATGATTTTTGGATACTTATGGGTTCTCCATAAGCTAGAGTGTTCTTTAGGCTCACTTAATAGGAAGAAATTATTAGACATTCAAGAAGTATTAAATGGATAATAATGTACCAATAATATAGTAAAATTTTAGTTTCAGCCGGTGATAAGACCCACTATTAATTTATATTTTTATTTAAAATATTTCTTTATCACTTTATTAATAGATAAAGTAAAATTTTATTTGATACTTCATGAACATATAATAATTTCTCCCTTTTACTTATTTTTGTTTTTATTTCATATCATAATTTCGAGATAGGTGCATTAAATGCTAATCTAATTGTAGATGAAACTTGGAACAAATATTATTAGTTATGCTAAGTACAATGATCTAGATAGAGGTAGCTACTATGGCACCCTTGGAATTGAGAGGGTAATTTTACCCTTCCTACATGACCCAATCTATACTTGCCACTTTGAATCTTTTGTCCAGCTCATGTAAATTTGCAAAATTGTAAAAAAATCTAATTTAGATTAAAGTTATGAGTTTAGTTTCTTAATTAAATTAATTTATTTTACACACACAATCCTAATAATTTTTTTTTCCTTTTTTGCATCAAAATAACCATCTTCCTTCCTCCTCCAAATTTTCCAAAAAATAAGAACCCTAAAGAAATCAATACTTTATCTCTTTCATCCACACTTCCCAAACTCATGATCACTAACATTCCCATCATCTAACAAAATACAAATAGCCATGAGAGTGTTTAATCCTCCTTTTGGAGCACCCACGCCGGCATCTAACTCCATCACATGAAACTATTCCTAGGGCGACTATGGAGGTGGTGGTCAATACGAACAACAATTCAACTCCTCTCCTCTCGACATCATGCGAAATAGCACCGAGACAACCGTGGCAAGCAACAACATCATATAGTAGTAGCGAATTAGATGATGCTCACAGTGCGACACACCACTCATTATCAATCCAGTGACCGGTGATAGTGATGCGCGACAAGGATGGTGGCAGTTCATTTCTTGCGACGGTGGTATGAGGACAGCAACAATATCTCCTCCTCACAAATGGAAACACAGTGAATAGTGGCTAGACCCATGGGTGGCAGCTGAGAACCAGCAATAGGTGCAACAAGGGAAACGGGTTAAGACTAAAGATAGGGCATCAGTGAACATGAATACCAAATAGCAGTGGTGGGCAAACCAGCAAGCGATCACCAGAGAGCAGTGGCAATGAAAGCTACGATTTTCTTCTTTTGGGAATGTTAGTGGTTATGATTAGGGAAGTGGGGATGAAAGGGATGAAGTATTGGTGTCCTTTAGGATTCTTATTTTCTGAAAAATTTGGAGGAGTGAGGAAGATGGTTATTTTGATGCAAAAAAGGAAAAAAAATTTGATTAGGATGGTGTTTGTAAAATAAATTAATTTGATCGAGGGACTAAACTCATAACTTTAATTTGAATTGGATTTTTTTGCAATTTTAAAAATCTTAACATGAGTTGGATAAAAGGCTCCAAGTGACAAAACTAGACAGGACCATGTAGGAAGGGTAAAATTACCCTCTCAATTCTAAGGGTTCCGGAGTAACCACCCTAGACGAAATCATTATTTTGGTTACACACTAACTGATGTGGCTGACTAAGAAAGTACCTTGTTATAATTAATATAAGGGCTTAATTTATATGCATTGACGGTATAAAAATATTTTATATTGTCGTCAAATTATATGTTGCCACATCAACAAATATATACGACCCTTATCCCCATTAGTTCAAAAGTCATGCATATGAGAGAATATAATTGAATGACAGTATAAAATAATTTTATATTATCAGTATATATAAATTAAGTTTTTAGGATAATATTTATTTATTGTTGGGATTTATTATGCACTCAAATATTAACAAGTGTGGATTGGCTAGGACGTATTAATGGGTGAAAGAATGAGTTGATTATAAAGTTTTTTTTTTCAATTTAAATAACTATAAAAATAATTCGAGAGAAAAAAATGTAACCTAAAAGAATTTCTTCTCACTAATAGAAAAAAAATAAAAAAATAGAAAATGTTAAATAATACAATTATAAGATTAATTTTTTTAAAAAATAGAAAACAAAATATTTAAATATAATTAATTAATTATATCTTCTTTTTCTTTACTAATTTACCAACTCCCCTGGACCCGAAAAAAAACAAAAACGTAGATGTAAGGAATAGTAGTAAACGAGAAAGAATTGCAAGATTCGAGAAGACCGTATGTCGTATTTTTCGTTAATTATATAATTGTATTTTATATAAAATCTATCATTATAATATAATTTCATATGAAATTTTATATAAAATATATTTATATAATTGATCAAAAATATAATAATGTAGCCCTTTCGAAGAATATAAATATTTCTCAGCAGTAGATGTGTCAACTATAAGCTGTAGTGCACTTGTAGCGCCACGTGGTGTTTAAGGCAGGTACGGTAACAAAAACAGCACCGTTTGGAACCGGAGCCCAAATCCCTTGGCGCGAAACACCGGTTACCAAGCACAAACCCATACCTGAACCATAACGTTTCAGTTCACTCACCCTCTTCAACTTCGCCAAAACCCAAACGCTGAAACAAATGACGGTTCAAACGTTGAAAATCTTCTCACAGCATTCACATTATTTCGCTTCTTCCAGAACATTCTAGATTCCACGCTGTGGGAAATGGCCGACGCACAGATTGTCGACGTCGACGCCGCAGAAGATGACTCTCCGAAAGTCCGAAAAGCCAACGATCACGGTCGCTCCAGGAAGGGGAAGAAGTGTGCTGCGTCGTCGTCGCCGGAAAATCTCCCCGCCGGCGAGAAAGAAGTGCGAGTGGAAGCACTTCAGAAGGAGCTGGACGGTTTGTTCGGGTACTACAATGAGGTGAAGAGCCAGAAGGTTCGCGTCGAGCTGAGCGAGTGCGGTTCCAGAGAGGCGGTGATCGCGCTTCTGATGGAGGAAAGCGAGCTTCCGCTGTCGGCGCTGGTGGAGGAGATCTGCGAGAGGTTGAGGAGCCCGGGAAGCGGCGTCACGGTGGTGGTGCCGGTGACGCGCGCGTCGGTGAAGAGTAGCGTGGTTTCTGTCGGGCAGAGGATCGCGTACGGCGTACCGAATGCCGAGGCTGATGTGCTTGAGGACCATTCCGTGTCCTGTTTTTGGTGTTGGGAGGTAATGCGATTTTTTTTTTTACTCTCGCTCTTTTATTCGTTAATTCTATCTTAGTTTATGTTACGTAATACTCAAATTAGAAAGATATCCGTGATATTTCACGAAATCAAGTTAGTTTTCTAAGCTTTAGAGGTCAACTTGGTCCCTCGATGATTAAATGTATACGTAGATGTTAATTTGATCGTTAAATTGAAATTTTTTTACTTATTTTATACAAAATATTTGAAATCTATGGAGTGCTAATTCGAGCATTTATTCGTATTCTATCTTGATCGTAAATTGTGTTTCACAGATTTTGTTTTTCTTTTCTATTTTTGGCGCCTTTTTTTTTTTTTTTTCAAGTTTACGAAATACTGTGCTTAGCATATTTGCATACTGTATTTTCTCAACCATCAATTGGCTTTCGCTTTCTGTTTTATCACCGGTGAATCTGTGTATTGTTGTTCTGTTCCAAGTCCTTTTTCGCTGCCGAGATTGTGATTACGTGTGTAGTTGTTCGATTTACGTTGCTTCATGTGTTAAGCTACAACCGCATGCTTTGCTTCTTCCTGATTGCAGTGAGACTCCACTGTATCATAATCTGTTGATGTCTATTGTTAGTATTCTTTACTGTGTGCATGCCTTTACTGGCCTATTGAGCAACTTATTAAATTGGCATGCAGACGAGGGATGTGAAGTTGATCCCACAATCTGTTAGAGGACACTTCATCGTTCGGCGTATTTGCCGGGGAAGGATACATGAGAGAATTGTGGCAGTCTCTGGTAGTGTACCATAAGTCTTGCTCACATTACTGGTTTTGGCTACCCACCAAACTCGGAATAGGATTATTAATTGTTTTTTTCTTGGAGGATGTGATACAATGTTTGCTCTTATTTCTTACTGTTGCAAGCATGGCTTTTCACTTGACTACTGGAATTATACTTGTTTTCTAACTTATATTCATGTTGGTTTGTTTTTGCTCACCACTGCATTGCCTACATAAACATCTTTGATTTAGTATATTATTCATTTCTTGAAATGCAGAGAACAATGTACTGCTTAGATGAAACATGACAGAAATACAGTTGTAAGTGGCTCGTCCAGTTCATTAACTAATCATCGTGACAATTTTAAAGAACTGAGCTTATGTATTATGACAGTTTTCTTTAAACAAACAAATAATTTCATTATGACAGAAAGAAGATATAACAAAAAGTTTGGAGTACAAGGAATCCTCTTTTAAGTAAGAGCAAAACACAAGGTGGAACAGGGAGGAAAAAAAACAGAGAGAGAGAAAAGCAAACATCAATACAGCACAGCATAACTGCCAAATCCCTCATTGTCCCAACAAAAGGCCATGTGCTTTATTTCAAATGGAAGCCAAACACTGAATTATATACCAAATCAATTGGTGTTCCAAAGAAACCTCTTTAAATACATGAAAGTTACGCTCCAACTAAATGCCCCACAATGTAGCATGGATTGAACAATGCCACAAAAACTTAGCCTCTTTAGTTCTACCAAAACGAGGAAAGCTAATCATTGAAAATTGCTCCAAGGGCCTAAGGCACACTGGACATTCATTGAAAAGGCTGAACAAAGAATTCCAAAGAAAAACTGCAGCAGAAAATGGTATGAACTTACGAGGAACTGATCCTGTGTAGGTACAGCACTAATTTTCTGTATTCATGGAAGATGTGTGTGGAAATTACTAATTTCTCTTTGTAACTCTTTTTCTTAATAATCTGTATAGTCTGTAAATTCATTTAGTCATGTAGTGATTTTTTTTTTTGGGATAAAAGAAGACATTTATCAGCAAAAGCAAGATAAAGTTATTCAAAAGATTGGAGGATAAGAAATCCTTGACAAGGAAAACAGAAACAGAACAACATAGCAAATAAAAGAAACTCCTAGAAACTAGTCACTTTAGGAGAGCTGTCCAATCCCTTTGCATATTGGACGTACTTATTCCCTTAACATGACAATGTGTTGGCACTGAAGAGAAACCATGAAAAGGACTCTATCCCATAACAAATTCAGATGAAGAAATACCCTTAGAGATGCGGGCATCCCTTTTCAGGCACACTAACCACAGTACCCCATAACCAGCTCATTGTCCCATAACCCCATAGTGAATAATTTTGTTTTTCACCTTTCCCAATAAGGGCTATGTAGTTGATAGTTTTACAAATGTGCCATACTGCATTTTTATAGCATAGTATCATTATGTTTTTTGCCAATCTTGAGAAATTTCATTTTGATAAAGTTTAGAGAAAGGTGTAATTTGCTTGTATGTGGAGTATTTTATCAAACTTTCGTCCCTTTTCAGAAATGATATCATCACTGAGGAAGCCAGAGAGTGAACAGAATTACAATCATGGCTTGATTAAGGCATCAGCAGTGCTGTGTAAAATTTATAATGAGGCAGATATCCGCTTGTTAGTGCATGGGTTGGTGCAGAAAATCAATGTAGACATGTAAATAATTACAATGTTCCTGACACATTTCAATGTTATTTTAGATATATAAATTTGCTTTATGTGATTCTTCTATATTTTTCTGCTAGTGTAGGGATCTGAAAAAAGCTAAACGAGAAGAGAAATTGCTACTTAAACAGTTGGACAGAAATAGAAGAGAAGTTGAGATAGGTAAAGAAAGCATGCAGAGTGAATTGCAAAGGGAAACATTGCTCAGTGTAAGTGCTGTTTGGGGTGTTCGCTTAATTGGTACTAGCCTTCCAAAGTCATGTTTATATTTTCAGATTGACAATTTATATTAGAAAGGTGTGGAAGATAATAAAATAAGGGAAAGAAGTATGTAGACCCCTTGAAATTTTACCTTTTTGCAAATTACCACCACAAAATTTAAAACCTTTCCAATTAGTCCATAATTTAACTAATAACTCCATAGATTCTTCTGCTAAGTACTTTTAACTCATTAATGGTAATAGCATGTGACAACATTTTACCCATTTATTAATCTAGATTGTTGATTAATTTTTTCTTAAATGCTAAAGGGTCAGTAATTGTTTTATTATAATGTGTTTCATTTTTTTTTTTAATTCTAAGTATTTTTTTATTAATTTAGCTATTTTTAAATTGCTTAAACTTTGAATTTAACAAAGAAATTCGTTAGATTGATAAAATGTTTTCATCTAGTGTTACTGTTGGTAAGTCCACAAATTTAAATTATAGGGACTTATTGAGTTATCAATTAAAGTTGAGGGACTAATAGAGAATGCTTTAAAGTTTGTGGTAGTGATTTACAAAGGTTTTAAGTTTAGGGGAGCTCCATACTCTCTTCTCATAAAATAATTAGCGGTATCAAGATTCTTTGGAGACTACTTGTCTTGTGTTAGAGAAAATTAAGAATAGGAATGACTGACTAACTTATTGGTTTTAGTCTTCCTGTATCAATACTTACATTAAGAAATAAGGCACAATACAAGACAGGTAGGCCCAGCCCAATTGCACATAAAACACATAACTATTATCTAATACTCTCCCTCAAGTTGGAGCATAGATGTTAATCGTCATCAACTTGTTACAAATATAGTATACTCTATTCATGTCAAGTGCTTTGGTGAAGATGTTTGCAAGTTGCTCACATGTCTGCACATCTCCAACAACAAGACGCCCCTGTGCAATCATTTCATGCTCGAAATAACAATTAGCCTCAATATGCTTGGTTCTTTCATGAAAGTTAGGATTAGAGATTGTTGGCTTTATTCGGCCATTGTCACCCTTAGGATTCGATGGACTCAATTTCCCGGTCCATGGTGTTTGTAATGGGTGCAACTCTTTATGCTTGATGGGATTCTGAGAAACTTTAAGAAAATAAAGTTGCACCTTTAACAATAACTATAGCTTTTGATCTAGTGATAAACACTTGATCCAACAAATGATATCAGAGTAAAGTCATGAGTTCAAATCCCACGGTTGACACCGGGGGGGGGGGTGGAGATTGTTGGCTTTATTTGGCTAGTGTCACCCTTAGGATTTGATGGGCTTAACATCTTGGCCCATGATGCCTATAATGGGCGTAGCCCCTTGGGCTTGATACAGTTTTGAAAAACTTTAAGGAAATAAAGTTGCATCTTTTACTAAATGCTATAGTTTTTGGTCCAGTGATAGGTGCTTGATCCAATAGGGACAATGAATGCAACTTGTTTGTCACTCCATAGCTGCATAGAAATTTCACTTTTAAACTGAATTTCATCAAAATGATGATGCATCCGCATCAATTTTGAAGCAGCTTGTGCCATTGCTTGATATTCTGATTTGGCAGTGGATCGAGCAATAACACTTGCTTCTATAGGAAACAAGGATACCTTCGTCCATAATACAGTTGCCAAAAGTGGATTGTTTGTCAACAAGGAATCCATCCCTCTCAGCATTAGAGCAGCCGTCAACTACATATGTCCTTGATCTCTATACAAAACACCACTACTTGGAGCCGTTTCAATCTCAATATTTGAAGAACAACTTTCCTATTGGTGGTTTGGGAAGATTACATAATCTGACTTACCACATTGACACAGAAGGTGATGTTAGGATGAGTGATTGTCAGATGGCTAACCTTAGCCACCAACTTTTGGTACTACTCTTGCCCTGAAACAGTCTCCATCATATGCTAAAAGTTTGATAATGGGAAACCATAGGGTTTTCTACAAGTTTAGCTCCAAGCAAACCTGATTCTTTGAACAAATCAAGAGCATACTTTATTTGGGTCCGGAAAAAAAAAGCCCTTCTTACTCCTCAATACCTCAATATCCAAGAAGCTCTTTAATCCATCCAAATCCTTGGTCTGAAATTGTGTTTGAAGAAAATCTGAGTTTTCTAGTCCCAATCTCATCACTCCCAATTATAATAATGTCATGTAAATACACCACAAGAAAGATACAACCACCCGGAGAACATTGCAAGAAGACTAAGTGACCAAAGTTGCTCTGCTGAAGTCCAAATTGTAAGACAACTTGATTAAACCGCCTAAACCAAGCTCCTAGGACTTGTTTAAGGTCATAGAAGGGTGCCTTGATCTAAAAAAACCCAAGTTGGTTGCTTCGTGTACACTTATTTTTGAAGGTCACCATGACGAAAGGCACTGTTAACATTCAAGTGATGCAAATGCCAATGATGGCTAGCTACAAGAGGGAAAAATAATGTAGCAGAAAACATGTCAGAATAATCAATGCCATAAACTCTAGCATAGCCCTTACAAATGTGGGCCACAGAGCCATTAAGGTTGGCCTACACAGGCAAACCCGTTTATAAGCAATCTTCTTTTTGCCAAAAGGTAAATAAACCAAATTCCAAGCCTGATTACATTCAAGGGCATGCATCTCATCCAGCATAGCCATTTGCCATCCCTCATAGGCCCCTAGTGAGAGAGTCAAGAGAAGGCAAACCCATTTACAAGCAATCCCCTTTTTGCCAAAAGGTAAATAAACCAAATTCCAAGCCTGATTACATTCAAGGGTGTGCATCTCATCCAGCATAGCCATTTTCCATCCCTCATAGGCCCCTAGTGATAGAGTCAAGAGTAGCTAGAAAGGACTTAGCAGAACTAGATAAACCAGTGTAAGAGACAAACAAAGAAATAGGATATAGGTACAGGTATGCTTACCTTTCAGTAGAGCAATTGGGAAATCAAGACTTCACACAAATGAGGTAGTTGCTGAAGAGGAAGAATGAATTGTAGAAGGAGGTACATCATGACACCATGGAGTAGTAGTGCTAGTCACAATAGCTTGCTTGTTCCGCTGAACAGTGTTTGGAAAAAGGAAAAAAAGAAGCGGATGAGTCCAAGGAGATATAGGAATAATAGAATCTGCTGAAGTAGAGGAAACAAAAGAAGAATGTGTTGGGAAGTGATATTTCAGGAAGTCATCATCATCACCTGTGATAGAGGGAAGAGAGCACTCCACAGAGAAAGGAATGGTCTCAAAGAAGGTCACATCTGCATAAATAAGGTGAAGATGCAAATCAAGAGAATTACATCTGCAGCATTTTTTACTGTAGCCTAAGTAAATGCACTTGAGAGAATGAGAATCCTACTTAGTGACTTGAGAATGAACATCCTGCACATGACAAGTGCTACCAAAAATATTGGTAGGGAAAGAAAATAAGGTTTGAGACAAAAAAAAAAAAAAAAAAGGAGTGAACAAGGAATTTGACCATCCTAAACAGAAGAAGGTAAGCGACTAATTAAATAACAAGCTTTAATTTTTTTGGTTGAAGTAAAGAGGCAAACTTTTTGTGGCAAAATACAATCTATGCTACTATTCGGTGCAGTTGATTGGATTGTAGCATTCATATCTGTAGGAGGTTTCTTTTGCTCAGCAACTGATCTGGGATAAGGTTAGATGATTGGCTTCTTTGTTGTTCTATTTTCCCTTTTTTATCTTTCCATTAGGATCCCTTGTCCTTCCGATTCGCTGTGATTGGTCTTAATGAATTTCTTCTTTTATTCTGAAAAAAAATAGTGCCCTTTTAACCAACTGCACTATTATTTCAGGAAAAGGATTCAAAAATGTTGAGAGGTGACTCAGGTGAGGCAAGTAAAGATCAGAAATGTAATGCAAAGGATGTCTGTGAAAATAGGAAACAGAAAAAGCAGCAGCCAGGGGAAACTGAAAGGGATCGACGACATCGAGAGAAAGAAGAATCTGAATTAAAAAAGAAACGTTCATTACAAAAACAAGCTTCATTCATGGAGCGTTTTCTTAAAAGAAGCAAACCTAGCCATTCATTTCAAAATGACCAATTCTCAAGAAAATTAGTTGTGTGTGACTCATCAGTCAGAAAGATTGAAAACATGTGTGAGTCAGCTACTCTATCAATGGATTGTACCCTTACATCTAGTGGTGAAACTACTCTCGAGGATATTTGCAAGTGAGTTTCTTTTCATAATTCTGTTTGATCTTAGCTATGTTGTTCACTTCTCAGGCAAAAATATCTGACTTTGCAGGTCACACTTTTCTTTGTGGCATGATTTGGGTAAATCAATTCGCTTGAACAGAAAACAGAGATGGGGCATACGTTGGAAACCTAAGTCTGAACTTTATAAGGAACTTAAGCTTGCATCTACTACAAGAGTTGCTCATACTGGTGACTTGGCAATGGAGAAGCATGTAGACAGATTGGGAGAAAATAGTTATGATATCATATCGGACCCCCTGAATGCAGATAGTTATCTTCTTAAAGCAAAGCACTGTCATGGGAAACAGTTACTGCAGTTTGACAATAGTCATAGACCTGCCTTTTATGGTATTTGGTCCACAAAAAGGTGATCTTCTGCTTCCTGAGTGGGTTTGGGTTTTATTGGGCTGTTACAAGTGGAGAATCGCAAAGTTCAATTGTTCCACTCACAAATCATTTCTAATTATGCAAATTTTAGATTTTTGTTTCTTTTTATGGAAAAGATATATTATTAAAGGGGAAGGGAAAAATTACAAGCGAAGATAAGATAACTAATGAAAGAAACCAGAAAGCTGAGAGAGAACAAGGAAAAATGTTAGCAAGAAATCACAAAACTGTTCCAAGTTCCAACTCATAGAACAAACTGAAATGGGAGCCACCAGAATTGCCACAAACACCAACTAGAATGTTCCTCATAGGTAACTTCTGCATAAAAGGAAGATCCTGAACTAAATAGAAGCACAATAACTCTCAAAAATAGAAGCCAACATTGCAACTAAAGTAAAAATATATTTGGCCTTTCCACAAATGATGTATTGTTTTTTTCCTCTTATCTTCCTTTGCACTTGTATGGTACCTTTTCCCCTCTGTAATAGTGCTTATTTTTCTATAAAAAAGTGTTATGTTATGAGTGGCGTTGTTAATGTTGTCCATTATATGTTTTCAAGTTTTGCTAACATATTAACGTTTTTTTTTTTTTTTTTGAGAGGAACTTATTTTCTTGGTTATTCTGTAATTCTTGGCCCTTAAGGTCTTTGTAATAAAAGTTTGAGCTGTATGAAATTGCATATTACTGTGCATTTGGCAGGTTAAAATATCCTGCATAGCTATCTCGAATAATTTGTCGTTTTTAAAAATGTTATTCATACTTTTTTTTTTCTTGGGATAGAACTTATCGTAATTATAATTGCTTCTGTCTCTAATAGACGCCTGGAAATGGCAGTGGTTTATGTTTTGTGAATGTTTGCCTAGCTGTCAGTTTTTGTGTTACTTCGTTGTAATAATTCCAATTTGATGCTAGATATAGATGCCACAGCTAGAAAAAATTGCTGCCTAGATACTTTGATTGCTGTGTATTGATTTTGAAATTGCTTATGTGTGTTGCAATATATATTTCCAGTCAAGTTGTTGGACCACGCCATCCTTTTAGAAAGGAACCAAGTTTGGATTATGATGTCAACAGCGATGAGGAATGGGAAGAGGTACTTCAAATTCTCGTATTCAGTTTAAATATATGTATGATGGTTGCTATTTGCTTATTTGCTAATTCTTCATTTTGTAGGAGGATCCTGGTGAAAGCCTTTCAGATTGTGACAAAGATGAAGAGGAATGTTTAGACGAATGTTCAAAATCTGATGATGAAAGTGATGATGATGGGTTTTTTGTTCCTGATGGATATCTCTCAGAAGATGAGGTAGACCTTTGGTGTTTTTACTATAATGATGTTATGTTTGCTATTGGGATCTCCATTGTTTTTTTCAGTCATTGGAAGTATATGAATGATCTTTTGGTGTTTCAATATTTGTGCATTTTATGTATATTTTATCTGCCAATGCAAGGGCTAGGGTGTCTGCAGGAATCCAGTGTTCTCAAATGTCATACTCATGCCTTGAGCACTTGTCCTGACAACTGGAGCACGTTTCTGTAGTTGAAACTTGAAAGCCACTACAGGCCACTTATTGATAAAATTATTATTTATATGTAGGGTGCACAGGTGGACAAAATGGAAACAGTTATTGACAATGAGGGGTCTGAGGACTCACCTAGTGGCAAAGATGTAGAGAGAGAGGAGTTCTGTGCTTTACTTCGACAGCAGAAGAATCTAAACAATTTGACAGAGAATGCTCTCAAAAAAAATCAGCCGTCGATTATAACGAATTTGATGCATGACAAGGAATTGGGCCAAACTTTTAGTGGTACTCTTAAGTTGGAGCAGATGTGCTTGCAATCCTTGAGTATGCGCGTAATTTCTGCTAGCTCATATGTAGAAATATCCGTGGATCATTTTAAAGATGAGGACCAAGATGCCTGCCTCTCTACTGGTAAAGGCAGTGCTGCCCCAGTATTTGATGCTATGCTAGACTCAAATCTATCTCTCATTGTAAGTTATGCATTTGAGTTTTATTAATATCCTAAGGGATGTGCATGCTTTATGAAGTCTTAAGATTGACACTTGTACAATTGAGATGTAATTAGGATTTAGGCATTTTGGCATTAGTGTTGTTATGCGAGGGTTTGGTCACAATCTCCATTATGTTTCGGATAGTGGGTTGATTGAGATAGGCCGTCTTTTTACTCTTGCTCTTTTGAATTTGCAGCTGATTCTGTGGAGCAGCGTTCAAATTTTATCAGCTTATAGTGATGTTATTAAATTTTCAGGTGGATACTATTCAGACTTATCCTCAGGGCATAAGCAAAGTGTTGAAGTCTTTGCAACAGACATTTCCTTCTGCCTCAAAATCCTTACTGAGGGATAAAGTGCTGGAGATATCAGACTATGTTGATAACCATTTGCAGGTTTGTGAGAAGGTGGAGATTCCAAATTCTTGTGATCACTGCAATTTTTATAACGAGAATAATTAAAAGATGATGGATTGGATTCTATCAGAAAAAAGTTAAAAAATGATGGATTGGAAATTGGATATATATTAGGCAAGGACCGAGATATTGTTAGACTCACAACTGAATAGGTGTTTAACCTGGAGTAGATTGATCCTATTTGAAATTCTCTCATTAATTCAGGCAGGCAGCAGTATTTGCTAATGTATTGTTACCATCATTTGGGATATGTGGAATTTCGAATTGTCAACCAAATCTGGCAAACTGGATTTGCCATCTCTATGGTCATGAAATTGTTTGGAACCAAGAAAGGGGATCATCATGTTGTCCTGAACTTGAAGATCAGATCTTTTTAATGAATGTCCGACTTTTTTCCGCTCCATCAATGTGCTTTCCAGCATAGTTTATAAAATCCTGTTTGGTGGTCAAACTGGTAAAGGGACCGGGTCATTGGTCGAACAGCTGGTGGAGGGACTGGTTCTGGTCAGACCAAGAGACTTCTTAAAAATGAGTTCAAAGCATTTTAACAGTCACTGTTTTTACAAATCCTCTTTCTGACAATAAATTCTTAAATAAGTGCAAACTGAAAAATTAAGTGTTGAGAATTACAGAAAATAAAAGGCTGGCTGTTACAGATTTGTAACCTGTCAAAGGTTACAGATTTCCTTTACTTTCTAGAATAGTGTAGTTGTGGTGCCTTTCACTCTTGCATAGTCATAGGTGTTTGCAGAAAGCACCTCTTTCTTTACTGTCTCACTCTCTTAGAATGTGATAGAGTATTCTAGCAAGTGTCTATAGTGTATGTAAGCCCAGTGGTACTAAGTTAGATTAGTTACAACTGTGACAGCTGTCATAACTGAAAGCATACTTGTATAAATACTTATTGTATCAGAAAGTTAATCATAATGATATGATCCAGTTTCTATCACATATTCTCTCTCTCTCTAACTCATATTTGTTTTCTTCTACTTCCCCACACTTTCTGGGATACTCAACAGAATCCAAATAGCTGCTGGGTCGACAGGTCATGCCAGATTATATGGGTGTTGACCTGGTTCCATTGGTTTGGTAAGAATAGTGGTCTAACCTGGCCAGACTGGCCATGTGTCCAGTTTCCTGGTTATCCACTCTGATGGGCTGGTCCAGTCCAGCCCATTCCGTACAACTATGCTTTCAAGTTATGATGTTCGTGTTTGGATGAATATATCAAACAAATCACATTTCACCCAAGGTTTTGTCTGTCATTAATATGGTCTCCTGTAAGGCTCGGGTAACACTTATTTGATTTTGAGTAAATCTTGTAAAATTGCTTTTTAACAAGAAATGTTTATGTAGGAACATAATTTTCAGAATTTCTTAAGGTTTGTTTAGTAAACTTTTTTAACAAAGAAACCTACCTCCTCAGTTGTTTATAACTTCTGCAAAGGCTTAGTAAAATAAGCTCAAAACGGCTCTTGAAGTTTTGAAAGTTGTTTTAACAAGCTTATCCAAACATGAATAAAATGCTTGATTAGTGCGTATTAGAACAGATAAGCTTATTCAAACATGGCCTAAGTGTTGAATTTGTGCATCATGTGTTAAAATGATTGTCATCTCCCTTTGAATTAAAAAAAAAAAAAAAAAAGCGCCAATGCTATCTTGACTGAGTCTGAGGGTTTTATATCCAGTTTTATGACTAGGTCTAGTTTGTAGCTAATGCTGAATTTATGATCTCATTTATGTCCAGGTGAAGAAAGAAGTTTTAGTTAAGCTTGGTGGGGCAACTTACCCTGGTATGTAGTAGTAATTTTGACTGTCTCAAGCACTTGACCTCACGTCTTTCTGTAGTTGTTTCCGTTTCTAAACTAGATGTCTGGTTGAACTGGCAGATAAGAGCTGTTTGGAATCAAGGAGCACCGCCACATCACGTGCTAGTGAAAGTGTGAAACCTGGTGAAACTTCACTCCTATCATCCCTGTAATCAGGTTCTGCTGTTCATGAATGAGACTAGAGTTGTTCTTATAATCTATAATGTCCTTATCTGCTGCTTTTTTCTTTCGTATGTCTGATTTTCTAATTTGTTACATAATGGCCTGTCTGCTACTTTTCCAGATTACTTTATTTAAGCTTCAAAAAAGGTTGAGATGATAAGGCTGCAGCAGTTCCCAACCTTTTATTGCGAGTGTCTGATTAGCACCTGACAATACAGTCTTTGCTTTTTCTGCAAATTAGTACTTGATAGAAATGTATAAGTGATAACTTCTCAGTAGAAAGTGCAGTGCTAATTGTACACTATGATTAAGTCTAGAAAACATATTTTTGAAGTTCAACCCATTAGGATTCTGTTGATTTGGGAAATTGAACTCACTTTGAGGGTAGTGTTCCTTTCCTTAAGCATCAATCTCTTTTGTAAGTAAAAGGAACATGCAATATGCGTGGCAAGAATGAAACAGATAACAATTAGGGAATGCATGGCATGTTATCTAATTCTTGAAAACGAGAAGAATAAAATACATTAAAATGAAAGTGAGAAGTACGTGTTGGGCATGATCTTGTATTAGAATTTTCCTGGTATGTTGACATTCTTGGTTCTTCTCTACTTAGGGGTTTTAGAGACTTTGCAGGCACAGCTTCATTGCAAATTTTTGTTAATATTTTGGAATGAGTTGGCACAATATGGCTGAGAGCATGGTTTACAAAGAGGCCTGTAGTTAACTATTAAACAGGGATTTTACCCCTCCTTGTTGAAATTAACTCTCTAAATTTTACAGGAAAGCTTCTACTGGATCCTTTAACAAACAATGACCTTGCAGGTGACAATAAGAAACAGCAAATACCTAGCAACTCAACTGCGAAGAGTGGTGATTGAACACATTCTCAGAGAAGCAAATGCGGTGGCTGACTTTTTGACCATAACAGCTACTTTGAGAAGAGATAAAGATTTCTTTTTGGAACCCTCTCATTTTCTAAGGATGGTGCTCCATTTGGGACAAGGAGCAAAGTTTGTATATAGGGAACATCCTTTCTCCAAATTCACTGATGCCATTAACTAGTAGTGTTGCTCTCTGTTGGTTTTTTCGCTGTATAGGTGTACAGAGAAAATAGACCGGTTTAGTTCAAGAAACCTGGTTGTGCTTTGCGATTTGTATGATGCTTTGAATACTATTCCATTTTGACAAAGGCACAAGTCTGATGGTTTTTGCTTTAGTTGTTATACTAGTTAGTGGGTGTCAAGAACCTTTTAGTTTAACCTCATATCAGATGTCATTATTTTAAGAAAAAATGTAATGTGAAATAATCGACCGTCAGCATCTATGAACATGTTAAGCGTGTGTGCATATAAACAAGCAGATGTACAACAAAGAAGCAATACGAAGATGAATAGTTTTGCAAGACACATAAGGCTAGACCCAAATACATCACTTATTCCTTCGCCTCATTATAATATTCAACAACCCTCTTAATATTGAAGGATTGAATAGTTCATGTGAATCCTATGTATGTGAACTTTTTGGTTTTGTTCCCAGCCTAGGGGTCTTCCAGGTGCTACTTACGCAGCTATCAACAGAGTTTATGAATGGCCTTTGTACGATGTACTTGCCTAGGCAATGTGCTTTTATACTTGTAGTATGAATATATAAATAACTACAAAAGCATAACTCATTTTGGTATTAGTTTTTTTATTGTAAAAAGAAAGCACTGTGCTGTGCGTAATAATACAAGATCGATTTTATGTAGTTATTATTAATCATATTTAGAGCTCTGGTAAAAAAATCATAATAAAAAATGAAAAAAAAAGGAAAATAGCTAGATGCACAACAAAGGAGGTCATAAATAAATTTTTAAAAAGGTGTACATATTTGAAAATTTAAAACTATGACAAAACAGTTTATTCAAAAATAATTAACGACTTGGTATAGTTGATTTATAAATATTTTCTCAGTGGAAAAAAAAAACCCGAAAGTTTTGTCGATTAATCTAGTGATTAGTACTTTTTGAATTGAGATGTATTTATTGAAAGAGTTTAATTTTTTTACATTATTAATTTTTAGTAGTGTCAATTGTAACATCCTCTTTCTTCATAAAAATATTTTGTGTATCTAATTAATCTACTTTATTGAAATATTTTAGTTGATTTGTTTAAGTTCATTTTGTGACAATAATTGAATGATCAGATAGTTAAATAATAGACATTTACTTTCTAAGATAAAACTATAAAATTCAAAATATATTACTCTATACTAATAACAATTATGATAATACTAATATAACTATAAAAAAAAAAAACAACTAGTTACGTTGATGAAGACTTGAAGTGAAATCTTTGTAGAAAAACATGTATGCAAATCCATTAATACAAGTAGATAAGAAAGTAAAGCAAAGATAAGTTTAGGAGGAAAAAAAAAAGGGAGATATATAAGTAATAGTAATAAAATAATAACACCGTAGATAATCTGCTTCCAAAGGACCATAAAATCATGGTAACTGTAGAAATTTTTAGGCAAGGTGACCGCAAAGTCATATGGAATAATTAATGGTAATAGAAATTATATCATAACTTCATCCAATTTTTTCTTTCACAACAAGTACTTCATCTGGCGCCTATAAATAGGCATATAGACATAGGAAATTATTTGTACAAAGAAAAGAAAAGAAAAGAAGTAGGTAGAGTAGTTTTGCCATATGTGAGTGTTGGTAGGGATAGAAAAGAGAAAGAAACAGTAAAGAAAAGAGTTAGGGACTAACAAAGAGTTTTGTGGACACACAATTCTTAGATAGATAATGAAATTATTTATAAAGTAAAATTATAGTTACATTTATTCATTATAAGTTATATTATTCAATGTTATCTTATATTATTATCCATTACTATTTACTATTGCAATTTCTTTTATATTTGAAGTTATTTTATTTAATATCCTTTCATATTATTGCTCATTCTTATTTATTATAGCAATTTATTTTATATTCTAAATTATTTCATTTAATGTTCTTTTATATTATTGCTCGTTATTATTTATTCATTGCAATCTATCTTATTGTTTCAAGTTATTTTATTTATTATTTTTCTTACATTAAAACTGCTTAGTATTATTTTTACTGCCATTTATCTTATTTATTGTATCAAGTTATTTTATTTAATATTTCTTTATATTATTGCTCCTTATTATTTATCATTATAATATATTTTATTAATCATTCTAAGTTATTTGACCTAATGTTAATTTATATTATTGTCTATTATTACTGTAGTTTATTTTATTAATCTTTTTAAGTTAATTTATTTGATGTTTCTTTATATTATTGGTTATTATTATTATTATTATTATTACTACTACTACTACATTCATTGTTGTCAATTCTTCTTTGCTACTACTACTACTACTATTACTACTACTCACTTTGTTGCTATTCTTTGTTATTCTTTGCTACTACTACTACTACTATTAAGATATGGTTTATGTAATTATATATAATTTTGAATTATCAATTTTTATGGTAATTTCTTTAGAAGACCAATATTAAGAGTAAAACATTATATCTATTACTTAAAATAAGAAAAATTTATTATATATAAACCTGTACTGTTAAATTATATATATATTTTTGTTTGAAATTTTATACTTTAACTTATGGATATTATTGTAACTTTACAGTGACCTTTGTAAGGATATGACCTATATATACTAAAGGAGGCATGATAACAAAGATATACTTATGGACCATAATAAGAAAGTTTAAAAGAAATTAAATAAAAATGATCTTAAATTCGGTCTTTTGGAAGTTAACATTTAGATTTAGCAATTTTATGTTTTGAGAAATTTAATTGAGATATTATTTAAGCTTATATTGCTTTGATTCTTATGAATTATATTTATTTTAAGTTTATGAAATAGTTTATATCTTTTGCACTTTGTTTAATTTATTTTATTGCTTAATTTTATGTTTCATTTATTATGTGATAAATTTAATTATATTAGTCAAGTTATTGTTTATTTTATGCTACTTGAGTCTTTTATTTAAGTTATATTTATTAAGTCTATGTATCTCTATATTTATTATTAATTATACATAATGGCAAGTAAGTAATTGTAAAAAGAAGATATTTAAGAATTGCCGCTAACCACCAAAAAGGCAGAGGAATAAGATGTAAGATCTCTTTTATGTTATCTGTCTTGGTTAGTATGACATAAAGGTCTCATTTTACCGTTATGATGTTATGAATGACACAAAAGTATGAGAATTCCCTAAAAGAGAGCATTCGAATATGTGTGAAATAAGCAGACAAAAGAAAATGAAAACTAAAGCAACATGATTATAATCTTATTAATGCTTGCTACATTTTGAACTGAATAGCATAATTTTTTTTCCATTTACTGTTCATAATATTATGAAGTATTATTTGTTAATAAGTAATATGATGTGATTATGATACAATAGCCATGTGAATTTTTATACTAAGACACAGTTAGAACCATCATAGTTCAAATGCTTTAAAACTCTTTATTATCTACTGAGAATATTCAATTTTTATTCTATTTCTAGTGGTTTCAGATTAGTCAGATAACACCTTAGAGGAAGGTAGACTCCTCCAGCAATTAGGAATGTATGAAGTTATATTTAAATAAATTGTAATTTCTTTGCCTAACTTAAAAAAAATATTTAGCATATGCCCAATAGAGTTTTACTTTTGCTTGTGAATATTTCAGTGCATATTAATGATCAACCTAAAACTTTATGTGTATATTTCTATCCTTGGCTTTATTATGAATGGATCTTATATTAATTAATTATATATTTTTTTATATAATTCATTTTTTCATAAAAATAAACACTTTTAATAACGTAATAATATATAAATAATAGAGTTTAATTGGTATGCACTGACAGTGTAAAATAGTTTTACACTGTCAACCAATAGAAATAGAGGAAAGTGAGAATACATGGTGGGTCCCCTCATTATAATGGGTAGTTATTTGGATGAGTTGACATTTTCCACCATTTTTATTGGTTGACAGTGTAAAACTATTTTACACTGTCAGTGTATTTAAATTAAATTCTAAATAATAATATAAAAATATTTTACATTAATAATGTACAAAATTAAATCCTTAAATTATTATTAAAAAAATTTAAAATAGAGTAAACTCGAGTTTGGTCTCTGACAAAAATATCGTCGGACAAATTCATCCTTGAGAAAAAAAAAGCACTTTGAGGTCATTGACCGTAAAAAATGAGACACACTTGTCCTTCCTGTTAACTTGACATCGTTAAAGTTGACAAATTCGAACAGATGTCATTTTAATTATTTGAGTTGGAATATTATCTTCCAAGGTGGCTTGAAATGATATTGTTTTACTTTCCTCGATGATGAATTGGTCCCTTTTTTGAGGGACCTTATCTGGTTCAACCTTTTTCTCATCCTCCACCACCCCCTCTTTCACCTTCATCCTCTGTTACTATCGCCGCCCCTTCCTCATCCTCACCCTTTCTTTAATTACCCTCACCCTTTGCATTTGCCAGGTAATTTTTAGTTGTTAAGGACCAAATTGTGGATTTATGCTTAATATAATAAAATATATAGCTAAACAACATTTTGATCCGGCAGTACTAAAAAAGGTCTTCTCTCTTTTTCGTGAGACTACAATATATTCTTATAGGTTCAGTCTTATTTAAATCACCTATAAAACTAATTCTTATTTGAGCTAGAGCACAAAAATTGTAAATCTCTTTCACTAAAATTATCTCTTTAAAATTTGAACTCATATACTTCTCTTAAAAGATTAAAATTACTTACCACTTCAACTAACCTGCTCTGAGATATTTGAGTTGTGCTGGTTGTAATTGTAAGTGGCAAAAACTCCACGACTTTCACAAATAATGTAAACATGGCAACATTTCAACTTAAATTAGTCTATTTAAACTTAGAAAGGACTCACTTTGCATTTAAACTTTTAACAAGATTGCCATTGAGGATTATTATAATAAATACTGTCAACTAAAAGATCTGGAGTTTGACTTTTTTTTGGTTATAAGTACTCTTTCCTTTTTTTCATTTATCGTTTAATGAAGGTTTTTTTCTTATGGTTTTTAACGTTTCAAAAAAACCATTGAAGCTTTTCTTTTCTTTTTTTTAGAAAAAATAAACTTGATATTAATAAATGAGTAGTAAGATCATTTAATAGAAGATACAGTTATATATACGTATATACATACATAGATTAAATAAAAATTTGCAGCAATATGTGAAGCAATAAATGAGAAAAATGTAGTCACCTTAATGAAGAAACATGTGGCATTGTTTCAGAAAAAAAAAATAGAAGGAAACACGCGGCATCAGTATGCGCTTCTGGCCCAAGGTCGCATGCAAAGCAATGAAGCAACAAGCAGGTCAAATGATTTTCCAGTTGCTGCATACATACTTATATGGGGTTCTCTCTCACTGAAGCTAGGATCTTGTTCAACTTGCACTATTTGCCTGGTACCTGAAGCGGAATACAAGATATTTGTGCAACGTGTCGGGTTTTATATATGTTTTCCTCATCACTTAAATCCTATAAAAACGCCACTGGCGCCTATTGTATAGGTTGGCTATGGATGGGCTACTTCTTGTTCTACTCATTGGGTGTCGTACGCGAGTGGAGTCCGCGCCAGGTTTTTTATGTTTTTTGTTCTACACTTTGCATTTGGATGCTTTTGCTTAATGCAATTTGGTTTCATCTAAAATTACAATAATGACCTTTTCACATTATTTATATTACATTATTCTTATATTACCTTTTTTAAGTAAGAAAAAGAGAAACACATTTTTCAATATATGTTTTCTTTTTTTTTTTTTTTCAAAAAATAAGTGTAAAAGATAATATTTAAAAATATGAAGAGATTATTCTCTTAAGAAAAATAGATTTTGGGAACAATTGTACTGTACTGCAGTTAAGAACGGACACCAATGCCCTGCTTATGTAGGTCAATGAAGTTGCTTCGTTTGCCATTACTTGTCAATAGTAAAATATGATGGTAAAAAAAAAATTAATTTTAAAAGTAATGTATAAACAACATTAAGCTTTTCGTCATATTATTTTTTTTCAAATCTAAAATTTTTAATTATAATTTAAATTATCTTATTCTATTTTACTTATCATTTATCTCACTTTATTTAGTAAGATGATGATAATATAGGATGAATCAAAAATACAAAAGAAAAAATTATTCGATATATTATTGCTTATCTTTGATGCTCTCACTACAAAAAAAAATGTAGGTATATACGACGTTTTTATTTGGGCGGTTTTGAAAAATTGTCGTTTTATACCACGTAACTTGCACAGATGCAGTGCGACATAATTGGAGCTAATAATACGGCGGCTGAAACGCCACTTTTTCCTCAAAATTTTCTTTTAGCCATTCGCAGGTTCTGCCCCCTCCCGTAAACACTCAAAAAAAAAAAAAGGGGGAAAATCTCTTACCTCTTAATCTGCTACTAAAACAAGCCCTAAAATGCTTCTTCCTCTGTGTTCCATCAAGTTGAAGTTCAACGGAGCCCTAAATGCTTACCCGATTGGACTCCATCAAGCAAGCCATAATTCTCTTCGTGAATGCCAAGCTCACCATTTCACTTTCACCTGGTCTCTTCCACTGCGCCAGCGATCAAGCTGCCGTCGAGCCTCGCTGGGGTCCGCCGGCACCAACCGCTTGCCGCCGGAGCTTGCTCCCTCCCTCTTTGAATCTCTCATAAGGTTTGAGTGCTCATTCACCCTTCTATTCTTTTGGTATCTAAACCCCGTCACAAATTACATGTCTTGTTTCTTTCTTCGTCTGTTTTTGCATTGTAAGCTTTGAAAATGAAGTTAGATCATACCATAGATCATGGTTCCTCACAACAAGAGCCTGCACCACATCCAGCAACTATCACAGCATCAATATCAGTATCAAAGAAAAGCTATTATTTTCTCTCTGTCTCTCTCTTTCAAATTTTTTTCTGCTCATTGTTGAAAGTTTTGCTCTCTTTGTTCTTTGCTATTCTCTCTATTGATTCAGACTAGTGTGGATTTGTTTTTGATTTGGATAGTTTCCTCCTTGGTATTATTTGTGTTCTCTCTACTTGTGTTAGATGCACACCAACTGTTTGATGATGTGCCTCCTCAACGTGGTGATCTTGGTGTTTTGTTCTCATGGCAGAGATTGAGCCAAACACTGTTTCACTCGCTACATGGTGTCTCATGGGTGAGGCTCTTGCAAAAATTAAGTCCTTGAGGAACTCGGAGCACATTAAAAAAAAAAGGAGTTGAAGAGGTACACATTTTTGTTGTTTTTGTTTTAGTATAAAATATAATTTTTTTTCACGGTGCTTAAATTCTCTAAATGACACTAAACATTACTTCAAAACCAGATAATAATTAAACAAGCAATAATGCCAAGTTGTTCAATGGAATCCAAAGTGATTTAACGGGATAAGCTTTCTGGTATTAAGTGTGTAATTGTATTGGAAATCACTTTTTCTTTCTGATTTGCAACTTTTGTTTTGAAATCAAATCAAACAAGCATTAACTTGCATTGTCTTATGATTCTGTGTTATTTCAGTCTTTGCAGGCTAAGATATCTGTTTTGCACTTTCTTGTTATTAATTATTTAATATCCCAGAAAATGTTATTTCCCTGTTTAATTAAAATTGAAATGTATCCATATATATATAAGCTTGAAAATACTAAAAACTATGAACTATATACAGCAGCATCACAAAAGGTCCACATATACATGGATATTACATTATCATATCAAGCCTAACTCCCAAAGACACCAAAAACTATTCCAGCATTTGCATTAGTTACATATCAAATACGCCTCAAATACATGATATATTGACAAATAACATAACCCGTAGCAGGAAAAAACCATGACATTAAACACGTTCAGATCTGCATACTTAGTACCAAGTTATTTATGCACCACAAATTCTGATTAATTCACACCTATAGCATCATTGGATAAGGCAAAACCAATTGGATAATGACTCATAAAGAGGCCCTGAATGCTATCATTAGCTGAAGTTGTAAATGCATAACTGCTTTATTTGGGTTTGGTATGGAAGGATGGATAACCATCCAAAGCATTATGGATATGTTAAAAATATAAGGCACTGCTAAATGTGTGAATTTCCATGGCACGGGCACATAATTTGTCTATTTTCTATTACTATGAGATTTTATTAGGCAGAGTTGAGAAGTTATGATAGGTATTGTGGCTTAGCCTAGGGAAAAAAAACATCATAACATCCTAGTCATTAGGAAGCAAATAAATAGGGAGATTGATGCAGAAAAACATTCATTATAAGTGATAGATATTTCATTGATAACGAATGCCATTGAGGAATAAAAAGTAACAATTATTAAATGAAAGATAAAGCATATAATATCTTATGCTCAGAATATAGGATACTCCTTAGCAAATTCCTATTTTATTTAGGAAATAGGCATTTCTAGGACTACTTAGCATTATAGGCCTGTGCATTTGCTAAATGAATTAAGTTTAGAAAAGTCCAAGTCTGAGTTTGGGAGCTTAGAGTCCAAGTCTACAGAAACTTTCATGTCTGTCATCTTCATGTTCATTATCTCTAAAATCTGAACTATTTTAAATATTAGGCCAACATGGATTTTTGTGAAGAGAGCACTTAGTTTTGCACATTAATTTTGCTATACACACCATTAGTGCATATGTGAAACGAGGCAAGATACCAATCTTTATTCACAAACTAATAAAACAAAAGTAATGCTAAAAGAAAAAAAATGACACAAAGGATTCATCCTTTCAAAAAAAAAAAAAAACTTATATTTTATTCCAATGGTTAATATTAAGGCAAAAGCAATTACTATATTCCAATGGCTCTATCATTATCTCTTTCTCCTTGTATATATACTTCTGCTGTTACATATTATGTCATTGCTTGTGATTTGTCCTTTTGTTTATCTTCATGTTTTATTCTCATTGATAATTAATTTTTAGCAAATTGTTCCCCTTGTATCACCTTTTCAATTTGTTCCCCTAAAAATTTGGTTTCGTTTTAGTAATTGAGTTTTTCTTTTTTATTTATTGGTATAGAGTGGTATGTGCCAGTTTAAAGTAAACAATGTGGATTGCATTTTCACTGAAAGATTGAATGAAGTGAATAAGGGGAGTGATCTTTTTGCTTTCAACTGCATGCACATATGTGATATTCCCAAAACTTGTGTACGTGATTAGGATTGCTGTGTGATTTATATATTGTAACTTTATTGTGTATACCTGTATCCACTTGATTTAATTTTTATTTAGTAGTGACATGATATTGTGCTACTAATTAATATAAGGATTTATGAGCAATAACATTATTGCGTTTGTTTCAAGAGGCTGCTGTTGCTGTCTCTTGCTTCTTTATTTCTTATTCTATTTGATTTGAGATCATGTATCTAAATCCAAGAGATTAGGTTGATTTACATTTTGTTATGTCAAGCATGTTAATTCCATTATTGAGATACGAAATTCTATTTTGTGTTTTAATCTTCTAAAGAGTTTCCCTTTTGCTTGTCTCCAAAATGTGTGTATATGTTGCTATATATGATCAAAGATTTTATCTTTTGTTTGAATTGACTGTTCTTATATTGGTTTTAGTGGTCATTAATGATAATATAATTTGAGCAATGGCTGGTGGTATCTGAACTATGCAACATAGTTGCATCTTTGTTTTTGATACTTTCTTGATCATTTTAGACATGGCTAAACAATATAATTATATCTATCTGTCTTGATAATTACTCCTGTGGTTGTAGCAAAATAGGTGTTAATCAGTTGTGACTAGTGTTTATACTAGATCATTTAGTTTTATGTGTAGCGTGGCTTTTATTATTATTTTTTTAATGAAATTCCTAGTGAGTCTTTGAATAATTTGATTTTGTAGTGCGGCTTTGTAAATTTGATTTTGTAAATTTAATTTGATTTAGAAAAACTTTTTATTGCAGGCAACAGATATAGGAAGTAGGGTTGAGTTATCGAATGACTTAGAAAGATCATCAAATGGAAGCAACAATAATCCATCAAATAATCTTCTGAATCCTCGCACATGATTCTTTTATTGATTGAGGTCAATTGCTCTATAAAATCTTAAAAGTAATTTTGAATTTGTTAGTGTGATTTATGTATTTGAATTGATTATTATTATTATTTTTTTTACATGTAAGTACTTATATATTTAGACTTATTATGATTTAATATGTAAAAACTCATTTTGTGCTTCAGCAATAGAACTTTTCTATTGGACATTGAGAAATATTATTATATTTATATCGATATATGTTTTGATATGAAAGATACCTTTAATTAAAAATAATGGAATAATTATAATATAGGTTTTGATATTAGATAATAAATTAGATATAAATTAGATCAATTTAAAATGAAATAAAGCATTAAAAACATGCTAGATATGAAAATCGGCACACTTTTTGCTAAAATATGGTGGTTTAGACCACCACAATAACAATTAACATATGCCACTATTTATTGTAAAATATGGCAGTTTTGACTGTCACAATTCTTAGTAAAAGACGGCGGTTTAGACCACTATAATTATTAGTAAAATATGGCAGTTTAATCTGTTACAATTACAAATAATAGATGTCATTATTGATCGTAAAATATGGCAGTTTTAATCGCCATTATTCATTGAAAAATACGGCAGTTTAGACCGTCACAATTGCAAGTCATATATATTATTATGGATGTTAAAATATGGCGGTTTTAACCGCATCTGCCAAAAATTACAGCGGTTATGACCGCCATAATATTCTGTAAAATAGGGCGGTTGCAACCGCCATTTTATTCAAAAGAAAAACTATCACATTATCCTCGTTAATTTGGCGGTTTATGATAAATCACCGTATTATACTGAATGGCGGTATTAATTATGGCGGTTTTGAAAATCACCATTATAGTAAAAAAAGGCAGTTATAACCGCCACAATTTACCAAAAAAACCACCACATTTTACCTATTTTTTTGTAGTGATCTTCCTTAAAAAATTGATTATTCTGTCAAGATTCTTGACTTTCTTCGCATGTTTAAGTTTTTCCTAACGTTAGAGCTCCCCCCCCCCCCCCCCCCAAATACATAACCAATTTATTTACATTTAGTTTGGGCTGGGATTTCAAGTTCAAAAGAGTAGGGATGCTTATAAGAGTTATAAAAAACAAGCTATTAAGTTCAAAATAGCAAGGATAACAAGTTATCAAGTTCAAAAGAGTAGGGATAAGAGCTATTACCGGTAACAAAGGCTAGATGAACTAAATCTAACAATCTCATTACCAAATCTAGCCAAAAAAAAAATTGGTTATCTACAACAAAAAACACAATTAAAAGAGCAACATTTCACATCGAAACAACAATCAAAGAGTAACATTTCATACTATCATTCAAAAAATGAATAAATTGATAAATAGCTAGCTCAAAAATAAACTAGAATAACAATTTCAATGATGGCTATTGAAGGTAGCTCAAATAGAAAGTACGTGAATTAGAGTATGATAATATGTAAGAGGAGTTGAGGTCCATAACTTAGGGTTTTAAAGAAGATAATATCAAGGGAAATACCTTAATTTTGTGCATGTTCACGCCCTTTACCCCTTATTTTTAAAATCAATTTTTTCTTTGTATCATTGCATTTTTACGGTTGATAAATAACATCAAATAAAGCAACTTCACTTATCTATAGGAGCCAGATATTGGTACCTGCTCTTAACTACGGGCACTATAGAATGTACCTACATTTTGTTTTCGTCTAACATAAAATTAAGACTTTTATTCACTTTTTTTTTCCTTTTCTTTTTTCCTGCGGGAGTCTGTTATCTGAGTTGGATCGGAGTTAAGCGACAAGCATGACTGTGATTACAACACCGAGGTTATGTACCCATATTTGCAGAAGACATGGGGGGCGGAAATAGGATTTTAAATTTTATAATATATTTGTATATTTTTTTAAAATAAAGTGATTAGAGGCCATGTGTTTTACGGTCTTTTGATTCCTTCCTTGATGGTCAAACTTACAGTATTGAATTGCAACATCCGAGATGAATCTTTATTTGTCGTTACTCCATGCCTATACTAAACTACTACTGCTATATATATTCTTTTGTTACCCCCCCCCCCTCCTCCGCTCTCTCTCTCTCTCTCTCTCTCTGCCTAGCTATGTAGTGTGTATCGGTGTCTCGGGCATGTGTTTTTCACCTTTTTTTTTCTATTTTATAATTTTATTTCATCTAATAATTTTCTTTGATAATATTTAATTTTATCAAAATTAAACTATTTCTTTTTTTCGTATGTATAGCATAATCAAAAAGTGGAAACACATTTGAAATATTCAACTAGATATGTACTGTTTCCCTAATATATGGTTAAACGAACGCTAATGGTTGGTTTACTTAATTGATTAACCTTTCGCTTACGATAATTGATAATTATATAACTTGGTTTGAATTTATAAATTTTCTGTTGGTAAACAATCTGTGATGATACTATAAATCTCCGTTTAAGTTAATGATTAATTTGTTTTATAAAAAATTACATGAAATTATATTTATATATATATATATATATATATATATAATGAAGTAGTAACATATTAATATTTTATATTTAATTTTGATATATTTTTATTATAAAAAATTACATAAGCATTCAATCATGCATTTTTACATCATTAATAATATTTGATCTTTACTATAATTAACTATCTCAAAAATAACAAATATAATAAAATATAATTAATTGATAATGTAAAATATTTTATATTGATAGTATGTTAAAATTAATCTCTTATAATTTTAAGGAGTTTTTGTTGAATATAAACTTTATACATCAATTGAATTACAAACTATTTATCTAACAATAAAATATTTATCATATAACAATAAGTAATTAAATCATTAATATTTATATATTTGAAAAATATGCATTAAATTAAATTTTGATATATTGTTAATATATATTTTTATACTATTCTATATTAACATGTTACTAAAATTTAAAATAAAAAATATATTCCTTTGATGTGATATAGTGTTGATTGAATGTCAATGAAAAAATTTTGGGTAAAGATTGACTTTAATCCCTAAAATCGTAAGCATATTTTAATTTAGTTCCTGAAATTAAAAAATTAATTATTTAGTCACTAAAATCACATATTGTGTGTCATCTTAGTCTCTAAATCATGTGTTATATTTGTAAATTAGGGATTAAAGTGACATATGATTTATAACTTCAGGATTAAATAGTTAATTTCTTAATTTTAGGAATGAACATGAAGCATTTCTATAATTTTAGAAACTAAAGTGAACTTTTACTTAAAAATTTTTATATCAATATTATATTAGAATTAAATTATTAAAATTAAAATTAAATTAATTATGGAGTACTGAATTTAATGAGTTAAAATAAAATCTTGCAAGCATAATTTATACCATAGACTATTTAAGGGTGCATTTGTTTCAAATTTTAAAAAAGTGATTTTGAAACTTAAATTTTATGTATAGATAAAAAAAGTTGAAAATTAATTTTTTAGAAGCTATTTTTTTATTTTGTATAAAAAGGTAAAAACATATTTTTTGAGATTATAATTATTTCTAAAAAATTATTTAAATATATAAAAACTAATTTTTTAATAAAAAAAGTGATTTTTGTCTAAAAAATACAAGACAAACACACCCTAAATTCAATGACAAAATGCATATAAAATCCTTTAAAATCCATTAAATTTTTTTTTTCCTGTTCGTTGGTGGCATTGATGTTTTAAATTAGGATCTTGTGTGCATTGCCCAAATTTTTTATTATTTTTAAATTAAACGTTAAAATATTGACTCTATAAACCCCCTCCTTCCAAAAATTTAACAAAAAAAAAAAAAAGCAGCGTACGTGTGTGCATTACACCGTATCTGAGAAATTCCACATTGGAAGCTTTGGAGCTAGATTTGGCTACGATCTGTCTTTTCACAAACTTGAGAAAGAACTAGTAACCCGCAAGACAAGGGCTGGTGTCCTCTCATTAGGGCGCAAGCTGCGATCCCATGCATCTATTTTCTATTACAATAATTAGACATGCTTATATTTGGAGTAAAAATATTTTGAATTTTTGAAAAATGTATTGTTACCAATAATATTCTAGTCTAGGGATTAAAACCATTAATTTATCTAAATAAATTTTAAAATAATTTAATCTCGTTGTTTATTTCAGTATAATAGTATTATTTTCTGAGTGTTGGCGTAATATCATATATAATTTTCAAACATTGAAGATCGATATTTAAATATTTTAACCAAAAAATTGAATATTCAAATATGATTAAGACCTTCATCTCGAAAAAAAAAAGAAAAATAAATGATAATGACACCATATATTTTTAGACGTTATTATTTAACAAAATACCATCCCATATATTTAAGTCAAAATAATTTCAAAACAGAAAAATTCAGGTCATTATTTAAATATAGAATCATGAGTTTCAAAATAGTTAAAGTTTTCATTAAAATATCAACTTTTAATATTTGAACATTGTGATACCTTTAGCACTTTACTTTTTATATCTACTATCAAAGGATTTATTATTTACAAATCATTTACAACTATTGATATTCAGCTCAAAAAAAGATATTACTATCTTACTATTTAAAACATATGACGTGTTTTAATTTTAGAATGGGATAGCATTTTAATTTTTCTCTTAACTTTCTCTCACAAATTAATGCTTATTATATAAGAGTTATAAGATATACCTAAGCATAATTGTATGCATAATATATCTCCTATTCCTTTCGAATATGAATATATAGCTTCTTCTTTTTTTTCAAAATAAATAAATTTATAAAAAGAAAGAAAGAAAAAAAGAAAGAAAGAAAAAAAGAAAGAAGGTTTTTTTTTTGGTAGACAAAGAAAGAAAGAAGGCAAGTGCCATCCATGCATGAATTCTTGCTTGTGCAGAGAGTATCTTTTCAAGGGTTGTTCTTTGGTAGTAATTACTTAAAATTTGCATAGGTGCAAATTTGATGTGGACAAATCAATTGATACCATATGGCAAAGTTTATGGTGGAGTATGTTGATTGAGTTTCACAGTAGACATTCTTCTCCCTCTCCCCTACCCTTCACCCCACCATGGTTCTGCAGCCGATAATCACCAATCATCATAATGATTCTAAACCACCTCCACTGACATGGTGAGTTTATTGTCGCCAAACCCTGAAACCAGCTTGATGTCATCGACAACAACAATGAGCTTATTGGAGGTGGCATCCACCGCCTCTTCTTGTAAAGGAAAGTGCCACCATGGGTCGATGGCAAGATTGAGGTAGAGGTGGTCATTGAGGATGGGGAGCGGGCATGGTTTTGACATCCAATATAGGTCCATCCCATCACGTGAAACAACATTGGTCATAATTGAAATCCCAAATAGCAACATCATGCAATAGCAAAGTCACAAGCTTTTGAAGCCAAGCAAGACCAAAAAGTTGAAATTGTGAAATTTCTCTCCCAATTGGAAGCGAATTTGAACATTGCATAGTTGGGTCTCTTGGGAGTTGGACATTGAATTCTTAGGGCAAAACCTTGTGGGAGTTTTCAACACCTCGAAAGAGACCCCCATGATCCTCTTGATTCAGAACTGCTATTTGAGAACTAAGAAGGTGAAGGAGAAGTGGGTGAAGGTTGGGGGAGTGGGAAGGGGTATGTTAGAGAGGAGTCTATTGTGAAACTCAAACAATAAATTTCACCATAAACTTAGTCATATGGCATCAATTGATTTGTTCATGTTAGATTTGCATCCATGCAAATTTTAAGTAATTACCACTAGAGAACAACCCTTCTTTTAGATGGAAATAGAAACTAGGTAGAGAGACTTCCATTTGTAGTGGGGGTGCATATTGATGATTAGGAATAGTTAAATAATAATGTGATGTGGATGGATCTGAATGTGAAAAATTCATGGAATAATATTATTTGTATTTTTTTAAAGACATTTTTAAAGAGATATTTTAAAATATTTTTTAAATATTAATTGATAGAAAAATTAAGACACAATTCGATCTAATATTTAAGAGATTTTTTAAGATGGTCCATTAAATATGTTTAAGAAAAATGGTACCAATAAAATTTCTCCAAGTATGGGTGTTTGTTAGCTGCAATGAGAGCGATGAAAATTGAAAAGCATGGCCAAGGGGTCTGACATGACATGACTAGTGTCCATGAGGGCTTGAATAATTGATGGGTGTGGAGCAGTCATTCTACCATCCTCGAGGGAGGAAGGATCCATTTGTTGTTTACATCATTAGATTTTTTAATTTTGTACTTTTAAGTGAGTCTAATGCAAGTATCCAAAGATGAGAATTCACTATGGAGAAAGCAAAGCTCTTCGTCCTAGAATATGTTAGAATTTTTTGGTGTGGAGACGGGCTATGTGAGGATATTTTGTCAGATATTATTATTATGATTTTTTTATATACAAATATAAATCTAATCTCATATAGCTAAATACATTCACAAATCACAATAGTCTGCCAAAAACAAAAAAGGTTCACAATAGAGTTAATAAAAATCAAAAGTAAATAAATATATATTAAATAAAATTTCTAACACCCTATTTTGCTAAAAGTATACTTGAATACAAATTATTAAATCTATATTCATATAAAAATCTCTCTTATTATTATTCCATCTTCTCCAACAGGTAGGTGTTTATAGTAAAGAGAGAAAATTTTTGCATGCATTCACATTTTCTTCGATCATAGTGTTTAATGTGATAAATAAATAGCTCGTTTGAGTAAATATATATCTTGTTTAAACCTTTATACCAAAGTAATTGTTGAGAAGTAAGTTATGGATAAATTATATTTTATATTTAGATACATAAAAATAAAAGTGTTTATTTAGAGTATTTTAAAAAGTATTTTTTAAAAATTTAAATATTTTAACTTCCTAAAAAGTGAAAATATTAAAAATAACTTTTTAAAAAATAATAAACTGTATAATGAAATGAGACAATAAATAAAAAATGTGTTTTCTAACTTTTAAAAGGTTAAAAAAAAAAATCACAAATAGTGTTCTCTAAACATGACCTAAATACTATAATAACATTTGTGTTTCGACTTTCAAGTAAAACAAAGACTCACAATGTATACAATCAAGGCCGCCCTTCATTTTTTTATTTTTTGGAAAGTAATAATAGCGCCTAATTCATGTATGATCTGATAGTGTTTGGACTACCGCATTAAAATCCATTTTGATTTTCTTGTCACAAAATACAATGCAAAACCCCGTCGACCACACGTTAATCTTCAAAGCAATTTCTCATTTAAAGATCCCAAAGTGCCTTTAGAATAAGAGGCGTCTCACTAATTTATTGTGTGCGTGTAGGTGCATGGAATATAAGCCAAAAAAAAAAAAAGAAAAAGAAAAAAAAAAGAGAAAGAGAAAATTGTATCAAAGTTTGTGCAATATAAATGCACTCTCTTTCCCTTCTCTGCAACAAATGATTTTTCAATTTTCTGTTCCCTTCAAAATTTTCACCATTCTTCTTCTTCTTCTTCTCTTCTCTCTTCTTTCCTCACACCCCAATAGCCCTTCTGTGGCCTAATCACACTAGCCATGCTTATCCTTCATGCATGACACCAACCAGCACCCTTTATATATATATATATATATATATATATATATATATATATATATATAGTGATCTTTTTCACTAACAATATCATAGATAACATATATTATAGTAGATGGCTTCTATGAACTGGCTGGGTTTCTCTCTCTCCCCTCAACAGCTTCCATCTCATGAGCCTCCTCATGAAGAACAACACTCTCAAACAGTGGTCCCTCGCCATGGCTTCAACTCTCAAGGAATCTCAGGCACTGATGTCTCTGGCGGGTGCTTTGATTTCAGTTCACACTCTGCTGCTGCTCATTCAATCAATCTCCCTCCTTCTTTGGGCATATTTGAAGCACTCAAGACAAGTAGTAACACTCATGATACTCCTCAAGGTTTCACTTCTTCCACTACACAAGTCCATACTTCATAACTCAGATTAATGAGTATTTTTGTTGAATCTCCTAGAAACACAATATTAATGAAACAAAAAGGTTTATTATTTTTGTTCTTAGCAGAAATTTTTACCAAATTATATACACACTTTTCTTTTTGCGTTTGTACTTTGACAGATTGGAACACAAAGGGTACCCACAACAACCATAGTTTGCTATTGGGAACTTCATGCAACAACTACCAACAAGAACCAAAGCTTGAAAACTTTCTGGGCCAACACTGTTTTGGTGATCATGACCACCCAACCTACGGCGGCAACTCAGCCTCCTCAGGAGACTTTATTTCCCCAAACTATTCATTACAACTTCCTGCATCATCTCAGCCGCCGGAAAAATCGGCAGCCTATGGCGGCGGTGGCGGCGACAGTGGTGGTGGTAGTCCAAAAAACACCAACTCTATAGGGTTGTCCATGATAAAGACATGGCTGAGGAACCAACCGCCACAACAACATTCTTTGTCAGATGGTGCTGCAGCGAGTATATCTCTTTCCATGATGAGTACGGTTTCACAGTCAAGTTCTTCAGTGGCACTGCCTCTCCTTGGAGGCAATGTGGATGGAGATCAGAGTTCCTCTTCGGATAACGAGCAGCAGCAACCCACCATCACTGCACTTGCAGGCCAAGCTGTTGTAGAGAATGCAGTGCCGCCCAGAAAGTCCATTGACACTTTTGGACAAAGGACTTCCATATACCGTGGTGTAACAAGGTTTTCAATTAGTTAATTTTTTAAGCATAAACATGAGATGTTGCAAATACTACTTTGTTCCGTTTAATGACTAATGTTTTTCTGTTAAGAGTTTTGGTAATTCTTTCTGATTGTGTAGTATTGCGCTTTCTTCGTTGTTTGCCAAAGTTTCAGTTGTTAATTTAATTGGCATTATTATCTATTGTTAAGTATATGTGAGATGATGTGTTTAAGATTTTGATTTTGAAGGCATAGATGGACAGGTAGATATGAGGCTCACCTGTGGGACAATAGTTGTAGAAGAGAAGGACAAACTCGCAAAGGACGGCAAGGTACTTTATTTACCATGTTTTCTCTATTTTCTGCTTAATTGTGAATTTTTTTTTTCCAACGATCATCCTATATAATGATTTTAGTTTTTTGTGACCGATATTCATTAATGAGTATTGACGAGTGTTCTTTCACCCCTGCATTACTTCTTCTCTTCAATGGATACCGCCTTCTTCGATGTATGCTTTTGCAGTTTACTTGGGTGAGTGCAAAGTTCTTTGCATTTTCATTTATTTATTTATTTCAGTTAAAAAAAAAAAAAGAAAATGTATAAATCTATTTTGTTGTATTTTGGGACTTTTTTTTTGGCCTAATAAAGGAAAGAGTATTAGAATTTCTCCATATTAGTCATCATTCTAATGTATTTTGCAGGAGGCTATGACAAAGAAGAGAAGGCGGCTAGAGCGTATGATTTAGCAGCACTTAAGTACTGGGGAACAACTACTACAACAAATTTTCCAGTAAGTTTCCATTTTTTCCCATTCTCTTTTAATTTTCTCCTCCAGTGTACCGTCATTGATTTAAGGGTTACATTACATTTCTCAAGGCAATGTTGGAATTAGAATAGCATGAAACAATGCCGAATAGGGAAGCTTTCAATTATATTACAGGGAACATTGTATATAGATTTGTATCTTTTGAGGTGCAAATGGTAGTTGTTCGTGAAAAATTCCAAGATACTGGAATAATTTATAATTTGTCAATATTAATTTGATTGTACTTTATCAAAGTCCAAATCATAAGTATTTTTAAATAATTAATCATTAATACTACACTGTACTACCTAAAATTCATGCACCTATGTTATGTATCCGTGTGCTCCGAAATAATTTCCTCGTTTTATGGGACGTGTCTCTTTAATTAGGAGAAGGAATTAAATTAGTTTAGATTATTTGTCTTATGCAAACTATGCACGTGATTGCTTATTCTGGTATTTTGATATTGGATGCTTTGTATCTTCGTCAACAATCAACGAATTTTAGATTAGCCACTATGAAAAGGAGTTGGAAGATATGAAGCACATGACTAGGCAAGAGTACGTTGCGTCATTGAGAAGGTATTTGCAAATGCCACAACTAATCTGTACCTAATAAGCTTAATTTTAATGCAAGGTGGATATTTATATATGAATTATGTTGAGGCAGGAAAAGCAGTGGATTTTCTCGTGGTGCATCCATTTATCGAGGAGTAACGAGGTACAGTTGACTCACCTTTTAGCATATGTTTGTGTGCAACTTACCGCTGAAGGCCTTTTAATTCTAATTAAGCTTTGTATTTTAATTAAGTGAAATTAATTATCTAGTGAGGTATGTATTTTTTAATATTTTTTTTTGGCCATTAGAGAGAATTATGAGAGAATGTCAATTTACTAAGTAACACAACAATTACATCATTTTAATGTGGCTTTGATGTTTGTTCATTGTTGTGTGTTTATTGAATTATTTTGCTTTTGGTGTGTATCAATGACTTACGTACTTATAATATTTAAAATTATGCACAATCATAATCAGAGGGGCTTGTCCTAAATATGACTGTTGCATACTGAATGATCAATTTCTTATATTATGTTATAATGATATGATTATAGGCATCACCAGCATGGTAGGTGGCAAGCTCGGATTGGAAGAGTTGCAGGCAACAAAGATCTCTACTTGGGAACTTTCAGTAAGAAAGACTAATTTCTTAACATACATACGCATGTAAATTATACGTTTCTTTATTGCTAACAAACTACCAAAATCGAAATTGATAAGTAGCTTTAGTAATTGGTACTTGGTATAGTTTACTTGGCCAAGCCAACATTAATCATAATATATGATCCCGATTTTAATTTAATTAATGTGCTAATGTGCTTCAGTGATGAATAATTATCATTCAGAAGAAAATTATATATATGTTTATAAGTGTTCCCATCCGTTATTAAAGATATAAATGGTGCACATTAATTTGCCTGCACTGCATGTATGCATGCATATAAGTTGGCTGAATAATGAACCTACATTAATTAAATTTTCAGGCACCCAAGAAGAGGCTGCAGAGGCATATGATATTGCAGCCATCAAATTCCGAGGACTGAATGCAGTCACAAACTTTGATATGAGCATATACGATGTTAAGAGCATACTTGGGAGCGGCAATTTGCCAATTGGTGGTGCTAAACGTATGAAGGATAATGCTGAGCAAGTAGATCTTAGTGTAGATAACAGGCAAAGGTCATCATCTGAAGATCATAGCATGAGCTCACAGCTAAGTTATGGTGCAAACAATAACGAAAACTGGCTTTCTCTTCCAATATTCCAGCACCAACCTCAGCCCTATAGCCAGCTGCATAATAATAATTACCCTTTTGGTCAGAAATTTTGGTGCAAGCAAGAACAAGATGTTGATGCCTCCCAAACTTTCCAAGATATTCATCAGCTAGAATTAGGGAACACCCACAATTTCTTTCAGTCCAATTCTGGTTTGCACAGTTTCTTGAGCATTGATTCTGCTTCCACTGATAATAATAATAATAATAGTTCTGGGTCTAATAACCCTGTTATTTACGGTGGTGGTGATGGTTATGGAGGAAGTGGGGGCTACATGATTCCCATTGGTACTAATAATACCTTTATTGCAAATGATGGTGACCAAAATCAAAGAAGCAATGGTTTTGTTGATAATGACATGAAATTGGTTGGTTATGAAAATGTGATCAACTCGTCTCATGATCCTTATCATGCTACGAACATGTATTATCTTTCACAGCAAACATCTACAGATGCAGTTAAGGGTAGTGCGTATGATGCATGCAACACTTGGCTGCCAACTGCTATTCCAAGTACTCTTGCACCAAGGCCTAACAATGTGGCTCTTTGGACCGGAGCTCAACCTTTCACATTGTTGCATGAATAGTTGAAAGAGGAGATCGAGTCATGCAAGGTCACTAAGGAGAAAAATGGATGTATACATTACTGACTTCCAATTTTTTTGACTTTTCAGTCGTATTATGATCTCTAACGAGCTGGATTATAAGGGGCTAGTCTAGCCTCAAGTGTAGTCGTAGGCATTGTAGATTGGCTTTGCTATGAATTTTGGGTATTAACCTAAGTAAGTGTGGACAGATCCTTGGGAAGTTTTATTAACAGCAGGCTTTGTAATTTCTTGAATAACATGAAGCAAATGCAGTTTTTTTTCCACGCACGTATTTTGGTAATTCGTATTGTACATATGTATTGTACATACTATGCTTATATGCTTATTTTCTTTTAAACTTAAAAATTTGTGAGCCCGATGCTCATGTCGTAAGCATGCATGGCGCTACGTAAACATCCAACTCTACAGATAATTGTTATTTTGAACTTGTTTTGTCTATATTTTGTTTTGTTATTGCCTTTGTATTATATGCCTGCAAGTGGAGTTTTCCCGATGTTTGAATGCGGTTCTACACCTTTGACTTTGATGTCTCTTATTTTATTTTATTTTAAAAAAAGAAGGAAAAGAAAATTCCAAAGTCTAATTTTGTTGGGGTTTTTTTTTTTTAATCGTTGTTGTAGAAAGGACTAAGCACCAAATTAAATTATTACCAATTAAAAAAGGTAAAACAGGTTTACGGGTTAAAAAGGTGGATGTCATTACTAAAATTGGAGGATCTTACAGGCAACAAGCCAACTTGGTCAGGCTCATTTTATGCCATGATGCAGCACAGTTGGCTACAACGCCCGCATAAGAAATAATTCAAATTATAAGCTTGAGTTCAGTAATTAAGAGACTTTTATAAATTTAATATTAGAGTTTAATTGGTATGCACTGACAGTGTAAAACAGTTTTACACTGTCAACCAATAGAAATAGGGGAAAGTGAGAAATCATGGTGAGTCCCTCATTATAATGGGTAGTTATTTGTGCAAGTTGTCACTTTCCACTATTTCTATTGGTTGACAGTGTAAAACTGTTTTACACTGTCAGTGTATTTAAATTAAATTCTTAATATTAAAGACCACAGGAACAAGTAATTTCGGATAAAATTTAAGGTTCAGTTTTAGAAAAAAGAATTAGTCTTATACTTAATGGGTATGAAAAATCCGTTGCACTTAAATGTAATATACTATTGCTATTTGAGCACTTAAGAAAAAAATCTCAAATAAAGGTAAATACTAACGTATATTGGTTCAAATAATGTTAATTTAAGAGTTTAGATAAAATTATTATGCATTACAAGTTTCTAACGAAAAAAATGTTAAGGTCAATATTCATTTTTTTTTAGATTACGTGATATTCTTTCTTATATGTTTGCCTTGATTGGAGTATTCATAAGACCAACTAATTTTTGTTTAACTATTTACAATATAAGGGTTATCCAATCTTTCTACTAGTATCACTTGTTTAAAATTTGAACTCACGTACTTCTCTAAATTATGGTGCGTTACACACTCAAATTACAAAGCAAAGAAATATTTGCCCAAATTAACAAAAGAAAAATTGATCCAATTACGCCAATTTCAATAATATCTTATAAAAGGAACGAAACATAGATTCTATACAAGCCTGTGTCATTCAATACATAGAAGGAGAATTCCATCCCCCAAAACAATGTTATTTAGTCTGAATTCATTCTACCTTTTGCTATTGCTAGCTAGGTTTGCACGTTGGCTATATAATTTTTTCATGCGTTGAAAAAACTAGGATGGTCCTTCAATTATTATTTTTTTAATTTTCCCTCTTTGGTCGTTTGTTTGTTTCTTTGTTTGTTTGAGAGTCATTCTTGTTCTCATGCTGATAATAAATAGTTACTACTACAAGATTGCATTAAACAAATAATTAAAGTAAACTAATGGACCCAAGTGGCATGAAAACCGCAAAGTGAAAGGGTTGAACTTCCAGTGGGAACTGGGATTGCATTGGAGAAATCACCGGAGCGCCCGTGCCTTCTTGGGAAGAAAACCTACCAGTAATTAATCAAACACTAAACACCAACTCTCTCTCTCTCTCTCTCTCTCTCTTTGCGAATCTGCTTGGTTGCAGGATCATTTTTCACCCTTATCCATGCGCAAACCCTCTCCCCTTTCATCAAAGACATTTCCAAGAAAAGTGAACTTTGTTAAAGTAAAGTTGCTTATAGCAGGTTTGCAATCCTCACCCTACTTTTTGTTCCCATGCTCTGTCTCCATATTTATTCAAACTACACATCTTGTAGGATTTTTCTAACCAATGCACTAAATGCATTGATTAAGAAATTAAGAAAAAAAATTTATGCCAAAAGATAAAATTTTTAAATTTTAATGCATTGAAAATATTAAATATTTTAAAGCTTTTCTTTTAAATTTCTTAACAAGTGTCCTAATAATACTAGTTAACAAAATCCTTAATTTAAATTGAGATCAATTTATTATAAAGATAAACTCTCTTAATATTATAAGATCTTATTTAAAAGAACAGAATGCAAATTTGTTAATTTTATTTTTCTTTTAATGTGTTGGGATGTTGAAGGGAGAGAGAAAGAGAGATGATTTTGGTTCGAATTGCCGAATATGAATAAAACTGCATGCCTCATGTGCGTATGTGTCTGCTGTCTACCCCTTTGTTATTTCATTGAGTCCACTTACGGTGATGTTTAAGATGTTTACCCATAAAAAATGAACATTCAATATTCAATTGATTTTTAGTTATTGATCAAGTTAAAAAATAAATTTAACGATTGATATTAAAAAATCACTCATATTCCAAATATTATGTATAGTAGCACAATCAATTTTTATGTAATATCAACCGTTAAATTTACATTTTTAACTTGATAAATAATTAAAAATTAGATAAATATTAAATATTCTTTTTTATTAGTGAATATTTTAAACATCTCCGTCCACCCATAAGCTAACACAAGCTCTCTGCGAATGCTCATTACTGTCTTTTGCTTGCGGCTCACATTAAAAAATATATCAAATCCGATGCCCCAGCATTGTGGTTGTGGAAAAACTCTGTTTGGGATTTGAAACATGTGTTGACTTTGACCCGCCTTCCGAGTCCTGAAACACGGCCTCTTTTCAAACATGTAGGACACATTTTTTTTGTGGATTTTTAACTTCATTCGAAGTACGAAAATTTTTTGAATTTGAAGGTGTTTCCATGTCATTGAGGAGTGGGAATAATCTCTACATTCCAGTTACATGGTGTTTTTAGTGAATTTTAAATCCTTGAATTTCAAGTAAAGTCCGCTCATATGAAGCTCAATCTATGAGACGCAAACACTAACGTGGACTCTTCAACACAAGCGGACATGAATGCGAAAACACAATAAATTCTTAAAATTGTAAGAAGCACACAATATATATAATTTTGATTCAGAGTCATCGTGCGAAAGTATTTCATCAGTAAAAATATTTCACTCTCACTTCTATTATATCAAAAATCTCATATATATATATATATAGCAACATGTGATTAGAATGAAATACATGCTGCAAGTACATAATTAGTAGAACTTGCCATGTACAAATATATATATAACAAAAATAAATAACTAAATAAAATAAAGTGACTATCTAAAGATTAACTTTATTTTCTTCTTCACCATTGTTATTATCTCTCAAAAAAAAAAAAAAAAGATGTTGATCTTAGGTACTAGGTTGAACTTTTTAATATTTGAGTTGGCCTATTCAAATAAATAAAAAAATATGTTTGAATTGAGTCCATGTGTCCAAGGGTGTTCAAAATCCAACCTAATCAAAACTGATAAACTAATCCTATCTAAATCAAAAATCAGTCAAAATTGCAAAATTTTGGATTGAATTGAATCTTGTATTTTACAAACTGCATGAATATAATTGAATCAAAATTTAGATTTAATTTTTAAACTTTATTCAATCCAATTTAAATCATATAACTTTTAATGATTTAAATTTATTATATAACTTTTTTATTTATATATCATTCTCACTTAAATAATTAAATGAATTTTTTTATTTATATTTATATTTATTTATTTTATTGACTTATATTATCTTTATTTTATAGTATATTAAATCTAAAATTTTATTTTTTAAAAACCTGATCAATAGATCCAATGCAACCTATAATAAATTACATTATTTGAATCAAATTGATTTTTAACTTAAAATTGATCCAAATTAAATTACAAATACCTCCACATTTGTCCAAAATTGAAAAAAAAGAAAATTAGATACCTATAGATGCATGTCCAACATGTGTCATTCATGGGTCCAGTATGAAACATGCCGGACATGCGGATACACCAATTTGCTGGCATGTTCGTGCTTTATAGAGCTCAACACATATAAACTTGTATTCAATTTATAACGCCGATGGGTGTATGCCAAACAAGTTGGGTTGAGAGTTGTGATAAGTAGCCCACAGGGGGAAAAAAGGCCAGTGCTAGCTAGCATAATGCGTGACAAGCGAAGTCAGAAGCCCAATACAACAGAAAAGAGAAGGGCCTAGAGTAAAATGTATGCTACGTAAGTATGCTCTGTGATTGTGAAATTCTTAAGTACATTTCAAGGAAGAAAATTATCTCCTCCTCGCCATTCATTCATATGATGCTAAACCAACTGAGAGTCTTGGATTAGATAAATTTAAACATGAAGGCCCTATTGGATTATTTCATGTAGATTAGTATATTAGTATAAATCAGTGTACATTTTGAAAAATATAAAATAAAGCATATGTTGTTCACGCTCAGCGTATTATTGAATTTGGTGTTATTCACTGTTCGTAAATGAAATTGATATAGAATTTGTGTATGAACTTGTTAAAATGGATAATTATAGAATTTTCAATCAGTTTTCTCCCGTTGACTTTTTAAAAAAATTCCAAAATTAGATATCTAAATTTTTTATCTATAAAAAATCTAATTAACTTAGATTTCGGAGTTTCGCACTTTCAATCCCTATCTTGATTAATCATAGAAAGTCATGTAAAATGTAAAAATTTTACATATCTAAATAAGATTTATTTTTGATGTACCGTCATAATAAAAAAATTCTATATAGATATCTAATCAATAAAATTTTTTGAGTCAACCATCCACTCACTTAATAACATCACAAATAGAAGTATATAATTAAATGATAATATAAAACTATTTTATATTGACAGTATATCAAAATTAATCTTATATATCTAAATATTTGTAGACATGTATATGTATCATACATCTCCTTAGACAATTTTTCATTTTATGTGAATTAATTCATCCTTCTCACTTGGCCTCCTGGCCTAATTGTGTTTATTCCTTGCATTTTTGAAACAACTTCAAAGGAAAATTTTCAAGGGCCTCCACCCGTTAAGACGTCACAAAGGGAGCCCTCTACCCCCATAGCTTTCAAGTGACAAAAGCAATTACAGCATCACATGGAGCCCCTCCACTTTCTATTGGCCTCCATGCCATCATTACATCAAGTAACATCATTCATACTTGACAGTAAAACAATTTGTGAAATTAAACTCAAAATATAATCATTTTTAGGAGTCAAAGGTCATATAAATCACATCATAAAGTAGTGGTTCATGAGCTCCAAAAACAACATGCATTCTCAAATCAAAATTCATGAAGCAATCATCTATTTCGAAGTCCATTGAAATTTTTTAGCAACTTAAAACAGATTATAAATCATGATTTAACACTTCTTTTATTGTAGAAAACAAGGGAAAATAGAAGAAGAAAGCGCCGTAATACAAGTAGGAAAAATGAAAAACAAAAATAACATAGTTTGAGTTGGAAAGAGCTTGATTCCCCCAAAGGCGTTATCAAAATTCGGCAATAAACACCACAAAATTCCAGAATTCACATCACTTTTAGAGTGCAAAATGAAGATATAATGGTTTGAGGAAAGTAAAAAAGCGTCGAAAAAGAAGAAACAAAAACAACCAAATTTTGATTTAAGGGACTTGATATCCTATCAAGAGTTCTTAAAATTTGTGTGGCATAAAAATACATGTAAATCCAGAATTTATCTCACTTTTTGAGTATAAGATGAAGAGAATAAGAAGATTAATTTGTTGTAATAGAAGGATAAAACGGTAAGAAACAAGAACAACCAAGTTTAAAAATGAGGGGTTTGATATCCTACGAATAGGTCCTGAAATTGGGTAGCATGAAAACAACGTTAAGTCCAGAATTTTGCTCGCTTTTTTGAGTGTAAGATGGAGAAAATAAAAAGATTAAGATGCTGTAATAGAAGTAGAAAAAGACAAGAAACAAGAACAACCAAGTTTTGTATTCAGGGATTTGATATCCTACCAAACTCTCCCGAATATTTGAGCTAAGGGTTGGGCAGAATTTATCCCCTTTATCTAAGGTTGATGTGCAATTAGAATGGAGTAGATTGGATAGAAGGATTTGATCCAGTTAATTGACTCATGGTTAATCCAATATTGGTTAACTCCTAACTCTAGTTTAACACCTAGGTAAAACAAATTCTGAATCTTTTATCGTTCCAAAACTAGTATGTGCTTTCGGCTGCATGTAATTATTAGATTAGGTGTGAGCTATCCTCTAGTTGTCTACATTGGCCAATCATGTTGCATGCAAGAAACTTCTGTTTCATTTATAATCGCTTTAGATTTTTGGAGTGATCATAGTCCTACTAATAAGCATGATCATAAATGCTTCCTTGATATCTACTCTGCTTGGAATGCTTTTGAGATTTATGAATTAAAAACAGTATGAACGGTTAATTAATATTGGAGAGCTTGTCCAAGAGGTTGTTTGTAGCTGTCTTATTTGTTTATGGTTAATTTCTGTTGGCTTAATTTTAGGGTTATACTTATTGATATTGATGTATGCTTGATGACTTTCTTTGCATTGTGTTGTTGTCTCTTTAGGCTCTTCCAACATTAAACGAGTGGTATAGCATATACGTATGCGCCCACAATATTTCATAAGCTTCTACCTTTTTAATAGGAAGAATATTGACACTCTTTTTTGTTTCTAACGGGGCCATTTATTGACTATATATGAGGGATGTCATTCATTTGATTTTGTTGTACCATTATTTCTTGAATGAAAGCGTGCAGGTTGCTTGGTATAGTTTAACTGTAACCCTTTGCTTAAATCATGAGAGAAAATGAAACGGAAAAAAATAGAAAAAAAGAAAATAAAAAATAATTTCATTTTTTTTTATTACTTGGATGAAGAAAAATAAAGAGAAAGAAAATTATAAATATTTCTTTTTTTTTTTTTTTTACTTAGGAAAGAAAAGTTAGAAGAAGAAAAATATAATCACATTAAATAATCTTTTGATCCTATTATAAGGGAAGAGTAAAACAAAACATAAGGATAAAATTAATATTTTATATAAAGTCACATTTCTTTTTTGGTTTTCTATTTGATCATTGCTATTTATTACAAAAAATTTTCGTCAAATAGTACAGTGTATCAATCGTAGGTGTCAATGAGCTATTGGAGATGGGCAATTCTTCACTACCCATGATTACCATTCAACATGAATTTGAAATAGAGAGAACTAATACAGGCCATTCATGCGCATTCGTCGAATAACTTTTCGTACCAAAAAGTATTTTTCTTTAGTACTACATTTTTATTAAGAGCAATTATTATTGTTACGAAAACTCTTAGCATCATTTTGTACAACGGTATGTGATTGACTAGTTTTTTAATAGCTCAATATTTCATCCCAATTTCACTCATATTTTCTGTTAAATAACTTGATTTGATTGGCTTTCATCTGATTTTGTACTCTATAGCATTCGAGCCATAGAGTAAAACTGTTTTATTAGCCACCCTTATATTCTGTCCAAACTTTCTACATTTTTTTTTTTTAATTGTGTAGTATTGCTCAATAACTACGTGGGCAAACTCGCATAGTTACATACAGACACAGTGATAGTACATATTTAGCGGGCATTGGCATCCCTTTGATCGTGTGTGTGTTATTCTTCAATCTTCACGTACTTTGATCATTACATTACATTCACATTGGTTTCATCAAAGAAACCAACATTTCCGTTATAACCATAATAACCCCGAAAGGGAAAAGGAAAACTGTGTTGTATTAGCAATTGCATTAATGGCATCATCTTTGGCTTCAAAAGCTCCAGCCTCTTCTTCAGCTATTATTGCCAACAATGCCTCCACCAATTACATTTACAGATACCCTTCGTCTTCATCTTCATCTATGCTCCCTTTCCACCTCTCTCATAAACCCAAGTTGTGATTGTTCACCATATATATATATATATATGTATTCCTTTGACACTATGTCAAGTGTGAATATAGAATTGGTACATGTTTATCCATTAGTTTTGTAGCAAGCTTTCGCTTTGCAAAATGCTGGAAATTAGAACTTATATGTTAATTCATTCACCGTACACCCATGCTCCAAAAATAAAATAGACATTGCACCTGTTTTCTTCTTAATTTGGTATTGTACTCTATATTATTTATAGTTTGCCTGAAAACTTCGTTTTCTTGGTTTGTTATTGAACAATTAATCGACAAGTAAAATTAGTGCCATCTTTAATTGTAGGGTTCATCGCCTAGTCGAATGTTATGCCCAAAGGTTAAGGCCGAGCCAAATGAGGTAAGCATCTTTTACTGGTCCTCATTTGAGGGTCTGTTTTCAAGTATATTATGCTTCTTCTTGGACATGCTTTTGGGGTCCTTCAAAGTTGGGGTTAATGGTTCCTCAAATGGTATGGCTGCTAACAAAACGGAACCAGAGGTAGCAATAGTGAGTGTAAAAGACAACAAGCCATCAAGTGAACGACCATCTTCTGGAGTAGTTTTGGCAACTGAAGAATCAATCTCCCAATTTGTTGCTCAAGTTGCTAGTCTTGTCAAGTAAATAAGTCAATTTCCTTGTACTTCTTTCAATTATAGCATGTTTGGTTTTTCATTTGAAATTCTAAAACTATGGTTTAGGAAAAAAGTACTACAAGAGCATAGCTTTAGCTAAAGGAAAATGATTTTTGGCACGAAGGATTCTAGTACGAAATGAATGACGAAAGTAGTGGACCTTTCTCATTGGCTGCGAACCTATGATTTCCACCTTCCAATTCGTACTTTTCGTATGAGAACTTTTCATGCCATATATCACAGATGTTAGCTAAAGCTATGATTTTGGAGTTTTGAAACGGTAAATCAAACATGCTATTAGTAATTAATTGGATTTTCCCCAACATGGTTGGACAAAAAAATTCCTATTAAATTTTCTGCAGGTTGGTTGATTCAAGAGACATTGTAGAATTGCAATTGAAGGAACTTGATTGTGAAGTAACAATCAGGAAAAAGGAGGCTATACCTCAACCACAACAAGCCCCTGCTGTAGTTGCCATGATACATTCACCACCTTCACTAGTAGTGTCACCTGTCACACAGGCATCTACTCCAACATTTACCCCTGCTCCTTCTATCCCTACTCTATCAATTTCTCCTGCTGCTGTCAATTCAGCAAAATCAACACATCTACCTCTTAAGTGCCCCATGGCAGGGACATTCTATAGAAGTCCAGCACCTGGAGAACCTCCATTTGTCAAGGTAGATCTTATCTTCAATGGACTCTATTTTTTTTTTTTTTTTATTTGATGTCATTCTTTTTTTTTTTTTTTTTTTTTTTTAACACATGGGGACCTTTGTTTAGGCTGGAGACAAAGTAGAGAAGGGACAAATCTTATGCATCATTGAAGCGATGAAATTGATGAATGAAATAGAAGTACAAACTTCAAAGTATATATATATATATATATACTTCTCATTTTACCTGTTGATTTAAGTGGTGGATTCTACAATATGTGCCTTTGTAATCTAATGCTCGTCTTGTCATCATTTCCCTTTAATTTGCATTCTCAAAGTTATGAATTTGGTGGTCTTCAGTTCTATTAAAACATACTAGGAGTGGCCACAAAAGGCAGAGTTTCTTAGTGCAAATCGAATCTTCCAAAAGCTTGCAATTCAGGTTGTAATTAGCAACCATGTAAGGGAACGGAAGGAGATGAAGTTATTGTCACATATTCAATACATTGAAACCTCGTTAAGAAATGAATTGAGCTTTGAGCCAATGGAAACGGAAAATCAGAGACGTTAAAATGTGGAGTAGAATGGTGATCGGAGATTTTCTTGAGAAAAGATAGGAGTTCTAGGTAGCTTAGATGTTTTTCATTTAGTATATGATAAAATTCGAAGAAAGCTTAAGAGTATTTGTACTCGAATTTTTTCGTTTAAGACACGTATGCATCGACACCATTGAAAACAGAAGGAAAAAAAAAAAAAGTAAAATTTAAAATGACTTTTTTTTTTTTTTTTTGAATCCAGGAAAACTTATTAGTAAGTGTCGATTGGATTTATCCACAGACTTGATACAAATAACAAGTCTTAATTTTAGTGAAACATGGTCGTCCAAGAACAAATTCTTTATATAGACCATCTAGTGTGAACTGCATGATGACTAACAGAACATGTACTAATTATAGGGATAATCAACCGAGTAGAAGAGGCATGCCTGACGAGTGGTTCTGCTGCACTCCGTGGAGGAAGAAAATTCTTCCTCAACTATCTATTTTCACTATAAAATCACATTACAAAATACAAAGTGTAGGTTCCATATAAATTTTTATGTGGCCATAACTCAGTATAGAGGAAGAATCACTCTTCCTTCATTGAGTATATTAGAATTTTTCATGTTTGATATGTATATTTACCTCTTGAAAAAAAAAACTTCAATAAATTTCTTATATCCATTCTATCAAATTCTTAATTAAATAATGACATGTTAATATTTTTTTTAAGAAAAAAAGTATATACTTTTAACTTTGAATTATTTATTTCAAATAAAAAGACATGATTTTAAAGGTGAAAAAAAAACATGATTTCAAAGAGATGTTAAGAAGATGGAGACAATGAAGTGCAAAATACTTAATTGATTCATGTAAGGAGATATTATGGTTGACAATGCATAGAATGAATAGACTTCCCATTAAAAAATGTATTCAATAAACTTAACTTTGACTTACAACTTTGTTATTGACCGTGACGGGGAAAAACAAAATTGGAGTCTTTTCTTTTTTGGTTTACTCAAAATTACAGTTTTATTAGAAGCTTCTTCTTTTTTTTTTTTAATTTTTTTGTCTTGATGATCATGTGGATTTGTCCTTTTATCTTCAACTATAAACTTGTGTGTTTTCCTTATGTTACTGTGCAGGCTGATCAATCAGGAACCATAGCCGATATCCTTATGGAAGATGCCAAGCCCGTCACAGTTGGCACTGTGAGTATATGTATATATTCAAGGCCATCTTGACCAAGTAATTAAAACATCAGTAATTAAAAGTCCAATTTCTTTTTGTTTCCTTTCAGCCCCTCTTCGTGATTGAACCATAGATGCTATCGAAGTCTTTATATATGAGGGATATGCATGTCTTGGTAAAGTTTTTGTTTCGGGATGGTGCAGTTTACTTGAATTTCTTGTTCCCAATGGATGTATACCTTTCTATACTTTCTACTAATTTTGTTCCTTCTACATTATTGGACTATTTTTTTAATAAATCATGCGTTGATTTTCTACTGAGATGTCATCTATAAAAGTTACTATTATTATTGTTAAGGCTAAATGATCCTACCATCTCAATTTACGTGGCGGATGGAAACCGTAGCACTTAGTTTTGAAGGAACAAGATCTTTGATGGTTTCAGACTGGGCTTATGCCTATTAAAGTTCAAATTATAAGCCACGTTCGTGTCAAACTATAGCCGTTAAGTGATGTTAGTTATGGTAGGCTAACATACCAAATTAATTAACTAGCTGGTAATTTGCCAGCTTTTTCTTGGTTGAGATTTTAAAACGAGAGGATCACAAAAGTTTTTTGGGTCAATGTGCTTTATCTCTTCTGACCTTCTACCATACAAGTGGATTTAAATTTTAGGATTCTTGCCTAACATGCGTTACTTCATTATCTTCTTATGTGTGATCAATGATTACAGACGAGGATAGAAAACATGGTACACCAAATTACGGGACATGCATGTAATGTCATGTTAACTTCTAAGGATTGTCATATTCTTTTAAAATATTTTAGTAATTGTTTTTTTTTTCATATTTTATAGATATAATATATTAAATAAAAGATAAATCCAGTTAATATATTAAGAATACAAAACGTATTTAACGGTATCTTATTTATCTAGTAAAAGAATTATAAAAAGAATAGACTAAGAGGATTTAAAATTAGAATTTAATTTTAATATATTATTAATATAATTTTCTTTACACAAATATGAGTTATTCAATAATTTATTATCATTTTAATAAAAGTGTTTAATTATTACTTCAAAAGTTACGTATAATAGTAAATAATTAAATCACAAATTTTTTTTTTTACACTAACAATAAATTAAAATCAATCTCTTAAAATTATTCAAATCAAAATGGATGGGTAGGACCCATAGATTAAAAAAATGTAATCTACCTATATAGACCTACAGCTTCGTGGTAAGGAAAAATTAATTCTAGCGAAAACTTATCTGTTAAGAAATGACTTTCACGTATTAAGTATGGATTCACTAAAGCCGGCCTTTCATTTACTTTAGAAGCTTGATTAACGAGTTAAATATGATAATGTGTTACAGTCACAAGTTAGAGAATGAGTTGTTCTTGTTATTTTATTATTATTATTATTAAATAAATTTTCTATACAGAATAAGCTATTTCATTTTAAGAAAGTAAGTACATTACCCAATAATATGTGGCCCCAGACTCCCAATACTAGTTGATTAAGATTATAGGTAAATTTTACTTATAATGTGAAACAACTTAAATGTTAAAATTAGTACTATATTAAAAAAAAACTTTACTTAACTATTATTTACAGCTTGAATGTTCAATTTCACGTTAATATAATTACCTTATATCATGAAAAGGAGATGACAATATTAATTTTTTTATGAGTTTAATTTTTATGCAAGGACAATCTAAAATAATTTTATACTATTATTTAATAAAAATATAAAAAATTATCATGTGACTATAGATAATTGCATGAATTTAAATTTTAAAAGTATGACATAATAATTTCTTGCATTCATAATAAATAATAGTATAAAATTACTTTATATTATTAGTGTATAGAAATTAAGCTCTTTTTTTTTTTTTAAAAAAAAGCAGAAACACTATTATTTTTGTCAGTCAGGGCTTTCCACTCTTGTGGCATGCCCAAATAGGACAATCTCTACTTCACTTTTATTTATTTATTTTTCTGAAAATAGCATAATATCTAACATCTTGATCAATATACAATATAAAAAAAGTTTATATTACTAAGTAATAATATATTACTACATTATTATTTAATAAATTCAATAATATATGAAAAATTACATTTACGAAACTCTCTAATATCAATAGTAGATGTGAACTAAATTCAATAAATAAATGATGAATGGATGAAGAATCACATGAATTTGGTACAAGTTAATATTCACACACATTTTATATTATTCTCTAATGTGATCCATGACGTAACTTTTTGCCAAATGCTGCGTATCAATATTTATTGAGCTCACGGGTTGGGTAATGGACAAATCGGACACAAACACTGGGATATGCCCCTCTAATCCACCTTTCCTTTCTTTCTACTCTATAACATGATTTTTCGGGGAGCAAGATAAAGCGGTGTGACACGAAAGAAACTTGCCAACGCAAAATTACAATAAAGAGAGAGAAAAATAGGCAAATAATGGAGCCGTGCTAATTTTTCCAAAACGATGCGCAAGCCGTGTCGTTTGCCACCGAAATAGCATAACCAGTTTCCCTCTCCGTTGACGTTTACTCTGTTTCGTTTTTCTTCTCTATGTCTAGTTGCTTCTTTGCAAAATTGGCCTCTTTTATTTGAACTGTGTCGGCAATGAGTATTTAATATTTATCCCAAAACGCAAAAACAAAAGCTGTAGCTCAATCGAGTTGTGCTGGATCTGTTTCTTTGTGAGTTTGGCTCTGAACTGAAGTGAAGTGAATTGATGGATCTGAGAGTTTTAGTGTTGTTATTGGGGATTATTCTAATTGTGGAAACTTGCTTTGTTGCTGCGAATGGGAATTTGGTGTTCCCGGTGGAGCGTCGAAAAGCGCGTTTGGGGTTAAGCGAAATGAAAGCGCGTGATGAGCGTAGACGAGGTAGACTTCTCTCTGCGGTGGATCTCAGCCTTGGCGGCAATAGTCACCCTACTGAAACTGGGTTCGTTTTTTTTTCCTTCTTCTTCTTTTTCCTTCTTTTTTGCTTCTTGTTTTAAATTTAATTATTATGAATTCTTCTTTTATTTATTTATTTATTTACGATTTTATCTGAATTGTGCATGTACGTACGGTACAGTAATTATTTACTTGTAGTTGTACGCTCTTTCTGTTTCTGTTGCTAACTCTGGCTTGTGGCTCCATGTGTTAACGGTTCAGTGACCTGGCTTGTTTATTAAATGAGCCGAGTTTGGGCATTTATATATTTAACTCATTGGCTTATGCGTCGGCTCTATACATGTATAGTCTAAGATTAAAATTAGTAATGTTGGTGTTTTAATTTAATGTGATTTATTATTCTCTGATTTTGTTTTTATCTGGTTTAATTATTCTGTGACAAAATATACGTGAGAGAATATATATTGTATTGAGTTAGAAATTCTTGTATGTCTTGCTGAATCTAAAAGTAACTTAATTAATATAAGGGTTTGATATTGTATTGAACTCCAAAGATTTGTAAGCTTTAAGGTGAGCTCAACTTGAGCTATGAAAATAAAGTCAATTTCTTAGTTAGCTGAGCCTGAGCCGGGACACGTGAACTCATTGCCAGTTCTATATATAGTTATATACATATCTATATTTATATAATTTAATTTTAGTATATTGTTAGTATAAAAGTTTTTTTTACACAGTTATCCAATCCTATATTGCAACATTATCATAAATATTTAACTCTTGCAATTAATACTTGAAAAGTCATACAGATAGTAGCTTATGATTGAATCTATAAGTATATGTAAATACATATGTATGTATTCCGTTTCTAGTTCATTTTGATGCGAACGCTATGATGCTTATGTTATTCATTTGGTTTAGGCTGTATTATACAAAACTTGGGCTTGGTTCTCCTCCAAGGGACTACTATGTGCAGGTTGATACGGGAAGTGACATTCTATGGGTAAATTGTGTTGACTGCTCAAGGTGTCCCAGGAAAAGTGATCTCGGAGTATGCATCTCCATTCTAGACTTTGGAGCTTCAGCTTCAGTATCTTGTATGGTCAAAGTTATTTTGACACCTTAATTATAATCTTTGCTTATTGAATTACTTTTTCCTTTTTTTTTTTTAATTGTTACAACAGATAGACTTGACTCTTTATGATCCAAAGGAGTCCAGAACTTCAGAATTGATTTCTTGTGACCAAGAATTTTGTTCCAACACATACGATGGTCCAATTCCTGGTTGCAAGTCTGAAATTCCCTGCCCATACAGCATAACTTATGGAGATGGAAGTGCAACTACTGGATACTATGTGCAGGACTATCTTACTTTTAACCGTGTTAATGGCAATCTCCATAGTGCACCACAAAATAGCAGCGTCATTTTTGGGTGAGAGTAATTTCTAATATTTCATATTACATCGTTGTCATATATTGTTGACTTTTGGCAACTGTTTTCAGGCCAATCAGGTCTGCCGTAGATGTTGTTGAATTGGATTAGAGGTTAATATTCTTGCTTCTCATAATCTCATGCGAGAACTATCTTGGTTGTAAACATAATTTTGATCCTCTTTTGAGTTAATTGTTTTCTGTTATGTGAATAATTTCCATTCAGGTAGGAAGTTTCAGTGTGTTATTTTTGATTAGAAATGTTTTAGCTTGCTAGGTTGATAAAGAATTAAAAAAAAAAAAATTTCCCCTGATTTTATATTTCCGTGGGTATTTCTTGCCAACAGATGTGGTGCTGTACAATCGGGGACATTGGGTTCATCTTCTGAAGAAGCCCTTGATGGAATAATTGGTTTTGGACAAGCAAATTCTTCGGTGCTTTCACAACTTGCTGCATCTGGAAAGGTGAAAAAAATATTTTCACACTGCCTTGACAATACTCGTGGTGGTGGAATATTTGCCATAGGGGAAGTGGTCGAACCAAAAGTCAAAACAACTCCATTGGTACCAAGAATGTATGTGCAGTGACTTAGCCTTTTGTTGCCATGCCATGATAATGGTTATCATATAAATTGAAGGGTAAATTCAGTAGTCACACAATACTTAAGCTATTGATAATGAAAATATCTTCATAGAACATGTTCACCATTTTCTTGGCTGGGATGTTCTGCAATTGGCGTAGAGAGCAGAACTTAATATTAGTTGAAGACAGGAACTCTACTAGTAGTGCTAGATCTGCATTTTATTTATTAGGAGTAGTATACAAGATTCAACCATTTAATGGAATAAGTTTATTTAATCATTTAAATTATTTAGAAAAATGCAGTGGTCAAGCCTTTTTTTCAAAGAAAATCTTGTAATTGCTTTGATAGGAGAGGAATAAAGCATTCACACAGATCAGCTCTAATGGATTTTCATTTGTGTGACCTGATCAACATTTTCAATTTTCCTCTTTTTTTTTTTTCACCCCTTATAAGATCTTATTGAGATTACCATAACTTTAAATGTTCAAAAAGAATCTGGCATATATCAAATTTCATCTCTCTCTCTCATTTATATGTATGATTGCTCCTTTTGTTTTCTGTGGTCTGCTAGAAGGGTCGATAAGTCCCATATGCAACTGAATGAAGGTGTCCTCTTTGTTTTTCTTTTTTCTTTCCCTTTCTCTTTTTAAGGCCTTTGTTTGTCATGAAGGTATATACATCTGGGGCCTCTGGTTTAGGCTATAAAAACTTTCCATGAAATGTTCTTTGAGATTCTTATAATGAAATTTGTATATAGTTCAGGTCTTCGGCTTGGAATTATTATTCTGTAACTGTAGTCTGTTGACCATTACAGGGCACACTACAATGTGAATTTGAAGGATATTGAGGTCGAAAATGATGTTCTACAGCTTCCCTCAGATATATTTGATTCTGGAAGTGGGAAGGGAACCGTGATAGATAGTGGAACAACCTTGGCTTATCTACCAAGCATGGTTTATGACCAACTAATTACAAAGGTAAGTATATCTCTAGAGATGAATAGAGTCAATATTTCCCCTTGTTTTCAGTACGATAGGTTTTATATCCAAGTTGAATCAATCTTGTCTCTCAATTATGCCATGCTTATTCTTTATGACAGGTTTTGGCTAGGCAGCCTGGACTGAAATTATATCTCATTGAGCAACAATTTACTTGTTTTCAGTATATTGGAAAGTATGATACTTATCTTTGTGACTTTCTTTTCTTAAAATTTTACATTTCTCTGTTATTTCGGAATTGGTACTGTTAGCTAATGTAAGGTGTGATGTCGTATGTGTTGGATTCCCCCCCCCCCCCTTTTATTGACTTTGCATATCACATAATTAATCATAGATACTCAGGTTTATTTTCTTGGTTGTTTAGCCCATACAGTATGATGACAACATCAGGCTGCCCTCCAAATATATCTTCACAAATATTTGAGCTATCTCGGTTTTGATATTAGTAATCCAATAATCTGAAATATGCAGGGGGAAAAAGATTGTGATACAATAAATGAGATATAATAGTAGTAAGTAGGATTCAAAACAGATAACGGAGGCAGTGTAATAGTATTAGTTTGAGCACTTGAACTAGGATGGAACTTTGATATTGTATATTGATTCCTCGACCTTAAAATTACTGATCAGCTGCTTGAAGTGAACGTATCAGGTCTTATCTGGATTCTGTTAAACTGACAAAAAGTATGCTGAAATTTGAATATGGTTATTTTGACTAGTATATAAGTATGTGAAATTTTTGTGGCTACATTGTAAAAGAATTTTATATTACAAAAGAATCATTTGTTCAAGATGTTCTTTTAAAATAGAAACTCGGTATGAAGTGTTGAATTGATATGTTGGTAATTGAAATGCAGTTTACTTTTGAAGAGTTAAATTTCATCAGTCCAAGAAGGCAACAAATGCTCTTCTAATTGTCTGGCAAATGCAGCCCTTAACTTGTTGGCCGTTTGTAATCTTGCAGGGTTGATGACGGATTTCCGGTTGTCAAGTTTCATTTTGAGGATTCTCTTTCTCTGATGGTTTATCCTCACGACTACCTGTTCCAGTTTAAAGTGAGTAAGAAACTTGTTATTCATTGTATATGTACCCAGCTTCAGATTTGAGAAGCTTTGCGGATGCTAGATACCCAAATAATCGAAGGACAAGTGTTTTTCTTTTGTTATAGTTCTCAAGTTCAAACTGTTATCCGAACTGATTTCTCCCTCTTAATAGTACCTGGCTTTTCTGTGTGTTTTATCATACGTGCTCATTAAATGCCATAAGTAATCACATTGTATAATTGTAACTAAAGGGTCTGATTATCTATTTTGTTTTCCCTGTTGACTATAATGATGGTTTAAATTGCCATCTGGAGAATTTTTCTGTTATATTTTTTATTTTATACAATTTTCTATTTAGAATACCTCTATTTGATTAATTTGTTACAGCTATTCAATTATGGTGTTTCTTGATATTATTTTATCCTCAACTGTCCCCCAGGCCAATATCTGGTGTATTGGATGGCAGAGAGGTGTCACACAAACTAAAAATGGAAAGGACATGACTCTTCTTGGAGGTATAGTTTCACTTTTAAATTAATCCAATGACTTCTTACTCAGTATAAGGTTATTAAAGGCACAATTAGTGCATTCAGTCCCCATTTGAGACTGTTTTTGATTGTTAAGATTAAATCTTATTGTTAAGTTTGTTAGTCTTATGGTTAGTGAGCTTGGCCAGTTGGGCTTATAATAGTTGTACTATGTACTATTACTTGACCTAATTATTAGTATGAATAGGAGCATGAGGTCAGGATATTGTATCTCTGATCGTATCAATAATGTATTTAGTGTTATTATGGTTAGTCATCCTTTTCTCCGTCTTCCCTAGCCATAAGCCTATAATTCCAACAATGATCTTGGTTCATATTTCATACTTCATCTTATAGCCGTTAAGCTATTCAGCTATCTGTATTGAGTTAAAAACTTTTGTGTACTTATATTTGGACCTAGTGCCTTTTCTGCTCAGTATGTGTGTTGGACTGATGCCAGTTTATTCATTCTGGAAATCAATGCAACTAATGTTTTATGTCAAAATCATTTAGGGCATGTTTGGCATAATACAATATATTATGACTTTATCATATGTTTGGTGCAAAAAATGTATTATATTAGTTTATTCATTAAAATTTTTTTATACATTAAAATAATAGATAACTTAATCAAGTCTTAGAGAGATGAGATTATGCCTAAAGAGCTTTTAATGTATAAGGTCTCTCTTTCTATTTTTTTTTAAATAAAAAAATTGTTAAAAAATATATAAATATATAATAAAATATTCGATAATATTTTATACTTATTGATGTTGAATTATTCCAATTGCAGATTTGGTGCTATCAAACAAACTAGTCGTATATGACCTGGAAAATATGGCCATTGGATGGACTGATTACAATTGTGAGTACCAAGTAGCCTTTCGTAATTTTTTTGTTTCCTACTTTGTTGTATGGTTTAATCTAACCCCATTTATATATTAATATGCTGGATTATAATCCAAGGCTGTGTCTGTCAAGTTCATATCATCTCAGGTCGTTTCCTTTTTAGTACTATTTAATTTTAATGAATTTCATCCTTCCTAGCCCATTTCTACTCCTGCATGAAAATTGTTTTTGGGATTTATGTATTAGAATAAGTAAGAAGGATCAATTAATTTAGAAGAGCTTCAACAAAAGAAGCATAGCTATCTTATCCATATAACTCTAAGAGTGCGTTTGGTAAGAGGGTAAAAATGAGGGAGAATTTTTTATAGATGAGATTCATGTGTACAATCATATATGAATCTAATATATGAAAAATTCTCTCCGATACCAAACTAACCCTAATTGTTAGTTTCTAGTGGCTTTTAGGGTTCAATTTGTTGGTATTTATGGATGCTAGGATGACTTTCTTAACATTGTGTTTTTTTTCTTTAGGCTCCTACAGTATTAAAGTGAAGGATGAAAAGACTGGAATAGTATATACAGTGGGTGCACACAATCTATCTTCAGCTTCTACCTTCTTAATTGGAAGAATATTGACATTTTTTTTGTTGCTAATTGTCTTTCTAAACAGTTTAATTAACTAGGTTTTGTCATGCGAGGGTTTTCATTCATTTTATTTTGTTGTACCATAATTCGTTTGATGATAAGTGTGCAGTGTGCATGATATGGTTTAAATTAAACATTTATCATTTATGTATCAAAAAAAAAAAATCATTTAGATAGAATTGAGAAAGGGGCGAATTTTTTTAAGTTCTTTTCATTAACTCTTGTGTGTTACTTTTTAAATGAGGAAGGTATATGATTAATTTTCTAATGAATGCATTGGCATAGTGTTGACTTTCCATGGTGATGAATATGTTAATTCATACAGAAGTTATTTAAAAACTATGATTTTCTTGTGCTAATCAGCAATGCCATGTACAAACGTAAGTTCTACCAATGTTAGCTTTAGTATGGGCTGGCTCTGCTGCTCTTATTTTGTTGCATTCCCATCTATCTCTTTTTATGAATACCAAAAGTCGAAACATTATTGGTTTTATGACAATACATTGTATTTTGTGGTATCAAAGTAACCTGCACTGTTTATTGTTGAAGGCCATGGAAACAACTGAAACTATTGTACCTTTTGCCCGGAACATATCTGCTTAAGACTCCGACGGTCACATTTATGATGATAAATGATGAATAGAGAATGTAAATTCTGATGGCGATAAATGAGAGAGAGAATCTAAGGTCATGTTTGGGGGATTTATAAATAATGGAAGGAAATAATTCATAATAAAATGGAAAAAAAAATGGAAATAGAGTGAAATAGAATATGTTATATCCTTGTTTACATGTTGAACAAGTTTAATGCCAAAAAAGAAGGGGAAAATCAAATATGCTTTTTTTTTTTACCTTTTAATTTGGAGGGTCAATAAATAAAAGTATTAAATAATAAAGGATAGGTATATTATCTTTTTTTTTTTAGCTATTTCACCCTTTTCTTCTAAATTGCTTTTAAATTTAAATTACTTAAATTTAACCATTTCACTCCTCGCCACCCTTCCAAATATAGTCACAAAAGAGTAGGTTTACCATTTTTTCACCTTTTTTTAACAGCCGTCTCGGTGTGTTTTTCCCTCTCAAACAAGTTCAGCATAAATAACATTCTAAAATGTAAAATCTAGATTAAGCTGAGGCGGCAAACGTAGGGCCACAAGCGTCCCATTCATTGCTATCAACGCCTGCATTATTTCCCACTTACCAATTGCATTGACGTCACGCAAGTATTTTGGCTGTTAATAAAGTGCCATTTTGTCACCACAAGCCATATTGCCCCGTAGAATACAGCAAGGCATAACACTCGGGCCAAGGCCGGTTCAATTAGTGCAGTAGTTATTTCTTTTAAATAAAATTTTGAATTTAAATTTTGTGAGTAAAAAATTAATGTTAAAATTTATTATTTTATATTAAATTGATTTATCTGTATAAAAAAATTGATTTATCACGAATTAAATTATTTAAAATTTAATATATTCTAAATATTAATAATTAAAAAAAAAACAAAGAGAGAAGACAATGAGTAAATAAAGAAACAAAGAGAGAAGACAAAATGGAAAACATCTTTGCCAGCCGGGGCGGATCCACTTGTAAGATTTTGGAAGCACATGCCCCCTTAATATTCTAAGAAATTTTTTCAAAGTATATAGGTATTATAAATATTTTGCTTCCATCATGTTATTAAGTTTGGCATCACATTAAGATAAAAATTATGTAAAATGTTCTGTTATGTATATATATTATCTTTGTTCCATTACCTAAATTTTTTTGTATCCATCACTGTTAGTCAGACGAAAATTGACTGCCATTTAGCGCCATTGGCAAATTCCATGACATCGTATAAGAAAAATGTTATTTGGCCATCCATGATTCCATAATTTCAAATTAACAAAGGACGCCCTGCCTTGCTTATCTTATAAATCCTCCTTTGTCTTTCTCATTATTTCTTCAAGATGTGCACCTTTTGACCCAAATTTTGTTTTGTTTTGCCTTCTTGTTCTTTGATATTTTATTTCGTTAAATTAACAGATATATTTAACAAAAGGATAAAATACGTACAAAAAATAACCAATATAAAATATAAGGAGAGGGTATATTCTTCCAACTCAATCCTCTTTTCCTTAACTCTCTTATCCATAAGTTTTAATTAAATGCTCGACTACTACTTAATAATGAAACTTTCTTCCACATCTTAAACACTCTATATATATCCATGTCTTGCCCAGTTCATTGTTTCATCAATATAACTATTCTCTCACCCACTGAGACAAGGTAAGAGAAGAATGAGGATGGTAGAACAGCATAACTTAATAGTGGGCATAGCTCTATCGCTTTGCATGGCTTTGGGTCCTTGGATCTCTATTGAAGCTGCCCCTCGAGCCTCTCTTATCACACAACTCCCTGGCTTTAACGGCAATTTCCCATCCAAGCACTACTCCGGGTATGCAATACATTATTTGAAAGAGAGGAAAAAAGAAAGAAAAAAAAAAAAAAGATTCACGATTATGAAATTCATCATAATTTGTCAAAGCGTGTACCCAAATAACAATGTAATTTTTTTTTTTAATATAATTACTCCAATGTCTTTAATATTATTGATAATATATGTTGATTCATGAATAAATTCATAAATTAAAGGAGATATCTACTTATTGAGTTTATTAGATATACAAGCATTGATGGAAATGTTGAGAGTGGGAAGAACCTGTTCTACTACTTTGTAAGCTCCGAAAGAAATCCAGGGAAGGATCCAGTTGTTCTATGGTTGAATGGTGGACCTGGTTGCTCCAGCTTCGATGGCTTTGTTTATGAGCATGGTAATTAAACTACGCTATATTGTTCTATATATGTCGCACTCATCAAAGTCAATCTTTAACTCATGGTTTCAGCATAGTGGGGCATGGCATAATTATAGCTAGCCAAAGCCTAACCACTCGCTCCCCCTTGTTAGTTATATTTCCTTATCCACATGTTATTAGAATATTAGTCACTTTTTGTTTTTTTCCTTTTCATGAGGGGTGGTATCTACATCAACTTAGAAAGTAGAAAACAAATACAATTATTGAGTGCCAATATATGTGAATGTGGAAATCAATAATAGGAATGATGCATGCAGGGCCATTCAACTTTGAAGCCGCAAAAAAGGAAGGGAATCTTCCCACCTTGCATATCAATCCGTACAGCTGGTCTAAGGTTAAGAATCTTTACCACAAATCATCAATACTATTAATTAACCATTTTTGTGTATATAATACTGTTTTATGTTAATTTTTGTTGTTGGGTTACGTCGAGATCAATCTGAAGAAATTTATCGGTTTTCATCCCTATATAGGACTAGATGATTATGCCATTATTTATAAATAATAAAAAGTGCTGCATGTCTCTAGGAGGGTTATATTTGGTAATATTGACAGGATTCATTTAAAATGGCGGGCCCAATGCAGTGGGATCCCCCTCCTCCTCTCTCTCCTCTTTCCTTTTTTCAATATTTTTAGAGTAAAATATAACTTTTTTTTAAGGTATGATTTTATTATATTTTTTTCTTTATTTTTAAAATATATACTTCTTTCTCTTAAAAAATTAAAGATAAATTCCATTTTGATATATTTTCAAGTCTTTCCCTTAAGTCTTCATTATTTCACGTTTATTATTTTATTTTCAACTAAAAAGCCCTTTATTAATAGTTAAACATGTTAAGTCTTTTTTTTATAAAATAAAATATGTGGTTTTTAATAATATAAAATAATGATATATATATATATATATATATATATATATAGATAATTTATTTTTAAATGATTACTATATTAAAAGAAAAAATTATTAAAATTAACAATAATTTGTAATAATTATTTTTCAAAATATAAATTACGTATTTTTTCAGCTATTAATTTTAGAATATTAATGTATATAAAAAAATTATTTGTTAATATTATATATAACAAAGAAGGTAACAGGTTATAAAAAAATATACATAAATATTGTAAAATTAATAGCTACGAAATTACGTAATTTTTATTTTTGAAAGATAATTATTACAAATTACTGTTACTATTAATAATTTTTCTCTTGATATAGTAATAATCTAAAAATAAAATTAAATTAAATAATATTTAAAATTTTATACTATTATAATTCACATATAATTTTTTTCAATTAATTTTTATTACAGTTAATAAAGATATTTGGTTAAAAATAAAATAATAAACAAGATACGATAGAGACTTAATTAAAAAAAAACTTATAAATTAATTAAAATGTAACTTATTTTAATCTTTTTAGGAGAGAGGAACGCATATTTTAAAAATAAAATAAAATAGAGTATAATAAAGTCACCTCTCAAAAGGGGAGTTATATTTTACTCTTTTTATTACTATGTTCTTTTTTATGTTTCTAATGGCTTCCATTTCAATTTTTAAAGGTCTCCGGCCGAATACAATTCAATAATCATATACAAATAATATAACTTTTGATTTAGGGGTAGATTGTTCACAAAAAGATAAAAAAAAACAAAAAAAGGGTGGATTAGCATATCTTTCCTTCAACTTATCTGTTAACTTTCTTTTTCATCTCTTTGTTTGGATCAAATGAATGGTTCCATAAATGTCTTGCCTACTTACGTCGGACATTCCTTAATTAATTTTAGGGTTTTATTGATAAATGCTTTAAGAATTTGTTTTAAGAAATAAATTATTCTACAAAATTGCTTTTAAGTTTTTGATATACTTTTAAAAACTCTAATTTTTACAATATCTTTCATTCCTTAATTCTATACTTTGCTTTGATGTCAGCCATCTGTTAGTGCGTGCACATACACAGCCACACACTTAATGATATATATTCGACCTATCATATAGTTAAATAATATATCCTCCTTTATTTATTTATATTCAGCCATTCACAGGCATACATAACTAGCCGAAGTTACGCGATTTTAAATTTTACTTTTACTTCATTGCCTTTTTAATTCACACATTAACCCCAAAAGTACTGAGTAAAAAGAAAAAAAAAATCCTTAGTAATAGGAACAATCAATGTTGTAATAATTCAGCAAATGAATTAATTTTTTTTATTAATTTATAAATTATTAAATCTACACTTAGAAATAGTAATTTACAACAGATATGCATTTAACTAATTTAGCATTAATATTTTTATTGATTTTAGATTGCATTTCAATTTAAAATAGGATTGCTCTTAAAATAACAAGACCTTGTTTCAGGTTTCCAACATTATTTATCTGGATTCTCCCGCTGGGGTTGGCCTCTCTTACTCCAAGAACTCCAGCAAATACGATACGGGGGACTTACAAACTGCTTCTGATACCCATGCTTTCCTCTTAAAGGTAGCTTCAATATATATGATTTTTTTCATTTAAATTTGAAAAAATAATAACAGCGGATTAATTTTGATATATCGGCAATTTTACATTAACATCTATTCTTATTTTATTTTTATATGAATTTTGAAATATTAATGATAAGAGCCAAATAATTTTAACCACATGACTATATATAATTAGATGTTTGATTTAAAAAGCTTTACACCAATTGAGTAGTAGCAAAACTAAATTGTAATAATAATAATAATAATAATAAGATGAAATTAACCCAACGATTGCTATTAGTTATACGTATCATTCCACTAGACATGACACGTCTAAGATGAATATCCAAGAGAAAGCATCGTGTAAGTAAATAAATAATGAATATAACGTGTGTTTTTCTTCTGTTTTTTTCCCCCTTATTTCTTGGCAGTGGTTTGAGCTATTCCCTGAATTCCTTGATAATCCATTTTATATTTCCGGGGAGTCTTATGCTGGAATATATGTGCCCACTCTGGCTTATGAAGTGGTTAAAGGTATCGTTATTAATATTATCAGTCATATATTTGTGGCCTTTGATTTAATTCCAACTTGCTCTATATTTTATTCATATAAAAGATCGCCTGTTGACGGAAGGGAAAAAAAGAAACAAAGTAGAGAAGATTTTGGATGAAATTATAACATAAATTATTTGTATACCATGCCAGGAATCAAGGGTGGTATTAAGCCCGTGATCAATTTTAAGGTATATATAAAAAATATGAAATTTACTTAAATTTATTTGGCAAATTATATTGTTAATTAACTAAGCATAGAAATTTAAGTTTAGATTTTTTTTTTCCCCTTTCGTCTGTAGGGTTACATGGTTGGAAATGGTGTCACGGACAGAACATTTGACGGCAATGCTTTTATCCCATTTGTGCATGGCATGGGCCTCATACCCGATGATATCTATGAGGTTATTATAAACAATTATTTTTCTTTCTGCTAAGTGCAACTTTAGTTAATTTGTATTCATATTAAAAGTAACTAACTAATTTTCAGGAAATAAAAGCTTACTGCAAAGGAAATTACTCCAATTATGATTCTGAAGGTGACGATAATAATTTGTGCTCCAAGGCCTCCCTAAAAGTTGACAGGGTGAGACGATTACTATGGTTTAACCAACAAAACAATGTAAATTAATGTGATTACTATGGCTAATTTTAATAGTGTGTGTGATAAATGTGTGTGTATGAATACGATGGGTGTGGTACCAGGCCATCGAGGGGCTAAACGTGTACGATATACTAGAGCCATGCTACCATGACCCTACTACAGCTGCCAAAGGGAATGTAAGCTTGCCATTGAGTTTCAAGCAATTAGGGGCAACTGAAAAGCCTCTACCTGTGAGGAAAAGAATGTTTGGTCGAGCTTGGCCCATTGGAGCGACAGTCAAAGAAGGACCAGTTACATTATGGCCCCAGTTGGCTGAAGATAGGCATGTTCCCTGTGTTGTAAGTTACTGATCAATCATTTCAATGCATATACAATTAATGCCAATTTTAGTAGAATGTGCCTAATATAGGCTGTGCTATGTGAGTATGTGACAATGGCATGATGAACTAATTAAGCTAGTAATTAGCATATGATAATGATATAATTCTAGATGTTTGATTTGGCAAAGAGCAGAGTGATGAAGTAGCAAGTTCATGGCTAAACAACGAAGAAGTCAGGAAAGCCATTCATGCTGAGCCGGTACGTGGTTATAATTTTTTCTTGGTGAGAAATTATAGTTGTTGTTGAGAAAATGCTGGAGCCACAATGATATGACATTATTTTTAACATTTTGATGGATGAGATCTTCACTTTTTTTGACTTATCCAACTATTCTTCTTGAATTTTGACAAGTTCAGCCAGAATTCTGACAAATAATTCTAGTTATACAGCTTTAATCTTATTGTGTTATTATTATTATTACTAACAGAAAAGTGTGGCGGGTCCGTGGGAATTATGCACTGGAAGGATAAGTTACAGTCACGATGCTGGAAGCATGATTCCTTACCACAAGAACCTAACCATGCTGGGCTATCGAGCACTTATTTTCAGGTGTCAACCACAACTACTAGCAGCTGACTGCTCGAATTTGAATGATGTTGAATGATACTTACTTTTGTTGAACCAATATATAAATGATCTCTTGATTTGTGCTGAAAAAAAAAAAAATGAATATATTGCTTAATGTGTTCTTCATTCATATATGATTCATGACAGTGGTGACCATGATATGTGCGTGCCATTTACCGGAAGTGAAGCGTGGACTCGATCTCTGGGATATAAGATTTTGGATGAATGGAGACCCTGGATCTCTAATAGCCAAGTTGCTGGGTACATACATTAATGCTCTCCCTCTTTCCTTCCTAGCTACCTAATACTACATATATACATGGTCTATTATATGCATGGGACACGTAAATGGTTGTGCTCTTTCATTTGTCATAGGTACTTGCAAGCATACGATAACAACCTCATCTTCCTCACCGTCAAGGTAAATCATAAAATACACTAACACATCCATTAAACTTAATAAGCACATCTCAAGTCAACTTAGTTATCATATATATATATATATATATATATATATATATATATATATATATATATATATATATATATAGCTTAAATATATTTTTAATCCCTATAAATATAGATTATTTTGATTTTAATCTCTCTACAATTTTCTTGACTTTCAATCCTTTTTTATTTTTTTTCCAATATTATGTTTTTGATCTCTATCATTAGCTAACAATATTAAATAATGATATTTATAAGAACTAAAAGAAGAATATCAAAATATTTATAAGAATAAAACAACATTTTGAATAATTATAAATGCTAAATATATATTTTAAAATATTTTTTTGGATTAAAAATTACAACAATAAGGACTAAAATATAATATTAAAAAAAAAGGAAACAAAAAATAAAGAAATGTTTTTATAGAAACTAGAATCAAAACAATCTAGGTTTATAAGGACTAAAAATTACGTTGAAACCCATTTTAAAATATTTTTTTCGATAATTTGGGGTTGGTACTAATCGGAATGGTGCAGGGAGCTGGGCACACCGTTCCTGAATATAAGCCACGGGAGGCACTGGATTTTTACAGCAGATGGTTGGAAGGAAAACCAATATGATTTATATACAATATACATCAATTATGTCCTAGTTGTAATTTATAGCATTATGAATAAAGAGTAAGCATGTATAGCTGTAGTGTAGTATAGGGAAGCGTTTCAAGTGTACCACTGTACACCTCAAATTGTAGTGTGCCAATTGTTGGCAGCTGTGGAGATGCAACAGGAAGTATTGTAACGGTGAAGATTGCATATGGGTATTCTGTGGTAAGCAACAGAAAATGAAGATCGTAGGTGGGGATTTAGTAATCAAGTAAATGCAATTAAAAGTAGATATGGCGTATTGAAGAATGACTATAATAGCCAGCTAGTACGGGTGTGGGCGACCACGGTGCATAGCTTGAGTCGAAGCCGTATGCAAAAATTTTAATAAAATTTAAACATTTGCGTTGGTTGAAAAAAAAAAAAAGTAAACGAGTCCATTGTATAATTTGTAGTATATTTCATTATATTTTAATCATTTAGTAAATTTTTGAAGGAGTTGGGACTGGACTAGGCCCATTGGCCATGCCGCACAAAAAAAATTGTAGATAATATACGCACTGCAAAAAATGAGGGGATATTGTAATAAAAAATAATTGGAGGTGTTTATGCGAAAAATTAGGTTAAAATATAATAGAAGACTGTAACATCCTTGATTTTTGCCGCATTTACAATAGTGTTACAAATTAAATAAATAATACTGTATAAATTCATTTAAGAATAAAACACATTAAAATTGAAATTAAACTATTTATAAACCATGAATTTTAAATAAAGGCTACTAGAAGAATTATTTACCAAAATGCAGTAAATAAACATCAAAACAGAGTAATAAATTAAGATAATAGTAGATTAAATTACATAGTTAAAATCTGCCAGGGATAGAAATTTTATAAAGTTATATTCTTGGTAAAATTATTCTAATATATATATTAGAATTACTTTCGGAACCTCTTAAAATTTTCGGAACTATTTAATTTAAGGATTTCAGGTACAATAAAGTATCTGTGTCATGTTACAAAGTACTCATGAATGACATGAAGTGATAACTATTTATCACTTCCAACATTTTTATTAAAGGCTTGGATCAACTCTGTGTGTGTATATATATATGTGAATACTTAGTTATCTATATAAACTATGTTGCCTCTTTACCTTAAATTATTATGTCGTAAATTAATTATGAACTCAAATACCGTATGCTATTACGATATTATCGATTGTATTTGCCGTGAGGCACAGTTTTAGAAATTAATATTTTCATAAAAGAAAAATTTATACACTAGTTTCATAAACCAACTACTTTGAAGCTAAAAATGTTCCGTTAATTTAGCTGTAATGGCTAATAAATACCGTAATACGACTTAAGCGTAGTGTGGTCTTATCAGGGCGTTACAAAGATTGCTAGAATTTTTAATTTAGGTTTTGTGATCTTAAAATTTCATATGTGCAAAGTTACAAAAATTGTTAGCCTATTTAAATAATATAATTGTTAACTATGTGACAGTTTTAATGTCAGTGAAAGACATAATTTATTCGATATCAATTGTGTTTTGATTGTGTTGAGAGTTTTTTTTTTTATTTTACCATTTGTCTCTCCAATCATCTTTAACTATGTTAAAATACAATTAAAAAGGATTCAGTAATTAAGCTAATCTAATGTACAAGTATTTTATAAAAAAATTAAATACAAGTTACTTGATCTTTTTTAAAATTTACCTATAATAATAGTCGGTCACAATAGACCTAAAATCATATTAAACCATCAAAATCCTATAAGACTGTGACTTGTGGAACCTTTTGGAGGAAGATTTATTAATGCATAAATTTATGTTTGTATTGTTTAATGTATTGTTTTCGTTAATATGTCTGCAAGTTCCGATTTAATATTACCATATTTGTACAAAGTTAATGAAATTAGGGGTATAATGGTCTTTTGACATGTGCAAAGTACTTTTTTTCTTTTGATCACCGGATAATAACTGGTTAATGATTGACACACCACAATTTGAGGTGTACAGTGGTACACTTGAAACGCTTCCGTAGTTATAGCCTCGGTACACAAGTAAAACTCCCAAGCGTTGACACATTTACAGCCAATGTGAAACTGGCAGATTTCTTGACTCTCATCCTCTCATCCTCTCATCCTGTCCATGGATGCCTTTCCATTTCAACCAAATGGAAGGCTTGAGACTGTATTTGACACACAAGGGCGTTCCAATTTAAATTCAGTGTCTTTTTCATGATAATGAGAGGGTCATTATGAGTTGTCCCATATGACAAATAATTAGATCAAATTTTTATTTTTTTTCAAAAACCAATTTAACTAAGAAAAGAAAGAAAAAGAAAAAAAGGGGGGGGGGGGGAACTTCAAACTTTCAAGAGTATCTTTTAAACCAGACAAAGTTCATTAGCTTAAGCTCACTGACCTAATTTAAAAGATCTCTAACTTTAACCTGTATAAAAACCTAACCGATTAGCCTGTTTAATAGACTTACTAACCTATTTTAAAGTCTTTAAATAAACTTCTAAAACACGCCAAATTTTAAGAAGAGAAAGAGGACCTATGTCATAAGAGTCAAGCTCAGCACATGTATTTAAAAAACAATTTGAAAAAAAAAAAATCCAAATCCGATTAAGGCACAGCCTGCTTTTTCATTTAGCTGGTTCCATGCGTGTTAGTAAACAAGTACATTCCTTTTTCCCTCTTACATTACAAGTACCAAAGATAAATCAATCTTCACGTTGACATTTATTAGTGAAGCTAATAACCAATCAATACAATTAATCAACGAGTCGATATCAACAAATTCAACGTCCAATCGCTGCATTATAATAAAAAAAAAAAAAAAAAGAAAAGGACTATTTAAGTTAATACTCAAAAAGCACAGTAATGCACCCTACAACATAATTAATGTGTGTGCAGAAAACGGAAAAGTGCCATGATATATGTAAGTAGGACATGATGCAGATAAGAGAATCAAATGCAAAGTGAAATAAAGAACAACAACAGTGCCAGGAAAACCAAACTCAGTAAATTACGAGTCAATCCCAGAAGGTTAATGGTTTCTGAAACAAGAGCTAAAGACAGAACAAAATATCTCATCCCTTAAACCTCCGCCACACTTATTCCTCCTCTTCTGCCTCCTCCAGCCAATTGACAAAGGGTTCGAGTGCCTTCACAAAGGTTTGCCTGTAGCATTTCCAAATAAGCAACTTTAAGTAACAGCTAAAACCTTAAAAAAAGAAAAAAAAAAGAAAAAAAAAAGGTGCAAGCAAGGAGGAAACTTAGAATGCCTTTTTCAAGAGTCACTGAATGCCAACATTATTGCATACCTGCCCTTGGTGTTTGTTCCTTTTCGGAACCAGTGGAGAATGGTGTCTTCAGCTAGCACATCCTGGTCATAAAGAGACCCGATAATCTCAGGGAACAGCTTCATGAGTTTTGCATCCTCGTAGCATTGCATCTGTACTTTGTACATCAGTTCAAGCTCGAAGTTTCCCACTGGTGCAGAACAAATTCAACAATTCTGCCCAAGTTTTTACCTTCGTCAAATTCACAGCAATGTCATCAATTCTTGCAATGTAGAACATGAACATGCGTTACATGTAAGAAAAATAGAAAACCAAGTGGTTTTCTTGATAAGTAATTATGTGTCCGACCCGCTCACTAAAAGTATATGCATATGCAAGAAACCATTAAAAACAAGTCAACATGAGAATGTGTTAACACCATACAAGAACGCCTAATACATGACTCAGATCTCAGAAATTATTACGCAATACTCAGCTAGCTTATGAATACACAATATCCATAAGCTCCACAGCTCTTATTCATAGATTCCGGTCCAAGAATTGAAATTCCACATTCAAAGAGGAGGAACATCAAGAGACTAAAACCATCCCAAAAACGTAAAAGTCAATGCACCTGTTCCATTCATGGCATCAGCAAAATTTTTAGAATTTTTCAATACTGACTAGTATGAATCCTTTTCCTATTTAATAATAAGCCTAAGAACGCTAGTTCAAAGACAACAAAGTTGATAAGTTTCTAAGCAAATACAAATCAGCATAGATGGAAAATATCTAAAAGATACCTGGCGCAAGGCTGCATTTGAATTCTGTTGCTGATTTTTTCCTGACCACTGAACAGCATCCATTAAAACGTCCCATAAGACCCGCACAACCTCAATGCCGGGCAATTTAGCATCTTTAACTTGCAGCTTCACGGTTTCTATGACTTCAGAAATATTAGCCTCCTCCGTTATCAGTGTTGTTAAAGCAGACTTCATTTCCTTAAGTTTCACCTCAAATATTTTTCTTCTCATTATACTCTATCAAGGTTAACAGTCCTTCCTTTATAAAAATTGACAATGAATAAACATCTTTAAGTGCCAACTTAGGATAACAAAACATAAGGAATAACAAATGCAGTCTACTAAAGTATCGACCTATAAAACTGCAAAACAAATACCTCCCTGGCAGCAAACAAATAAATAAATAAAAGCACCTCAGATAATAAACTGGGTAACATCTAGTTAGATCACTTGTAATTTGTAAAGAGACTTTACTAACTCATTACTCCTGTTATTCAGTGCAAAATTTGTTGAAGAATGCATCACGAATATAGATGGCATTATTTAGTAAAAACGAAATAGAAATTTTGGTTCAATAACAGAAATTTTTAAATTGAAGCTTTGAACAATCAAACACAATAGTGCAGAAAATAAAAGAGATAAGAGAAGAGAAGATAACAGAAGCTATTTTTATATTAGTTCTGTCATAATGTGTGTCCTATGTCCAATCCTCAATTGTTTGGGATTTTTCTTCATTTTTAAATTTTTGCTTATAAGGATTTCATAAACCTTCCTCTATCCAATTCCCTAGTAGAGTATATAATGGTTTGTTTCACACAAGGATACCACAAAACCTCCCTCTATTTAGAGTATACTAATGGTTTCTTTCTCATAAGGATATCACCCAACCTCCCCTTACCAAAATAGAGTAACCTCACAAGGTAGAGAAGCTCTTATAGTTGAGCTACAGTGGATTTCAAATTCTTTCAAAAGAAAATAAGCAAGTTTAGATGCAAAGCCTATGAACTATGATAGACAAGATACAAAGCAAGGCAATCTCTCAATTTTCTTCATCGAGGTTCATACTCTCCTCTTCATTCTTCAAGGCTTTATACAGATGATGAGTCATTAATATCTACTAGCCATTAGAGAAGATTTTAACTTCAGTTTGGTCCAAAAGATTTGCCCAATCAATTTTCACATAGTTGTTGTTCCTAATATATAGTTATTAGTTCCTAACTCGTAATTGCTAGTTTATATGTTGTTTCTCTCAATTTTCATAATCAAGCTTGATTCTTGCTATATGACCATTGCCTTCATAAATTCTTTCCTTAAACTTGGCTTTTTTGAGTAAAAAATTGGTAAGATTACCTCCAGAAATCAATCATATTTTATAAGAATTTTAGATATTAAGAGTGGAGTTACTTCAATAAGATAAAAAGGGAAACAATTTAAACATGATATTTTCTTTCAATAAGAATATAATCAAACAATATTAACATCAAATTTAAACAAATTAATAAGATACTCATCAACAAAACATTAAACCCAACAACATACAATTAGAGACAGTGAGACTAAGAATTATTCCAAGGGAATATTTTTAGGAAGAGGGAGATGGAAGTCAAATATGGGACATTCCAAGATCAAACGAGATATACAGGAGACAACTATTAGACTGCGAGCTCAACCGCAAGTGAGAAATGAAATATAATACTAATAAAACTATATATTTGTATATTCATTTTCATTATTCTTAACTTATTCAAAGATATGACATCCTAGAATTAATTTCACATTCCTTCCTATAACATGAAACACCGTTAATATGTAACTATAACAACAAAAAGAAAGAAATAATTCATCGAATAATTGAGGGCATGATTGATAAGATGAGAGAGAGAGCCTCCAATAGCAACAGTCCCATTTCATCTACATGAGATTTGACAAATGAAGAATGTTAAGATCACATGATGGTGCGGCCTAACCTGTCCTTTACAGAAATATTCATCGCAATGGCTCACGTAACAAGGCCTGCCCCCAACATAACTATCATAAACGGGCCTTCTGTAGTAGCCATCATAGCATGGTAGCGGCCTACTGTACCCATGAAAGCATGGGCCATCGGGCCGACCTTCATAGCATGGCACACAACATTCCCCAATTGGAACCACCGCCAGTTGTCACCAGAGTCTAATTCACATATATCTTAGTCCAAAGAGGAACTTGCATCAAAGAGGAACTCAAAGAGGAACTTGGAAACTCGCATTAAGTCTAGCTTTAGCTTCCTTATCTTCTAAAATTGCATCAAAGAGGAACTTGAAGCTCGCATCGACTCCAACCTCAGCTTCCTTATCTTTTGTCACGTGACAAAATTGACAGCTGTAGAATAGTTTTTTCTGTTATAGTTAGTTACTCTTTATATTAGTAAATTATTCAGTTGATTAGATTTAATTGTACAGTTTATATGTTTAGCAAGTTTGGAAACCTGTGTATAAGCTTGGACACTCATTGTAATCATCATTTAGAAAGTTCAATTTTGTTCTTCATATCAGAAACAAATTTGAGTTCTCTCATCTCATTCTCTTTCCCTTCGAAGTTCTACCATTGTTATGGTATCAAAGCTCTTCAAAGCTCTGCTATGACTCTATGTTCTTGCCATGGCGAATCGTGATGTGGTAGGAGCTGCAGCATTGGAGAATCACAAGCAAGCTCCAGTTGCAGCGATGAATCGAAACTTTCAGAATTGGAATTCAGTTTAGAACATGCCACAAGTTCAAGAGCCAAATCAGCAAGTTCATGAGTTAAATCAAAATCCCATGTTGGATCCAATGAGTCCGTACTACCTATATCCAGGTGAGACCCCTGGAATTCCATTGATTTTGTTATAGTTAACTGCTCAGAAGTATCATGCATGGGCTCGAGCGATGAGATTAGCACTGAAATCCAAAACTAAGCTGAAATTTATCGATGGTACTCTCGCTAAACCAAATTAGAACAATCTTCTTTTCGTTGCATGGGATTGTTGTAATACATATGTGCTTTCTTAGATTACCTTGTCTTTGAATAGTGAGATCCTACACAGTGTGTTGTGGATTGAGGTAGCATTCGATTTGTGGAACGATCTAAAGAAAAGACATTATCAAGGAGATTTGTTTCAAATTGCTGTGTTGCAGGAAGAATTATGCGCAATCAAGCAAGGAGAATTGTCAATAACATCATACTTCACGAAGCTGAAGTTCATATGGGAAGAGCTTGTCAGTTTCAGACCTATACTGAGTTGTCCTTGCAAAATGAGGTGCAATTAGGAGTGATCAGAGATACAAAAAGGAAGATTATGTTGTGCGCTTCTTGCGTGGGTTAAACGAGCAATATGTGAATGTTTGATCTCAGATCATGCTCATTAGACCACTACTAGATATTAATACTGTTTTCTCCATGCTCACTCAGCAAGAATGACAGATCACTAGTGAGGTGCGTGATCCAATTATATTGCTTAATACCATTGGTCAGTCTTAATTTCACGAGTTTGGCACTCGAGGTAGAGGTAGAAGAAGAGGAGGTTTTCAAGGACAAGCCTTTGGGACAATGGAAGAGGTTCTAATGGAAGAAGTCAAAGCAGCAAAGTGTACACTTTCTACAACAAAACTAGACATATTGTTGATGTATATTACAAGAAGCATGGTTTCCTCCACATATGAGGAATAATCGGAGCACTGTGAACAATTTCACCTCTGAAGAACATGATGAGACGGGTGACAAAAATTGCCTATCTAACCTATTTAGGAACATCTAGGAATTGTGTTAACTAAGGAACAACAATTGAAGTTGATAGCGCTATTGTAATAGTCTAAGTCACAATCTCGTTAGTAGGCACTGCCAACCAATTACCACCTTAAATCATACCTATTCAAGTCTAAACAATTCCAACCATGCCTCAGGTATATCCAATCATGACCTTACATCTGTAAGTTGAAGTAACCATTAGATTTTGGACTCTAGTGATGCATAACACGTCTGTGCATTTATGTCGAAATACAATAGTTCCAAGAAAATACTCCCATTTTTGTCCAATTACCCAATGGCAATAAGGTAGTCACCAATATTTCTGGTATTATTATTTTTTCTGATACCTTTTATCTTACTAATGTCTTGTATGTGCCAAAATTTTCATTCAACTCAATCTCCATTTCCAAACTCACCTTGACTTTCAATTGCTAACTTACCTTTTCTTTTGATAAATGTGTGATCTAGGAGAAGGATACATTGAGGATGATTGGTGTTGCTAACCTCCGTGATAGCCTCTATGCAATGAAACTTCATGATCCCCAAAAAATTCTTAATGCAAGTCAAAATTTGCGAGTTGTTTGTTTCCAAACCCACTCCTCGAAACGAGAAACTATTGTCTCTGATCTATGACACTTACGTTTAGGACATATTCCTTTGAATAAGTTGCATGTTATGCACGAGACTTTTCTTTTATTTCATGTAAAGTTATGAATACTCATTGTGAAACATGCCATTTAGCTAAAATGAAGCAATTGCCTTTTTCTGATAGCTATCATACCTCTTATTATTGTTTTGTCTTGATTTGATACTTGTTGATATTTGGAGGCCCTTTAGTGTCCCATCATTGTTTGGCCACAAGTATTTCTTACAACTGTAAATGACAAGTCTTGGTTCACTTGGGCTCAGTTCTTTATCAAAATGGTTTCAATACGGTATAATAAACAAGTGAAAATAATTAGATCTAATAATGATAAGGAATTTATAACGCACAATTTCTTCGCCAATACGGGCATTTTACATCAGACTTCATGTGTTGAAACTTCCCGACAAAACAAGGTCATAGAAAGAAAGTATTAGAGCATACTTGCCATTGCTGGCTCCCTAGTTTTCCAATCTGGTTTACCTTTATGTTTGTGGAATTATGCAACTAGTCATTTAGTTTTTCTATTATATCCGATGCCTAGCACTAAACTTGCAAACCATAGTCCGTATGAAGTTTTACACAATAAACTACCTATTTTAGATCATGTAAAGATTTTTGCCTCACGGTTATGCATCAACTATTATGGCACAAAGGAAAAAATTTGACCCCCAGGCCAGAAAGTGTTTTTTTTTTTTTTTTTTTTTTTTTTTGAGTTTTCAAAAGGAAACAAAAAGTTAAATCTTATTTGATCTTGATAATAGAAAAAATATTTCTTTCTAGATATGTCACATTTTATGAGACACTTTTTTGATAACTAAAAAGCACAAGATGTATGGAGCCAAGTTCCAGCAAATTCAAGCTATCAATATCAATCTCAGTTGTTATAGACTTATAATACACCACATTAAAACAGAATAAGAAACAATGCATCAATAAACATCAACCAAAGAAACCATCTACTGCATTCCCAGCTTCTATGCAGCCATATCCTTCATTAAAATATGAATTTTTGCTCTGCTGCCAAATTCCAAACCCCGCTGCTGAATCCAAACCGTGGTGGTTAATTTTAAACCATTCTTATGAATTCCAAACCATGCTGTAACAACAGATAGCTTCACTAATTAGCACACCCTTATTTCATGGTCTAATAAAATTTGAACTGCTTATCGATAGGAATATCATACTAATTCATTATTCATTATAGCCCAATATTGATTAGAATGCTCTTTATTCTTCGTTGCATTCAAGCCAAGCTCTGAAATTGCCAACATCATATCACTGTCGCACCAATGTTGCATTAACAATTGTACTACGTTGCATAAAACATAATACCTGAAGGCCATGACATAGGATAATACGTTAACGAATTGCGAGGTTCGTTATAATCTTCAGGAGCACTTGAAGTCTGAGAGGGTATTGCACGGCTTATCGCAAAAGTTCATAGCAAAAACTCACACCAAATCAGACTAAGTAAACACCAATCAAAACTAATAGCTCAGCACCGATCTGAACAAAAAGATTAAGTAATCAAAACTAATAAGTTCTACTAAAAATTGCAACACAAACACGGGACAGGTCAAAACCCAAACCAAATACCAAAAAGTTATGATACACTTTTCCCTTTAGGCGGTAGTCGTAGGAGGAGGAGCTGGTTGTCCAATAATCGGTTCCGGTTGCGGTTCCTGTGGCTTCGACTGTTTCTCTGGCTCCTTTTGAGCCGGTGGTGGTCCCGGTTTCCCTGAACGCTTTTGATCCCATGGTGGTCTTGTATACCCGAGGGAGTCGTTGAAGATACCCTGAATCAAAGTGGATCAAATCTCTGACATAGAATAGAATAGACTAATGGCATATACGCCAGAACTCAAGCAGATAGAAGCAGCTCCAGCCAAGAACGGAAATTTTCGTTTAATACATTAACAATGACCACAAAAAATTAGATATTTATCAAAGTTGGTATTTTATTAATTTGGAGATCAAAGAGAGAACTTAAATATGATTCAGATAAGAATCAACATGCTCGTACCTTCCTTGTGTTGCTTGAGGTAGACATCTTCGCTGGGTCTGAGGGACTGAAGGAGGTGAACGAGAGAGACTTTTTAGGTTTTTTTATGAGAGTGCGAAACAGAGGTGAGGGGAATAAAAGCAGATAACAGAGAGGCTAAAGAAGGCAAAAGTTAAAATACTATAACCAATGAGAGGCTAACCCGTAGTGTGACCCCATTGAATTTTATGCTAAGTTAAGATTGTTGCTACATGGAGGCGGCGGGTGAAGAAACTGGAAGGGTGTTGGTATCATTGGTGGTGGTTAGCTTCTAAAAGCGAAGTGATAGATTGCTGACTTTGCAATTCATCACATGGCATGTGCTGGCTTGATTGACACGCCTTCCCCTTTATTATCTTCTCTCTTCCCTATGTTAATCGTCGCCCTAATCACTGTTTATGGCGAAATTCCAGGAATGTCCTTCTGGCCTGTGTCGTTTGTCTGCGTTTTGGTTGGAGGAGGGCCATGAGCGACATTTCCTACCCCTAATATACAATAATGGCAGCCGGTGTTTTCGCATTTATTTTACTTTAATTTTTCGATTTCCAATTGTATCCGTCACCCTAAGCCCGACTTTTACCTGAAAACAATCTTTTAGGAGTTATTTCATCTTTTTATAATTTTGTTTTGATATTTTTTTTATTTGAGTTATCAAAATGTCTTTATTTTTTAATTAAAGAAGTGATTATAGCCGTTAGATCAAGGATAATTTAGGAATATCAACAAAAAATTTCTCTCTTTTTCTGATGCTTTCTGTCTCTCTATTCATTTTTCGAGTTAAATATTACTTTAAACCCTGAAATTATATGCGTGCGTTATTTTAGTCCTTGAAGTTTGGAAATTAACTCTTTAGTCCATTAAAATTGCATTCCGTATGTCACTTTAGTTCTTGATTAGTCAACTGTCGGTCAACTGTTATAATTTTGTTGATGTGTCATGTTAAGTGACACGTCAGTATGCTACGTGGCACGTCACATGGCACAACATTTGACGTGGCATGCCATGTGGCATAACTCTCTGATGTGGCACGTGGCATGCTGATATGGCATGTATTTTAAATTGGTTTAAATTAATGCCTAAAATTTCTAAATATGTCAAAATAATTCAAAATTCCTAAATTTCTCCTCTTCTCCTTCACAAGTTCTGAATCTTTAATTTTTCTTAAATCCACTAATTTATTTCCCATTTTCACACCCTACCTAGACTAGATTCTCTCCATATAGAATAATAGGAAGAGAATATATAGAAATGAAATAATAAAATACAATAAACAATTTTAATGTAGCTCATCCTACTTCAAGATCCAAAAATGTTTCTAAACTTAACTAATACTTATATGTGTACTTATGTAAAAAATATAAATTTAACATATTTTATAAAAAATTAAGTAGATAAAATATTAATTTTTCAATAAAAATTAACAAAAAAATAGATTAGAAAGGCAAAAGTAATAGAACGATAAAAGAAAATTTTAAAAATAATCAAAATATTGAACATGGTCGAGATATTGTCTATATATGGACTAATTAGCCATCATTCATTCCCCAAGAGTTGATTTACTTGATTGATCTTCTATTCATACTTTATAAATTTGGGTTTAATTTATTATTATTTAATTAATTAGTTATTTGTAAGTACTTATATAGATAGACACTTAATGAATTTGAATATATTCTTTACGACAAAATTATATTAAGCCTTTTTCTTACCTTAAATTATAGTTTTTTTAATTTAAAAAAAAAGAAAAAAAGTTGATTTTGGTTTTGATTAGGCCACATTAATGGAGTTTTTATGACAAATGTATCAATTAAGTACATGTTTGAAAATAGTTGATCGGAGAAAAATAATCATTCTTTAAAATTGTAGTTTTAGAAAATTCCTTTGATGTAGTAATTGCATTGAAGTTTTAAATTGTGATCTTATTTAATTACCAAATACTTCATTATTTTCTAGTGACGTGTTTAAGAAAACTTTTGATTATAAATTATTTTGAATTTTAAATTAGTTAATTCTAAATTTTAAATCTTAAAATAAACGGGACCAATGAATATTAAGAATGTTAATCAAATCTATTTAAATATTAAATTTGAATTTAATAATTGTTAATAATTTTATAATTTACCAATCTTAATCTATTTAAATTTATTTGTCACTTTAATAAAATGCACAATCTTTTATGTGAGGAGGATGTAGTCTAGATAGGGTGTGAAAATAGAAAAAAAAAATTAGTGGGTTTAAGGATAATTAAAAATTTAGAGCTTGTAAAGGAAAAGAAGAGAAATTTAAGAATTTTGGACTATTTTGACATATTTTAAAAATTGTATGAACTATTTTGATACATTTAGAAATTTTAGGGACTAATTTGATATATTGTAGGAATTTCAGAAACTAATTTAAACTAATTTAAAATCAATGACATATTAACATGTCACGTGGCATGTTACAAGTGACACATCAGTAAAATTGTAATAATTGACTAACGGTTGACTAACCAGGGGCTAAAGTGATCCACGGAATGTAATTTCAAGTATTAAAGAGTTAATTTTCAAATTTCAGGAACTAAAATAACACACGCATATAATTTCAGGGACTAAAATAATACTTTATCTGTTCTTTTTTCACATTTCTCCTTCGTCTTTCAGAGATTCACCCTGTCGGTGAATGATTCGTTAGTCCCACGTATATATAGGACTAACATTAGTCCTGCCCTTTAAAATAACAAAATAGCCCCTTCGTGTCCTTGCAAAATGCCCCCGTGTATTTTTTTTCTCATAGAGACCCCTTCAACCAATTGCCCCGTTTTCTATTGGAGAAATTCGTGAGAGCGTTTTTGGCTTTCGTAACGAGCATTAGAGCTTTGTGCGTATGTTGATGTTTGTCGTGGTGGCATTAGAGCTTTCGGTTGATGCCATGGAGGATATTAGCTTGCGGGAGCAAGTATAGAAACTATACAAAGATCATGCATTAGAGCAGGGATGCTGCTTAACGGAACGGAAACAAATATGGAAGAGAGCATTTAATCTGATATGAAATTACAAATGTGTAAAGAAAGAATACGTTGATAATGAGACGTGATTTTCTTTTCTTTTTTTTTTTTTAATTCAGATCATTATTTTTTCAAATTAATGCTCATGCACTAGCTTTGTTTTTGTTGGGGGGAGGGACTCGGCGAAATTTTTTGGTTTACTCTATGAATGTGATTTATAACAAAATTTGTGCCTGTGTGCGCATATTCTTGTATGGTTTACCCATGACATATCTACAGTACTCACTGTGTGTTTAAGCAAGCATATTATAATTGGCCGATTATGATTTGTGAAGGTGGATGGCTTAAAATTTAATTTTGTGCTTTCAACTGGTGTTATGATGAATATGACATTTGAAAGAATTTGCCGATACAAATCTAGTGATGAGTCTATACTATGCCATACTCATCTCATCTCCTTCAAGCCTTTTCAACTTGCCATACTGATACCACCCTTTGCCAAAATGGTCAAAAATTCACTAACTTTAGATTCGTAATATTTTCATCTGTGCAGACATATTTAATGCCATGTAGGCATCTACCCATGTAATAAAAAATAATAACAAACACAAGGAATATATGCATTTAAATTAACAAAGATGTTTGAGAGTGTCTCCAGCACAGTAAGGCAAATTGAAACACACAATTATTAGCAAGCTGAAAATAATATGTACAAATTGTCCGCTCCGGATCGAGAAAAGCGGCCTCCTTAAGATGCTCTATAGTAACTTGTTATATTTGCTGGTCACTCTGGTAACTGGAAGCACCAATACTCATGCTTCATACTAACGCTAATATCCAATAACTCGACAACCCAAGCACAAACAACTAAGTGCATCATAGACGAGCAGAAGAGAGGAAAAAAAGAAAGGGGGGATTGGAATTTCCCAAAACAAGTCAACACACCTATCAACCAATATTGGTGATGAAATCAACTAACCAGCTCAGCAATGCAGTCAACTCTTCATGTTATCATATTCCACGGAACATATTCCGATTTTTCCATCATTTACCTCATGCTCTACAATCTTTAACACATGCAAAACCAAATAAAAATTCCACATGTAAATTCAACTCATAACTATGTTATCTTCCGGACAAGGCAACTGAGTTAATTATAACAATGCCACAAATTTCTACAGTGATAAGCTTCTACAGTCAACATAAATTGGGTGAATTAAACTACCTTAACAACTAAAGGGAAAGAGTGTGGGTATATTTTCTCTCCTGTTATGGACCATTGGATGAATATCCATTCATCCCAAATAGAAGGAACAGCAGCAACAAACAACATATAACAGACCGCAACAACAAACAACATTCTTAAAACACATCATTCCCAACTCTTCATGTCAATATCAAGAATCCATACGTGACCACCGACTCAATGGTGATGAATGGTACTGTCAAATTAAATCACCATACCAATGCCCGCTATTTCTTTTGCAAATCAAACATAATCGACAAAATCACAACATATACAACGAGATTGTTCAAAGTTCAAACACACGCAAACAAGGAGCAAAAACAGAAGTGAATATCCCAATTAATCCTTCACACCCTAAATCATTTGTACACGGCGTAAACAAAAACGGCATCGAAAACTATAGCAAATGCAGTAACTATGTTACCCAAAAAAGCCACCAAACGGCTGCGATGCATGTGAGGTGGAAGGAGGATTTTTTCTTTTTTTTTGGGGGGGAGGGGAAGAACAGGGGAAATACCAAAACTGGTATGTTTGAAGCCACCACTACTGCACCGATCTTGGCTCTTCAATCGTCTCATCTTCCTTTCGTCAATAGGATTTCTGAAGCCGCCACTGCTCCACATCGTGTTTGTCTACCACTTCTCAACTCCTTCCTTGATTTATCACGTGTACGTCATCATTCGAACATCGCCTCCGCATGGGTTTCCTTGCGCCCCCACAACCCATCGACAACCACAAGCGGCGTATGTTGCACATGTTTGGTCGAGGAATCGATAAGGACTGATCAGCAAATATTAACACTATAAACACTAATCACTAATTTCTTTGTTTAAAAACATGGAACGAATATAAGCCATACGATCTTAAATAAAAATCATCCAGCGGTTGCAGGTGCCAGAACTAAAGTTAGTCCCAAACATACTCGGACTAACTTAAGTCCAAGTGACATATTGGCCAAAAGATGAAGATGATGATTATCTTTAGACAATTGTATGATGATTATGGCTTGATATATAATGTGTGACACGGTGTTTTTTTTTAGCTTTTTTTTTTCTTTTTTTTTTCCCTGCTGTAATTGTTTGTTTGTGTTTTTGCTTTCTTTCTAATTGAAACATCAATTTTGTTTCTAAAATGGTTTTTTGGGTAAGCAATACAGGAGGTATTATTAAGCCATTTTGCTGAGAAATGTAAGTCATTTTTGGATCTGTCAGAGGTGAGCAGTGTGAAAGATATAAGGAAGTGTATCTCTTTCAGGCTCACTCTCTTCTCTGAAGCCACGCTTTAGTTCTGCTTCTGTTTCGATAGGAGAAAGGAGGAAGAGAGCCACCCTGTCATCAGAGGTAATTTTCTCTGATTATACTAAGTTTGACATGCTATCGGTTGGTTTTCTAAATATTCCTTTCAATTGAATGCAGCAAATGTTGCTCTTGACGGTGCCTGAGAGTGGGTTATTGTCGGTGATCTCTATTGCAACATTCCTTTGGGTCTTTATGTAATTTGTTGGGGAAATGTTGTTGTAATTGGTGAGTTGGTGAGGTTGTTAATTATTTTCTTTTGTCTTTAAAATTATTTTCCACATTTCAATATCAGCTTTGCAATTGAATTTCTTTCAACTTTTAGGACATAGAAAAGGCAGAACTTTCCCCACATTTGGCACATGTTTCAGCAGCGAATATTAAGGGGGCAAATATTCTTAAATTGGCATTTATGTGACCTTTAATCTCTCTTTGTATTGCCTATTGTGACTTTGACTTTTTGTTTTGTTCTTCCATGCTGAGTCAATTTGTTTTAATTATGTCTTGGGGTTTCTCTGTTGTGCTTTCATAACCTGGCCTGTTTGCATTTTATTTTTCTATGTTGATTTCTTCATACTCTTATTATGTTCCTTTATATTCATTTATATTGTCCTTGACGTAAAGTCGATTATACAATTTTGATCCATTCTTAAATATCATCTTAATCTTTTTCTCATTTTGCTATGGCGTTTACTGTTGTATTCTGTATTCACAGTATGCTGGCGTTGTTGCAAGGATTTGAATGAGTTAGATAGGATCCATCCCTCCAATACTAGGCAATTTGTCTTTCATTGCCAAGTTGTGAGTGTAATTTCACAATGATTAAAATTCCTATTCATTATTTCTTCTTGCCTGAGCTCTTTGATTATTGAGGTACCATCACGGAAACATGGTTATTGGTCCAATTACTAACAACTTGCTGAGAATCTATAGGAAAGTTTCAAATTTTTTTAACTTTCAGTTGTGGGAATTCAACATATTGTGCCCCCCCTCCTCTCTTTTTTCTCTCTTCTAATGAGTTGAGTGTGTCAATGACTATCACAAGGTATTATAGGTTGAACGATGGATGGACAAATTGGAGGAAGCAAGAATCAAGCATAGAATATCAATCATGGTATGGTGGAGTGTTTTTCGCTTATCTTTTAGCTCACCTTCTAATTCACAGCATTATTATTATGTAATAATAAAGGCGCATATATGTGCCAAAATTTCATCCTTTTGATAGGAATAAGCACTTAGGCTGTGCTTCAAAACTAGACCTGTTCTTATTGTTGACATGATGGAATGAAGAGAATTTGTGTAGTTTCCATTGACAATTACATATCTTTGTTTATGCAAATTGATACAAGACATTGCAATTGGTTCATATGCATCCCTTCTGTGAGTTCCTCTTTGTGGAGTGGCCTACTGTCTAGGTTCCCGATTTTCTTCCATTTTTTTCTCTTCTACAACCTCTTCTTCTTGGATTTCCTTTGCTTCTTAGCTATGAATTTTTTTTTTTGGGGCCTGTTTTATTGTTTTTTTTTTTTTTTGTGGGTGCTGATATTGTATTTATGGGATGGGGATTATTTTGGCTTGAGTTTGTTTTGGGTTTTTGGTTGTTTTAACCTGGTAATAGTGGTGATTTGCCTCTGTTTTTGGGTTTGCATGTTGCTTCGTGTTACTGGCTATGTGGGTTTGAATGTAAGAGCGGGTGATTTTGGGTTGCTCTTCAAAATTATACCTTCTCTTCAAGCAAGATGTATGCTGGATGATGCTGAACAATGGTCTTCTTCCCTTGCTCTTATTTTATTTTTCTTTTATTGTGAATGCTCTCTTGGAACTCTCAATTTTTTCTCAACACTCTCAGTTTCTCTCTCTTGCATCTTCAATAGTTTTGGATGGACCAAGGAACATAACACTGCATGTCTTAAGCTCCTCAACTGATTTGGAAGGTGAAGATATGAATTTATGACCAAATAATTTCTTCCTAGCTGGAAATTGCTCAAAGTCCCCATTTCAGTCATGTTACATTCAAATGAAGATTATTTTTTCACAATTATATGTTGCTAAAAAAGTGGATAATATAATATAATTTTTCCTTTCTTCTTTATTACATTGACTAAACTTGGTCCAATGAAGTAAGGTCTTTCAAATAGTTCAAGCACTGTATCTTGCTCCCTAAACTGTTAGTAGTGCTGCAATTGAGAGGAATAGAATGGGAATAGACTAAAGGAGAAGGCAAGTAGGATGTAGGTAGATGTTAATAGAGCTTTTCTTTTGTTTTGTTTGCATTATGTAATTTATCTATATAATGTAGGTTGATCCTCATAGCAACTTTGGGAATCTAATCAAAGCTGAACAATCAGTGCAAGAACTAAGTCCTGAACTTTTGATTTGCATCTTTTAGTTCTTAATATATCATGTTGTCATCCTATTATTTATTCTTTGGTTTGAATATTCGAAATAACTGAAGGATCAATACAAAATATAATAATAACCTCTATTACTGGGAGCACAACATTATTAGTACTATCTCTACCCTTTCTTTAACATTCAATTCTCAATATATTTTGAGAAGTCCTTATAGTAGGCTTGGGGATTTATGTTGGGGGAGAAACAAAGGCTTTTGAAGGATGCAAATTGGAGAAAAAGGGAAACGAAGGGAAGGGAAGGGAAAACGTATTTCCCATGTTTGATTAAGAGTTAAATAGGCAGGAGAGGAAATAGCACCACGTATATGGTTCAACTTCAATATACTGAGTGTAATGTTTTGCAACGTATATGACTATGTGCTTTGAACATCTTCAGAATGTCTAGGGCGGATGGTTTTTTAGATACTGTGCAATTAAATTCCAATTGAATCTGTTATGTTATTTTATCAAATTACTAAATTATGCTTGCAGTGTAAAGAAATGCATCTCAATGTTTGATGTTTGAACATTAGTTGATTAATTGGAGTTGATTTCCCCTTGCTACGCATTGGTGCTATCCAATTGCTTGAGTGAAAGACTCAAGTTTTAAGTGAAAGAATCAAGTTTTCAACCTTCTTAACATGGGTTCATATTTTAAATTTGTTATCCACTATGTGCTCATATTTCAAATTTGTTATCCAATTGCTTAAGTGAAAGAATCAAGTTTTCAACCTTCTTAACACCATTGACAACATCGAGCTGTTTCCTGACCCTGATTATCTGTTGTGTTTACTCTAGAAACATGTGCTGTGAACTTGGTCCCTCTGATTTCTCTCTCTGATACACTAGAAACATCTTTCTGCTTTTTACTGATTTGTCTTTCTTTTTCAAATAATATAGATGTTCATTATATGTCTTGATCATCATAAATTTGTAAACATAAATGTGCTACATTGTTGAGTTTTACTCTCTGCTTTCATTGCTAATATGTTCCATTTTTGGCTGAATTCGATTATGGCAGGGTCTACCTATCATTGTTGTTGGTGTTGGGCTTAGCACATATGAAACTGTCTGTAGGGACCTTGCACCATGGCACCGGTGTGAAAGTCTTCGATATAAGTGGTTCAAAACTATCAGCACTGAACTAAATGAGGTTATGTCAGCAATTTAGAAACTTTTTTCTTTCTATATTTCTTTTTTGAATTTTATTCATATATGAGAGTTCCTTGATTGGAACTTTATATTGCCTATTTTGACTTTGATTTATGGACTTTTTTGTTTTGTTCTTCCATGCTGAGTCAATTTGTTTTAATTATGTCGTGGGGTTTTGCTTTCATAACCTGGGGTGTTTGCATTTTATTTTTCTATGTTGATTTCTTCATATTCTCATTATACTCCTTTATATTCCTATTATATTGTCCTTGAAGTTGATTATACAATTCCGATCCATTCTTAAATATCATCCTAATCTTTTGCTTATTTTGCTATGGGGTTTACTGTTGTATTCTGTTTTAACAGTACGCTGGTGTTGTTGCAAGGATTTGAATGAGAGTTAGATAGGATCCATCCCTTCAATACTAGGCAATTTGTCTCTCACTGGCAAGTTGTAAGTGTAATTTCATAATGATTAAAATTCCTATTCATTATTTCTTCTTGTCTGAGCTCTCTGGTTATTGAGGTACCTTCACAGAAACATGCTTATTGGTCCAATTACTAACAACTTGCTGAGAATCTATGGCAAAGTTTCAAAACTTTTTAATTTTCAGTTGTGGGAATTCAATGTATCGTGGCTCCCCCCCCCCCTCTTCTCTCTCTCTCTCTCTCTCTCTTCTCTCTTCTCTGAGTTGAGCATGTTAATGACTGGCACAAGGTATTATAAGTTGAACGATGGATGGAGAAATTGAAGGAAGCAAGAATCAAGCGTAGAATATCAATCAAAGCTGTTGTTGTTCTGATATCTTCTATGGTATTATTATTATTATTATTATTATTTTTAATTGATATCGTTACATTAGTAAACCTTAGATTTGTATCTTTTGATGTCTCTGAACAATTGAATAAATTTCTGAATGGGCTACTTAAGGTTTTAGTACATATACAAGCTGGACAAGTAACCTAATGCAAAGAACTGCATATTTACCTATTCTGTTTGAATCATATATATATATATATATATATATATATATATATATATTCCAGAAATCAGTTCATTAATTTATTTATCTCTTTTTTCAATTTCAGTAATCAATGTTGTTGGATATGGTAATTTAGTATCTGCCTATCGGTTGAGATTTGTGGAAAGTATATTTACTTGGTGCAGATACTCTTTTGCTTTTATTTTGACTAAGAAATGGTTTGTTTGCCTATATGAATTTGCATTCTAAAATTGTTTAAAAATAGGCTAAATTATAGGAATAGGCTGTAAGTGTAAAAATGACCATATCCTTGTGTCATTATATTTTGATGGAACACTACAGTATTCAATAGGCATGGCAAGGAAGAGTTCATATTTAATTTTTTTCCTTAGCATTACCAAATCTATTCAGTTGCCTTTCTTAAACTAAAACACACACGTCCATAACAAAATACCACCATGAAGATTTTCCTGTCTCCTATCAGCACACAAATGATAGATCAAGTTTATAGAAATTTCAATATGAGGCTAATGAAGTTTTTCCAAAATGTATTGAACTGCAAAAATGTTGCATATATAGTGTTGCACTTTGCAACATTGAAATTTAAAATTGCATTTTCTATTAGAAAATAAATCTGATAATCTAACTGAAATTGCATTTGAATTGAAAAAAAAAAAAAAATCTTATACAACTAATTGACAGCATTTGTTGCAGCAAGTCTGATGAAACTAACTGATAGTGCTGTTGTGTGGATTGAGCAAACAGACTTTGACGTGGAATTATCCTTTACACTGTTTTAAGTTTTATGTTCGTGTTTCAAATTTTCATTTGTAAAAGAGAAGCCGAGGCGATGATTGTGGTAATAAGAATGACGTCAGGGCTAATCATTGGCATCAGTGCGTAATCTTAGCTTAACGTTTGATACCCTTGCCTAGATCCTTAACTAATTATTGATGATCAATTTTTTTTTTTTTTCCTTTGTGGTAGTCGAATATGAATTGCTGTGACATTACAAATTCTGATTTGGATTTTAACTGACTGTGCAGGATAAGAAAGTGAAGTGGCACTCAACCCCATTCGAGACAACATCAGAGAGAAAGCTTCAAATAGAGTTGCTACTGAAGCTGCTTCTACTTACGCTCCCTGGGTCTTCTAGGACAAGCTTGCGATGGTGTGGCTTTGGGGAGTGCATTGTGTTGGGAGTGTAGCACAAACTTACAAACTATAATGCGTCCCGTTCATTTGTGGTACCTTCCAAGTTTCAACAATTCTCAACGTGCGAAGAGCATTGACATGGCAATGTCAATCCTCTGTTTTGCAGCAACCATTATTAAAGCGTTCATTTCCCATTTTGTTCTATCTATTTTTTTACTGTCAGTTGAAATTTTACTGTTTGGTTTCATGAGAGTAGATTTCCTGTTTGTATTTCCCTTCTTTGTTGCTTTATATATCAGTTGTTCATTTTATGGTTCTAGCCAGTTCACATCCTGATTTATTGATAAAAATGCTTTGTCCATCACCAAACTGAAGTCTCTGAAGGAGGAAAAGGATTGTAGAGTTTAGTTTTAGCAGCTTTTATTTTATTTGGTGCTTCAGAATGGGTTATGGACATGACACTTCGTTCGTGTAATTTCTTTGGATTGCTTTGTACTTGATTCTCTCTCTCTTTTATCTTCGACTGGATTCTTTTAACCCTTTTGGCATGGTGTTTGTTTGGTGATATGTGACTATGAACAATTTTACGTTAGGTTAATATGTGACAAGGATGTTTTGAAACCATACAACTAATTTAATTCCTGACCTATTAGGGAAAAAAAAAAAAAGAAGAAGAAGGAAAGATTGTACCAATCACTACTCCTTGGGCTTTAATTGCTATATGTCAAAATCATGTTACTAATTAAGAATTTTTTCTATAACCCTTGCCAATCAAATGAAGAATTCTAAATGACAATAACTGCCTAATTATTTTCTGATATATGTTTTTAAATAATACATATTTTTGAATAATATTACAATATAAAAGTATAAAAAATAGTTTATGTTAAAGAAATGTGAAGTAAAGATTGAATTTAACATCAAAAGTAATTTTGTTATCATGATAATAAATATAAGTCACATTAAAATTATTTTATTTATTTATAATCATAGTATTTAGTCTAATATATTTTATAAGAAATTATGAAGTTGAAAAATTTTGTTAATTTAATTATGAAATCGTGAAAGAGTAATTTGGAGAAATTAACAAATAGGATTATCGAGTTAAAATAACAATAGAGAAAAAGATGTAGAAAATAGCCACTCCCTTTATCCATATAATGAAGGGTATTTTTCTTAATTATGAAATATAATGAAGGATATTTTAGAGAAACTAATATATAGATTCGTTGACAATAGACAAAATAGTGATAATAGCCATTCTCTTAAAAGCCTTAACAAACTGAAGAGAGAGAGAGAGAGAGAGAGAGAGAAAGAGAGATTTTTAACATTGAATTATTATATATTTATATTTAGTTTATATTATTGTGAATATTTATTTTATTTATTATTAGTATTATTTAGTTATCTACTAATCAAATTTTCTAAAAAATAAAAAAAATTATAAAATGGAAGAGTTGTCAAAGTTTCTTTCAAATGCTCTTAATTGAAAAAGAATGGCAAATGCTTTTTCATATTTTGTCTAAACAAAAATAGAGTTGTTAGATTTTCTTTCTAATTTATACCGTTTTAGATTTGAAAAATATATGAACGACATAAATGATAATGATTGAAGTTTTATAATTTGGTTTAGGCACATCTGCCAATTTATTGTCATTTTTTTTTTTCTGAAATCGTAATTTGTTGCTTATACTTTTAATCAATATCTTATTTAAGTCATTCTTTTTGAATCATAATTAATTTCTATTCTTTGAAAAATACACATAACATGATGAAGACCAGTGAAATACTCGCTTTCAAGAAGATCAATAATTTTAGAATAAAATATATAAAAATACAATATATATAATATAATTGATGAAAATTTTTTCAATAATTCTTATGATAACATATAAGCTAATTGTCAGAACCGTATAAACATGGGTCGTGCAACTTTTTATCGTCATTTTATTGAGAAATTGTAATTTCTTTTTTCTTTTTTTAACCAATTTCTTATTTAAACGATTTTTTTGAATAACAAATAGTTTCATCAATTCTACTTTTCTATTTATGGCTTAATTATATTCATTGAAATTATTATTAAACTTAAGACATAAATATCAAATACATCCAATATAATGATAATAATAATGATTTTTTTTTTCTATCTTTAAAAAAGACCAATTATTTTGGAATAAAATATATAAAACCAAGAATGTATAAAATATAATTGACGAAAATTCTTTCATATATTGTAATGACGATATGTGACAAAATTTTCAGACCCGTACAAACGTATGGCATGCAACGCACGGGAGCGCTTACTAGTTACTTTTAATTGAATACTTTGGATGAAAATACCACGAGGTACTTTATTTTGGTTCATTTTTAAAAATTGTCTCATAAAAGTGAAAATAGATTGCCCTGTTTTTCAAATATGAAATTTGTGTCTCATGCAAGGTTTATTTGACATAAATATGCTTTTAAGACCTTTTTTAAAAGCTTTTATGCTATCAACGGGGTTGAAAATCAATTAAAAATTTTACTTTATAATAATAATTATTATTTTATTTAAATATCCAAACTTGAAGCCTTGAGTGGCGCAGACCAGGGATCTAAATGGCAGGAAAAATTGCTATTCCAATTACAATTGTTGTTGGTCATTTCTTTTTCAAGGAAAAAACTTAGATACCAATCTCAAGGCAAGTATTTTGTCAATCCAATTGTGGATTAACACAGCATTCACTAGCAAGATCCCAAAAAAGGAAAAAACTAAATAAGTGCATTTAGTAAGGGGAATATTTTCATATTCTCAAAAATATGAAAATTTTTCCATGCTTGATAGAAAATTTAGAAAAATATTTTTTGAAATGTTATATTTTTGAGATTGTCTTTTTTTTCGATATTCCTTTCAAAATAATCTCATCTTTCATGTGTGATTGTAACATTCCTATAAGAAGGGAATGTTTTTCAATATGAAAAGATTAAATTGCCCCTATCACCATCTATTGCCACCCATCACCCCTCGTCAGTCGCCGCCCTCAGCCGATAGCTGCCCTCCATCACCAACCCCATCAAAAATATTTTTGAAAATGTACAAAACATTCTTATAATTTTAACCTATTTATCAAATACTCTAAAAAATACATACATAAAAAAAACTATCTCTAAGGATTACATTGCTGATAATATGATTCCCAGAAATAAAAATTCAACTCTTCTACCGAACATACCCCCAAAAGTCTTCTCTATTGACTTTTCAACTATCATGCTTTGCTGCTGAATGAGACATTTTTTAAAACCTTAAACGCAGTTGAGGCGTAACTGGAGTGGCTTAAGCTATGGCCTCACAATAAACTGCATCCGGGAGCTCCACCGAGTCGCGTGTTTGACTCACAGGGTCAGTGACCCATGCCTCACCCAACCCCCGCCCAAAAAATAAAAAACCAAAAAGACAAAAAATAAAAAATAAAAAAAGCTTAAACAGTTGCACGGGCTCTTGTGCAAGTATTTTGGCACATGCTCCAATAATATTGTCTAGGAAATGTCTAAATGGAAATGGGGCAAAGCTTCCTTCGATTGCTAACTCTTTATGATTGGTAGTAATTTCTTGGATTATTTGTAGTCATTTTTTTGCTAAAATTGGTATTTTCCGTTTTTTAATCACATGAAATTAGATATGGCAATGAATATCTATGGAACGAGGACATGTCTCTTGTTCCCATTTAAGATTTTGCCCCCCCGTCTTTGTCCCCATCCTCATCCCCGTCACGGGTCTCTATTCTCCGTCTCCATAGGGATTCGAATCCTCGCAGATATCCGCTGATTTCTATTAAAAAAAGATTAAAAAATAAAGAAAATATTTTTAAGCTTAATAAAATATTCATAAATATTTATAATTCATATTATTATCTAATATAATATAATATAATATAAATTAAAAATAGAATATATAATTACAAATTCATTACAAGATAATAGAAATATCTAAATTACAAATTACAAATATTCAAATTACAAATTCAAATATCCAAATTTCAAACTCAATTAGTAAATTTCTTATTAAGTGTGCAAGTCAAAAAGAAACAGGTAGTAAAATCATATATATAAGGATATTTGTGTAATTTCATATTTAAGTGGGGTTTTCACAGGTCTCTATGGGGCGGGAACCTCATCTCCCGCCCCATTCCCATTAGTTAAACGAGAATATCACCCATTTCCATGGGGGCCAAATCTGTCTCCGTCCTTATCCCTATTGCGGTTAATCCCATTGTTGGGATTCCATTCATTAGAATACTCAAGATTCAAAGCAAAACATATGAAAAAAAACTATATATAATATCTGTGTGTGCACAGGTTTGATTATTTTTTTAAATTATTTTTTATCAAAATATTTTTAAAAATAATTCTAATAGTAATTAAAAATTGGATATAATATAATACATTAAAATTTATTTTAACTATTCTACACAATAAAGTAGATCAAAGGTAAATTGAACATATTAGATTATTCATTGTAGATAATATTTTTAGTATGATTTATGTATTTCTTATCCTAGTCAACTACAGTAACACATAACCCTTTTGGTAATATCATTTTGCCAATGCAATATATATACTTATACATAAAAAAATACAAGTTTTGCCAAATATAATCCGATATATTTCAATAATTGATCTTAACTTTAATTTATTATCATTGCATAATCTACCTTTATTGGGCATTGTTTTCTTCTGAAAACAAAATACCATTTCGAGTCTTTTGTTCATAAATCTCTGATAAAATAAAATAACAAAATTTCTAATATAACTGTATAGATAAAAAATTTCTAATATAATTGTAATATAATATTTTCTATTCTCAAAAGCAATTTAATTTTGTTATCATATTGTTTTAGTTTTTTTGTGACATAAAAAACATATATAGTTTCTCACTTATGATTAATAATTTTTTGATTGAATTTTAAATTTTAACAGCTATTCTCTTAATGTTTACACAAAAGCTACTTAAAATTATATATACACACACGTCATATATGAATTATTTTATCTCAAATGCATTAAAAAAATTCATGATTAACTATATAATGTATCTTCGTAAATAATTTTATATATTTTATTTACACAAGACATTACAAGTTTAATAGTTAATGCAAAACAACACAATATTTTATTTTCTCAAAAGTAATATAATTTTTTTTATTTGTTGCATAATTTTTTATATAAAAGAACCTATATAATTTTTTTCACTTGTCATTACTAAGTTTTCTAAACAATATATTTTAATTTTTTTATTATAGTTGAATGATTGGCCTTGCTTTATGATTATTATCGTTGCATAATATGCCTTTATTAATAATTATTTTCTTCTCAAAATAAAATACACCTCTTTGAGTTGTTTTGTTGAGAAATTTCTGATAAAATAAATGACGAATTTTATAGTGCAATGGTATGGATAAAAAAAAGGGTTATGCATCTAATAATTAATATATAATAATACAATATTTTCTATTCTAAAGTGTAATTTAATTTCATTGTCATGTTGTATCAGTTTTTTGTGACACAAAATAATATGTAGATTTTTTTTTTACCTTTGATTAATAATCTTTTGGCTCAATTTTAAATTTTGACAACTATTCTTCTAATATTTACACAAAATCTACTTAAAATTATATATTGATATACATCATATATAAATTATTTTATCTCAATATATTTAAACTTTGATGATTAACTAAATATTGTATCTTAATAAAAATTTGTATGCATTTGATTTACATAAGAAATTATATATTTTATATGCAATATAAAATAATATAATATTTTAAGTTCTTAAAAGTAATTTTTTTTGTTGCATTAATTTTTTATACGTAAAAGAACTTATATAATTGTTTTCATCTGTCATTATTACGTTTTTGAAATAATATATCTTAATTTTTTTTACCATTTGATTAATATATTTTTTTCACATTTAAATTTACAAAAGTTTTACCTACAAGCTTTTTCCTATATATGTAGTAATTAGAATTTACTTGCAATGAATGCGATAATGCAGGTAAATTATATATATAGAGGTACACGAATTATACATACTTAATTTGTTTAGGCAAATAATCTTATTAAAGGTGTGTTTGGATGGTAAATAAAAATGTGAGAAAATTTTTTATGGATAAGTTTCATATGTAAATTTACATAAAAAGCTCATCCATAAAAAATTTTTCCTCATTTTTATCTCTCAACCAAACACATCTTAAAAAAAGCAATTTTTCTTGTTTTGGGCTTTTATTCAAGAACATTTACATTTTAAATGTAAGAATTTTAATTTTTTTTTCCATTTGAGTTTATTATTCAGAGTTTACAATATCAATCAAAACTTAATTGCATATACTAGTATAAATTCAATAAATTTTCAAATATTTTATTTTTATTATTTTTAAATTAATTATTTTATAAGTATAATACATGCATGTATTTTTCCTATCTACACTCTTCATTATTAGTTTATAATTTAAATTTCTTAAATTACCCTCATTTAAATAAATTAATGTTATTAAAATTAAATTTCAATTAAGTATATTATTATTTATCTATTTACATTTCCATTTAATACTAATTACTATCATCATTATTTTCATAAAATTTTTCTTTCTATTCTATTGCAAAACTATTCCTTCTATTCCTTAGTTAATTAATTTATTTATCATCTTTATTCAAAATTTGCAAAAAAAAAAAAAAACAAATATTTACTATAAAAGTCATTAAAAAGTAAAAATGTAGTCTCTAAGTAAATGCTTAACATCAAAACATATCAACAAAAAATTAATATCAAATAATCAATAAAAGGTATGTAATACCACTCATGATAACAAATCTATGCCACATTGGAAAAAAAAAATGAAGAAGAAGTGAATGCATGTCAAATGCTAATATGTTTTTATTTTATATTAATTCATCCCAATGAGATTTCATAAAAACTAAGAATATGTTAAACTACTAGAAATACGCAAAAAAATTGATGAAATTACTAGGGAAAAGCCCATAAAATCCATCAGAAAAACTTTACCGATGAAATAATCAATGGACTTGATCCGAATAGAACTAACACGTTAAAAAAAGGAAAGTTGAATATTACCAACAAATAAATGGTTCCGTTGATAATATTGATAATTATACTGATGGAATTATTTGTCAATACTATTAACAAAAACGTCGATAAGTGAAACTTCAAAAGCAATCGAGGAGACATTTATACTGACGAATTACTGATAATTACCAACAAAATATTAGTCGGTAATTTAAGTTAATAATTTTTATTTCTATTAAATTACTAACAGATAATTTGTCAGTACATTAAAAATAATATTTTAATATATATAAATGCCAACAAAAAATCTGTCACTAAGTTAAAAAAATAAGTTTTATGTTAATTATTACCAATGGAATTTCCATTAGTAAGCTTAGATTTTTTTTTTTTGGTGGGTTTGTATTATTAAAATTTGAAATAAGTATTTAAATATTTCAAATTATTGTTTTGATTATCCATAAATCCATATAATTAAAAATATACAAATAATAAAAACTATCAATAATAAAATAAATAAAATAAAACTATAAATATACAGTTCTAAAAACATAAAAAAATCCTAATAACTATAAATATTGATCATCATTAGTATCTGAAATGTCTTCAGAGTCATTGAATGTGTGATGATGTGGAGAATGTGGAGGCGGTAGAGGTAGAGATGGTGGAGGTTATGTACTAGACGATGAATTGTCACTCCACATTTGCTCGAAGTAAGTGTATATGGTCATTATCCTCTGCTCCATGGACTGCAGCTGCTACATCCACTGCTTGTTTTCCTTCTCATGTCGTTCCTGCAGCTTTATGTACATCCTACCAGCCTCCTTGAGCTGCCTTTGCAGTGATTTATTCAGTGCATACACCTGATTGCGAATCTCCTCCATATCGGTACTAGCAAGCCTAACTCTAGATACAAAGGCTGGAGAATAAGACTTGCTATATGTGGTCCCTATATCGTAAATCTGCCTCTTGTAGTGGCTACCAATCGTTTAAGTGCATATCTTGTCGTCACTAACAGGTGGGCCGGCGAGAGTGCTCCCACCCCCTGTTGCGATTGTCGTGATCGGGTCTCAGTCAATAGTTGGGTGAACTTACGCTACAATCAGATTAAACAAAACAAATTAAATTATATTTAAATAATAAAATAATAATAAATTAAAGGTATTGGAAACTAAAACTATAAGTACTTACATATATGGTTTCCGACCGACTATTAACCCATTGAGACTTATCTTGCTTCTAGGTGTGGTCTTCTGGAGCAGCTTCCCTTGAGTGGATGGCTTATTCATTGTCTTCTCCTACATTCCAAACAATTTTTATGTGATCATATAATATTTAATACAAAAATTAAATAATTAAATAAGTTTAAAAGATGATATTTTACCATCTTCAGTCATGTGCCATTAATGATGGTGGAGCCTTTAGTGTATAGCGAGCCATGTCAGTCTGAGCCTTTACTTGCCTGGGCCTTCATCTACTTCGCCTTGTACTCGAGCAAGTCCCAGTTTACTTTGAATACCTGGAGGATGTCCTTAATGAGTCAGTGGGTGCTAGCATCATTATCGCGAATGTAATAAAACATATCTCGGAGCCACTTATTGGCCCTAGTCCTCTATGTCTTCTATATCGAGGCTTCCGCACATGAATCAATAATAAACATACACTGCGCACAAATAACACAATAGTCAGCTATATTACAATAAATAAGCATGCATAAGAATAAAAATAAAATTAATAAAAAAATAATTATTTTATCCTCTATTTTCTTTACCATATATGTTGTGTAGCCTCTGGCACTTTCAAAAAACTTATAGGGGCCTCGAAAGCTCTCATGAAATATCTCAATAATCTTGTGTAGGCTTGAAGCTAATGGAATCCAATTGTGTCAGAAATAATAAATTAAGTCAGATATCTGTTAATTAAATTTTCTATCATAATTAAAAATTTATAATAAATTTAAATTTAAAAATACTTACTAAGATTTACCATCATATCTGAGCTTCATGCACTGTTTATGGAGCCCTGTGAAGGGGCGGATGATGAGGTTTGGACACCCTGCGAACAGGCTAGCTAGGGGTAAGGGAAAGAGTGAAATCAGGTATAGGTGAAGTGAAATCCTCACCTCTTGGAAGTGGGGTTGGGATGGAGTAGGCTAAGGGGGTAATGAAGGTTGAGATCTTAACTCCACATACTTAATATTAGGTATCATAACAAATTCCCGGCTATGTGAATGATGACTAGGAGGGTGGATACAGTAGCAGTAGTAGGAGTAATTGTCGCGGGCGTAGTGGAGGTGGTGTGTGAAGTATGAGTGTGGGAGGTAGACCATGCTTCCTCGGTCTACCTTTGCCTCGTCCAGAATTAGATCCTCATCCTACCACAGATGACCTATCTAATATGTATTTAAATTAATAAATATATGCAACAAACATAATATGTATACAAATATAATTGCAAAGAATTGAACTATAACACCGAAATAGATATGCACAAAATTAAAAATATAAAAGATATGTTAACCAAATAAAGACACAACACACTTGGCATATTATTAATATGAAAGTTAAGGACTATGATGATCACTCTCAATTTCAATATCATCGTGAAATTTCTCTTCTTCATCCTCATCCTTGGTGCTATCCCCCGCTTATCAGACTGACTCATTAAATATTGCCTCGAGAGTTCAATCATGTCAACTTCCCCTGAGATAGAACATAATTGGAGGGGATATTGGTATCAATAACAACCCTGAAAGGACTTAGATCATCAATTTGATAAGTTTGCTTAGATACTTCATCAACCTCTACTCAACCCTTTAGTTTGTAATTTATTACCACCATCCAACTAGATTTGTACCTTCCAAGGTATGGTAGTTGACAAATTTATCTTGTGTTTTATAGGATAATAAATAGATCAAATTTTTCATATCTTTTAATATGGTTAATCTTAATTATTTTGTAGTGATTTTGCTTACGTATTCCCCCTGGAACATGTTGGATTATACCATTTACAAGTGAATAGCACAACCTTTTTAAGAGGTTCACCAAGGTACTCTAACCCAAGTATTTCATTAACTACTTTATGCCAGCCACTTTCTTCATTTCTAGTATCTCCCCTAACGTAAATCCTAGTGTTGTCAATTTTCTTCCATTTTTTCATTCAGTTGCACGAAATTTATAATTATTAATATAGTACATCGGCTAACTTGTAATTCTGATTTTATGTAAGTGAGGGTTTGTTACACTATTCCTCTTATCATGCATCTAAGTATAAGCATTGGAATATCAATCACAAAATAATATAAAAACAAAATCACGAACAGTAAAACAATTCACTATGTGACATACAAATGACTTGAACTATTTGAAAAATTGTTTAAAGGATTATTGACCATATAGTTATTCAAAAAATATGTAAACATTGAACAAAGTACAAAAAAAGATATATTGTCACAATTTATCATTATACAAGATTTGATAAATTAGATAACAAATAATAAAAGAAAATAATTTATCAGTTACGTTCTGAATGACTCGACTTTATCATAATTTAGCAAGATATATAAATATACAGACTTTCATTCACTCCCAATCAACCATCGATCTTTGTATTGTCTAGCAGCACAGCTAGGTTGGTTGAATACTGATAAGGTTGGTTTAATTGAACTTTCACCAACATTGTCATTCCAACTAGCTTTGGTCCTCCTAAATTGGACATGCAGCTCAAAGTAGTAGGAGCAAATGTTAGATGTTTACTTCGAAATGTATGTCTGATATATTGATCCCTCTACTTTAACTCTATTATTTATTATTCTTTTGAACCCTCTTATTTTCTACTCAAATGAATACACCCACCTATATTGGAATGGCCCACAGACTTGTGCGTCTTATGCTAAGGGTATAGGCAAATGCCCCGTAAAGTTAAAAAAATTGGGAGAAAAAAATTCTCTCTAACTTATAAAGAATAATGGAAATGTTATTGTCTATCACCAAGAGATCATTAACCCTAAGAGTGGATGAACACAAATATTTGAAATACTCACTCAACTCAATTAACAGCCTCCAAAAATGATTAGACAGTTTTCTCAATGCAATATATAGCAAACATTCCATAAATACATGACAATCATGACTCTTCTTGCCAAAATTTTTTTCTTGTGTAACATTCATATACCTACGCAAGTTTGAGGATAACCATTAGGCATTCTTAACTCTTGCACTTATTTACACACATTTTATCTCTATGTATAGGTCAATATATAACTGGCTTTTGACTTAGACCAATAACCATCTCTTAAGAGTTGTAAATTTAACTCAAGGCATCTACAATACTCCTCTAAATCTATTCTTACTTTTTCTCTGTCATTAGTTCAACCACTATTCATCAAGGTGTGTATAATATTATCAAATATATTCTTTTCTACATGCATCACATTTAAATAATAATAGACTAAGTGATTCTTCTAATAGGGTACTTCCCTGAATATATTTGGTTTGGTCTAATTGTGTTATACCCTATAGTCAGGCAATCTAACGGACTTCTCAACTTCTGTAATCTTCAAAAGTCAGCTAACCCTATTTTAAATTTGCTGACAGATAAGTCTAATAGGAATCTTCTTACTCTCTATGGTGTTTTTTTCAAATCTATACCTACTATGTCTATAAGTATAATCTATATCTAAAAACCTTCTATGATAGTCAAACCAATAATTCTTTCCATCATACTTTAAAGTGAATGCTTTTGAATCCTCCATACAAATTGGACATGCCAAATTTCCTTCATCATCCATTCAGATAATATCCCGTAAGCTAGAAAATTATTAATGGTCCACATCAATGCTGCCTTTAGCGTAAAATTCTACTTAGTTGAGATGTAATATGTCAAAACACCATTACATCATAACTCATGTAATTCATTAATTAAAGGTTAAAGTTAAATATCAATCTTGGCCTTGGGATTATCAGGACTCAGGATTATACAAGTTAAGAATAAGTAAGGATCTTTTATACACATTTTAGGTAGAAATTAGTAAGGAATAATAACTATAGGTCAATAAGAATATGATTTACTAAATTGATTATTAAAAGTAAAATTATTGGCACATAGCCCTAACCTAATATTATGAGGATTAGATGTAAAATCAGGATAGATTCGAACATGTTGCTAAGTTTCACAATAAGAAGGATGTGTTATTACACTATCACTTCTTCGGTTCTCAAAGTTTCACCTCATTTAAGATGTTGAGTTTATTGATGCATACAACCTTTTAAGTTTAAGGATTAGGGGCAGATAGTATATTCTTTTATATGGAACATCCTTAGACATCACACTTCTTCTTCTTTTCGACTTAAACCTAGACTCTCCACAGAATTTACAATGGGTTAGAGTGGCATCATTTTTGTAATAGAGTATGCAGTCATTCAAACAATAATCAATCTTTATCTCATCTAACCCAACCTTAGAAATTAACATTTTGGTTTGGTAAAAGCCCTTTGAGATAGTTTCTAGATGTAGACTAATTTCACACATTAATGAAGCTTACAATTGAGAATACAAAAGCCTATTCACTACTTCTAACAAACTATAAAATCTTTCATCATTCGGATCAGGAAACTTTTTCGAAGGTTTTGAATACATTCTAAACTCATGGTCAGCAACATTGAAAATTATTCCTTGATAACGACCAAGGTTATCTTCTCAAGTCACATTACTACCCTCTACCTACATAGCCCCCAGTCGAACTTCTTCCAATATAACTCACACTAAATTGATTTTCTAGTGGAGGGGCTTTCCTATGATCAGTTCAAACCCAATAATCAGGTTAAAAATATTGTATCTTAGCAATATCACATATCCACAGAATAATACAATCACACATCAATCAAAAAAATCGGATAGAGTCTTTCTATAAATTAGGAATCCCACTAATTATTTATATAATAATTTTTTAGTCCACTTTAATATTTTAATTCATATTTATAATATTTATTTAATTGAAGCAATATTGTAAATGTTGAAAAGGTTTTGAGCAGAATCTTTTATTAAATTGAGAACCACCACAAAAATCAATTCAATAGTTTAATATAAATAACAATTATTTATTGTATAACAATAATTATTTAATTTAAAAAATATTACAAATGATAAAATATATTTAGGTAGAGTCTCCTCTTAAATTAGGAGCCTCCACAAAAATTAATTCAACATTTGAGCATAAATAAAAACTATTCATTACATAACAATAATTATTTAATTTAAAAAAATTTTAAATGATAAAAAATATTTGAGCAAAGTCTCCTCTTAATTTAGAAGCCTCTACAAAATTATTTCATCAATTAAATACAAATAACAAACACATGCAGTCATGCAAATTAATAAGTTAATCCTAAAAATCATTCTAGAGCGCATTCCTTTACTTCATATCATGTAGTTACATAATACCACAACACATAATTCAATCAATAGGAAGGAGCTCTAAGCCTTTCCCTACTCATGCAAGTCCATCCTCCTTCTTCTATCCTATAACTCTATCCTAGATAATTTAAGTCTCTAGTATTTTAGAAAATGTAGAGTTAAAAAAATAGTACCATGTGTATACTTGATACACTCACTACAACATTTTCGGTCTAAGGCAACACTTGTCAAATGTTTTCTAAACATCTAAAAACCATTGCCTTTGATCAAAGGCCACGTTTTCGCATCTAAGGAAACGCTTTTTGAGGGGTGGCCTAAAGAACCGTTACCTTTTCTCTAAAGCAACACTTTTTGGAGGAAAAGACAACACTATTCATCGCAACACTTTTCAAGCGTTGCCTATTCATGAAAATAGACAACGCTTGTTATCAGCCTCTATGACAACGATATCGAAGCGTTGCCCATTCTCTTAATATAGATAATACCAAATAAACGTTGCCTTTTCTCCTAATAAAGGCAACTTACGACAAGCGTTGCCTTTTTCCCTAATAAAAGCAACATATGAGAAGTGATACCTCTACTTCTAATAAAAGCAACATAACATAAGTGTTGCCTTTTCTTTCAATGTAAGCAACAGTATATAAGCGTTGTCTTTTTTTTTATTATTATTGCTGTTACAAACTACCAACATTGCTCTTTTGAAAACATGGCATTTGATAATTTAAGCATGGTTTTCTTAAAGGTGGCACCTTTTATTAACTATAAAGAACACTTTCTAAAAATAACTTTATTTATATGCAAATTTAAATTTTTTTAATTTTTAATTCTATATTTCATCAACTTGACTTCATAAATAAAATAAAATAAAATAAATTACTATTAATCAATTAAGTAAAAAAGTTGTCTCAAGTATATAATAATTAATATGCTTAATTCCAAATACATATTATCAAGCATTAATTCAAACCAAAATGTACATAAGTAAACAAAATATATCTAGTATGAACTTAAACAAAATACATCTAGTCATAAAGTTAAACAAAACACATCTATTCATATCCATGGCAAGTTTTGTCCTGCATATTCCTTCTCCTAGCCTTTCTGAGTTGCATGTGCAATCTTAACTCAATCTACAACAAATAGTATATATAGTGATGAGATAAATGTAAATACAATTAAAGTAAGCAAATTATGTATGTACTTTTACGAATTTACATGATTGCTAAAAATAACTATCCAATAACATATTAAAATTTCCTTTTTTTCTTTCGATAGATTTATTGATAATAAGGCTTGGGACTTTTAAGAGAATAGCTAGCTTACAAAGTTTGAAAACAAAAGCAATTCAAAAAAATACTGGCATTGAAGATAAAAAAAAAAAAAATCATATCTACTATATCTACATAATCAAGATCAAATTAGTAGCATCTAATGCAATTTTACCAAACCATCTAGTTCCTACAGTTTGCCAATAGCCAATATATATCGCACCAAAAGAACTAATAAATAGAAAAATATCCAAAATCAGCTAAGTATAAGTCGATGGATACCACTATCACATCAAAAACTTCACCAAAAGCTAGAAACATCATCATAAAAACTATTCATGTAATCAATTATTTGCCAAATAGATAATGAACTAAACTAATTTAACCAAACAGATAATGAACAAAATAAAAGTGCAGTGGTGGAAAGATTACCCAAAAAGGGTGCTTGCAGTCAACAAGAGCTTGTCCCTTATTTCCTCCATAATTGAATAGAAGTGACTATAAAAGATTAACAAACATAGTAGCTCAGAAGTAGCATCCATAGCTTACATACAAACAAGCAAGAAGAAAACCATTGTCAATAAGGTATACATTTTCCCTATAAACTGAAATTAAAAGCCTAATCGAAACAAGACCCGACAAAGACATATTTGTATGTGTTTTCCCTCGAGGTTTTCTAATCATTGATTCCAAAGAAAATTTAATATCCCATGAGTTAATAGTACGCAAATTTCTCTAGCACGAAAATCCTGGACTTATTATAGGAAATAGGACTTGGAGAAACTTATGGAGATTGAACACATAGAGCTAATTTTGAATAAAAGAAATAAATTAATTCTCAAGTAATTATAACACATAAATTATATTCAAATGGAAAAGGATAGTAACTATAATTTAACTTAACCTTGTAGACCATTAGAATTTAATGTTAAATCAATCATATATCTTTACAATTTCACAAGCTTTCTTCGGTAATTACAGCCAACTTCTATATTTATATATTCCAGTTAAAAGTTAGTTGTGTCTTTGTCTAGATGAAAGAGACATGCCACTTGCAAATGCATACATGTGCCACAACTACAGCAAGTAATAAAATCAAATGTACACTAATAAAAAATATTAGAAAAAAGAATATCAGAAATTTGAAGATATTTTTCTCAAACAAGTTCAAACAAAAGCAAATATTTATTTCGAAAGTAATTCACCGAAATGAGCTATGAAGAAGCATGGTTCAAATATGATAATTTAAATATTATTAGCAGTAGCTTCAACCTAAAACTTTACATCTTAAAGGATGATTAATGTTATAGCTTTGGTAAAAGCATCTAATTATCTGAATCAACATAACAAATAAGGTGTGAAATGAAAAGAAAAGAAAAACAAAAAGAGATAAGATAGAAATTTCTTAGAAAGTCATGATGCAATTTGCAATCCGCAACTCCACTTAGTGTTCACCAAAGATTCTCAAAAAGTTCTTGATCCATCTCCTTTTGAAAAAAAATAAATAAATAAAGATAGTGTAAATTTATAATTTCTTGGAAGAAACTTAATGATCAATCTCATTGAACCACTACTTTCACAATTTAATAAAATGCTAAGGCACTAGTAGGCTTCAAAATCCACCAAGACAAATTATATTTGGATAAAAGACCAAACAAAAGATTCAAGTGAAAAAATAAAATAAATGTACCACTACCAAACAAATGTGAAGCAAATTATGTTTTAAATTATCCAACTCCTCTAACAAGCACCCTTGACCATAAAAAAGGAAAGAGCACTAAAACTAGGGAATATTAAAGCCAAAGGAATCACATGAACTATTCAATTTGATATTTTCCAAAAGATGATAATTGTCATGTGTTCTGAAACCTGAATACAGATTAAATGTCAAAAGAGATTGTCATAGATTTATTCATTATCAATCTCCTTCAAGGATGAATCAATCACCAAATGGCCTTCCAAAGGGAAAAAAAGGTTATAAGACAAAAAAGAGTGAGATCTTGATATAACTTTCTCTTCTGAAATTTAAAAAAAAAATTAAAAGGAAATTATTCGTATGAGAGTAGCATCAGTGCAAAATAGTTACCAAGGAAAATGAGCCAAATCATGACATAAATGTAATAATAATTATATAAAAAAAACCCAAAGGCAAAAAATAAGAATGGAAATGGAACTAATTAGTTAGAGTATTACAAAAACATGGATGATTTCAGTATTGTCTCTAAATGAATGCCACTATCCATTCAATTCAAGATTTTATTTATCTTGGCACTCATGACAATAGCAAACAAACTCCTCAGTACCACCACTAACATCACCAAAATACAATAAACTTTAAAAAAAAAAAATAGAGGAAGAAACAACCTGAAATAGAGAGCACAGGAGCTTTGGCCAAGCAAGTAGTCACAAACGTTCCTAAAGCAATCGGTTTCCCTTCTGCTAAACGGAACAAAATAAAAAGAGAACACAAACACTTTATTAGATAATAATATCAAAAAAATAAAATTAATAAGCAAATAAAACTAAAATCATATGTGGCGTGTAAATAAGTTGCAATCTTCCTTATCTCACATTTCTGTTGTACCACTACCAAACAAATGTGATGTAACTTTAGTTTTAACTTATCCAACTCCTCCAACAAGTACACCCTCGAGCATAAAAAAGGAAAGAGTACTAAAATTGGGGAATATTCTAGAACCTAATCCAAACTATCAAGAGAAAAAATTTTACCATGTTTAAATTATCAGTTTAGAGAGATAACATTGTTGATTACACTTATCAGTATATAAGAGGAACAATACATCAACAACAACAACTAAGATCTTTCCCACTAGATTGGGTTGGATAAAAGAGAAATAAAACATACAGAAGGAAAACTAAAACAGCAGAATAGAATGCCATAATCCTTCAGAAGTTACCATTTAAGCACTCAATTACAGAGGTAATTGATTAATACAAGGAAATCCCTTAAATTCTCTAGTACCATAAAGTAAGAACTCCAATAATTTGATCAGAAACTTCACAAAGCTTTGTAGGCATATTTCAAAACATTCATAAGCAAAGTCAGATTATTCACTGCAACATACCAGCGTCCCTTTTCGCCAACACTTGTTGATGCTTCAACGTAAATTCTAAAAGCTCCTTTTCTGATTTAAGTGCATGCTTTTCACTAGTTTCCTAAGAAATTAAGAAGTTCAACTATTCAGACTCTTCCAAAGGTAGTCTCATATATTCATATGTGACATCCCAACAAAAAGAAGAGATATAGTGGTCCTTCATAAGCAGAACACAAACTTGATTACCTGACCTAAAAGCAGTGAAAAACATAATCAAGACGAAGGGAGAACAATTACAAAAGGAAAAGGAATCCACCTCAGCAAAAGTATAAAATAGAAATATAACATAAAAAAAAACAAAAAAAAAAAGAAAAAGAGTATAAATTAGTTAAAACTAAATAAAATAAAGCATGGCTACGAAGTTTTTGTACAGGAAAAGGAAACACTAATATGCTGTTGCTAAACATAAAAGGAACTTATTCAACGTCAATCACTGATACATTTATAGTATAATAGCACAGCCAGTCTGCCCATAAAACTTATTCAGTTTCCTAAAACTGTCGAGGCAATCTAATAGCGGAGACCAGATGGCTTACATATTTTCACAAGATCGGAAAAAAACAGGAAAGTCTAACTACAAAATACTATTCCAAATCGGCAGCAGGCTTTTGTTGATTAAGAATTATCTTAACCTCATATTTTGGAAACATTTTGTGAATTTATTTTCTGTCAAGTATCAACAAAAAGCATAAAATTGGAAATTTGACAATTTTATTTTGAGTCCCACATTGAATAATTTAGAAAAATAAAACAAAAAGTAAGCAAAGTAACTATGTAGTTAATATCATACGTAAACAAAAAGGAATTTCAGGTAGAAATTAGAAATTAACCACAAGTTTAAGATTAAAAGAAAAGAAACAAGTTTCAAGTGACACTGAAAACTAAATCCCTTGAAGGATACTAGTCACCAACCAGTACACATATAAAATAAGACATTACAGATAATTGGAGATCAAAGTTAAATAGAACATGGATCAAACTTAAATAGAATTCAGATGGCTTATATATCTACTAGTCTACTCATACTGACCAAAAGAGATAAATATACTACAAAGTGTTCAGCCAATCACATCTTTAACTCAAATATGAATACTGCAAAAATTATGCTTTTAAGCTTATTGAGAATGTAAAAGGGATGAGGGTGAATCAATTAAACTAGAGATTCTGCTCATAAGGTAGGTTCATATAGCACCAATTTAATAAGAGAATCTTCTGTGCATAGCTTGTAGGCCTTCCACAGAATATAAAATATTAACATTATTAGAGATTATTAAGTTTTAATATTTATGTAATGCAAGAAAGTTTACAGATTTTAGAATATGAATACAGGAGCTTTGCTACAATGATTCCTGATATCCTGAACATTAACCAAGTTGAAAATTAGTGTGCATGGCATGTATACTAGGCCACTTTATTAAACCCATGATTACACAAAACTAGCAATACTAGCACAGAAGCCTTTTTCTAATGTTCTTATTGAACTCAAGCCAACCTAAACCTTAATCCCTTTGGAAATTAGTATGTTTATTGTCAAACAATTAGGGTCCTTCATATCAATTCTCTTCTCAATAGAACCTTATCTAACCCTAATTACACTTATATTCTAAGTCAATCTTTTGCATTTGACTTAGCTCCTTTATGAAGACAGTAAGACACTTCTCTAAACAAAGCAAATAGCTAAAGCCTTGTAGGATTGCACTATCATTCAGTAGAACTTATGGATTTTCTATACGAAGTCAACCCTATCATATATTGAGAGAAATCTCTGATGTTTATAACAAAAATTATAATACATACATACATATTTGCTCAAACTCTCACTCATAATGGCGCAATAACACTAAGGAAAGAGAGAAGTTTTCTTGGACAAAAACTACTTCATTTCATGATACAATAATACGGTACAGGGGATGGCCTTTTATGGGCATTCCATGATGAATAAAATATAATAAAGCTTCCTTAATCTAAAAGGATGGATGCAAGTTGCTGCAACTTGAATTAGCTTGAAACTTCTATTCTTCTCTTCAAAGGCGGTGGTCATTACAAGTAAAAGCCGTAAATCACTTGTTCTTTGACTATTCAAAAACTGCCTAACAAATGAGCTTCCACATGATGTAGTCAACACATTTTCATTGCTATTCTTGAAGGAAAAGATGTATATTAGACCTACAAAGTCGCATCCTTGCAATCTAAAAATAATCCAAATTCTTTAATTTTTATAAAACCAACAGGATCACCTGCTATTTATAAAACAAAAAGGATCACTAGACACTCTTAAACTAAAATGTCACTGCTGTGGCATCCGAAGCTTGAACATTTTTTCATGACAAAACACTATTCCTTCACATGAATTACGAAAAGTCAAGCACCATATATAGTAACACTATTCATAATAAGAAAACTTGTTTCCCCTGAAAAGAACAAGGGCACAGCATGACCTTAGTTGCTGCCTTGTGTCCTTTATAAATTTTGAAGACCCTAAATTAATAAACCGTACATTCTAAGACAAAAGAACAAGGTTTCTGAATTGTAAGCTAATATTTCACATCAAGGAAAGGAGGAGCAATATTATGCAATGTCTAAGCAAAGGTATGGTATGGTGTTCAATATTTCTTCACTTCCTTTCTATAATATGCCTCTGCCTATTTCTCTCTACCCTGTTTGGTATGGCTTTCAGGTTGCAAGGTAAGGTGGCAATTGTGACTAGGGCAGCAAGCAGAATAGGAGCAGAAGCAGCGAGGATATTCGTGAAAAATAGGGCATTCATAGCTATAGCAGATATTAAAGACAAATTGGGTCACCAGGTTGCAAGTTCCACTAGCTTAAACAAGGTGAGTTACCACGCACTATTGTGACGTGAGAGACGAGAACTGATTTCAGTTGTGCGAATGAAAGAATGAAGGTCACATGAGTGAGATGTGAGTGTCGTGACCTAGATCATTGATTGGTTAAGTAAAACCTCACCTTTGACTCGGTGTCGTGAAGTGAGTACCATGAGGTCACATGACCAGTGCTGTGACAATTCCTTCCTTTTCTTCAAAGTTGTGCAGAGGGAGCGATGTGCAGGTCGGCGTCATTCGGAGGAGACGGAGCCACGGCCAAGTCGACGTCGTACCAGAGAGGGCACTAGAGAGGGCGTGATTTAGGGACTGCATGAAAATGAAATTAGGTTGTAGAAGAAATGTGTTTATTGGGGACAGAAATTAAGAATACATGAAAATGGAAGAGGAGAATGAAATTGGGTGTTTTGGGTGGATTATGCTGATGGTGGGAAGAAGAAAAGGTTTTAGTGGAAAAAATTTAGAAATGGCGCCTAATAATTTTAGGCCACGTTTATTAAGTGTGGATGATTAGAATTTAAAAGGTAACACCAATAAAATATAAACTTATCATTTAAATAAATGTTGCTTTTGTACATATGATAGAGCAATACTTTGAAATCGTGCTTTTTGTTATTGAAGAGTACATTTTTCAAGCGTTGCCTAAAAATCCGTTGTCAAAACCCTCTTCAAATGGCAACCATGGTAAAGCGTTGCCTATGTGTATTATAGGCAACATTTTTCACTTGTTACTTAAAATAACTGTTGCCTTAACCCAAAAATGCTGTAGTGAACATACAAATATAAAAAGTTTATTCTTCCTTTGTTTCAAAATTAAATCTGTAAATAATTATCATACAATAGTATTATGAATATATATCGTTTGTTAGAACAGCTAAGCTATAAAAATAACAGTGAGAAACAATTTAAGCTTAATTAACTGTGAGCTTCACTTAATCAACACAGCTATAACATTACTAGGTTATGGTCGGCAAGGCAGATAGTTTAACCCGTCTTCAGCATACCCGTTTTCTATTCTTACAACCAACGACGCCTTGCTTCTTCGAATTAAAGAAATGTTTGGTCACCATCGCCAGGAGGTGGATACTCACTTCACTGAAAAGTTCGCTTGGGATACACTACTACTAGTTAGAGTCCAAAACAAGTAAGCAAACAACAAGGACCATAAGTAATTAAGGGATTTTATTTTTACAAAAGAGAAAAGTATAATTATAACTAATTAACCAACTATAACAGACATGGGGGAAAAAAAAAAGGTAAAGACCAATAATACGAAAATAATTTTGCGTAGATTGTATACGAATTAATTACTAGCTGACATGAGATTTGATCAATCAATTACTTCATTTTATTTATTTTATAAATAGCAATTATTTAATTAAAAAGTAAAACGCGGATTTGTATATTCCTGAACACAATTTCATACGAATTTTTTTAAATACTTTATATCACTGTTTAAAAAAAAATAGAAAAAGAAAAAGGAAATTGCTGATGACTTATTGTACACGTGAGGCCGGTAAGTGAAGGAAACGACATTAAAGCAGATGGAGTTCCCTAGAACGGAAAACCAATGATTGTAATCTGGTCTTGCTCGTAGGGTTTGGTACTTTTGGTCTGTCTTTAGTCACTCACTACTCAACCAACTTGTTTAAACCTTTTAAGGTGACATTCCTTTGGGATATATATAAGTGGATTTGATAGTGTATCTTCAATCATACATATATACCCCATATCCCAGTTTGTGTGCATGTGTGTGAATCCTTATTATTTAGTGCTGATAAAAAGTAAGTCATAGCCTATTGCAATATATTCTACGTGTGGAATCTAAACTTGAGGCTGCATATTTGGTCCCTTTAAGGTCCAATTCCAATTGATATATACCGAAGAAAATGAGGGACAGAATGGAAAGGCTTGTGATTCTTCCTTTCCCTGTTGGGTGTATCTCTGAGGCATGCGTTGCTGTTGATTTTCCGCATTCAAGAAGATCAAAACCAGACACCAACTCGCCAACTCCTCCAATAATAAGTCTCTTTCCCTCTTAATTTGATATATAAATATATATATCTTCTTTTTAATTTCTTTTGTTTCATACATATATGTATAAGGGTCAAGGGTCAATTGTAATTTCTTTATTTAACATGCTTCATTTGAATCTGATCTATTGTTAATTATAACATATAATGTATCTAGAAGGACCTAAAGGCGAGGAGGATATTTCAGAGAGTTTGTCTGGTGAAGGCGCGAAGAACTCGTTGAGACTCCTTGACGCTGTTCCAAAATCCAACATATCCACCGGCTTCAACAGGCTGTTCAAAGGTTTCAAAAACTTTAATCAGTTGTTTGGTGAGCACATACTATGCAGTAAAAGCTTCGGCCCTGTTTAGTTTTACAAAATGCTTTTCATTTTTTTATTTCTTGTTTTTATTATTAATTAAAAATTACCATATTGTTTTATTCTGTTATCCATCTTCAAAATTTTGTGAAGGAAAAAATAAAAAATAAAATAAAAATATGGTAACATTTTATAGTTACATTAAAAATATAAACAAAAAATATTTTTAATATCAAATAGATTGTTAATTGAATTTAATTTTGATAGTATGTTAGCATAAAACCTTTTACATCGATATTTAATTATATATTTTCATATAAGTAAAAGTATTTAATTCAATTGCTCACTTCATTCAGAAGTTTGCAAATTCTAATATATGATTCAATAATAGTGTAAACTTTTTTATGTTAATAGTGCACCAAAATTAATCTTTTATTAATTTACTTAAAAAATTGTATATGTTGTAAGAGTAAGAAAAAAATTATGCGCTGTCTATTGTATTAATAGTGATATAACCCCAAAAGCTATTGCGTTGAGTTATAAATATTACAGAACACGGTTTGTATTTGTTGGGTGCGCGCTTATAGTTATTTGATTTTATGGACATTTGCTATATGTGTGTTCTTCTAATTCAGTGGATAAAGAAGAGGAGGAAATGGACTTGGAAATAGGGTGCCCAACAGATGTGCAGCATGTGACACACATTGGTTTGGATGGCATTGCAGCAACAGCAACAGCAGCATCAACATCTTCTGATCCCATAAAGGGATGGAAGGATCTCATACCTGCTGAGCTGCTTGCTCTTTCCTCTCTCCCATTGGAACAGTTATGAGCTCTCTACCTTCGAACCAAAGCCTGATACATCATCATTTATTCATCTACCGTACATGAAGCCATCACCTAACTAATTAAAGTATCTCTTCTATAAGTAATATATAATATGAAACGAGAAACGTTCAATTTAGCAGGATTTCGTTGTAGAGGATATATAAATATGTACGGTGAGTTAGCATTTTCAATATATAATGTAAGTATATAATATATTGGTTAAATTTGTATATCTAAGTGCATAAACCAAGATGACTAATAATTTCGGTTTGTAAACATCCATGCAGAAACATTCATTCAGATATAATATAGTTTCTTATCTTTTTTTTTTTTTAAATTTTGGTTCCTTATATTACAAATCATCTACCAATTTGAACTTTAGTCACTCTTTCGTCACGTAACAAAAAATGCTAACGTGACACAATATTTACATCACATCTACATCTATGCCATATCAAGATTTTCGGTTAGTTTTGTAACAAAAAAGTAATTAAAGACCAAATTAGTATATAATTTGTAACATAAGGAATTAAATTAAAAATAAAGGATCACATTGAAAAAATAAATAAAGATAAGAGATCAAAAAAAAATTTGCCCGTATTGAACTATATATAAAAAAAAAGAGTTAATCACTATAAGAAAATTGGTTGATTGCAACCAAAAATCAGTTGCAAAATGGGGCAATTTGGTCTCAAAAATCATTTGCAATCGATTATGTCTGTCGCATATTCCTTGGTCGCAAAAATATTTGCGATCAATTTTTTAATTTTGTGCCTAATTTAAGACAATCATACAATAAGCCTTATTTATTCATTTATTGACTATTTTACGATAGATTTTTTTGTCACAAATGTCAATATTTTGTGACGGAATTTTCGATTACAAAATTGACAACTTACAACCTTGGAATAGCCATTCTTTCTTTTTTTTTTTTGGTCATAAAATCGATCACAAATTTAGACGTAGATAAATAGGTCGTAAAGTTGGGAAATTCAATTTCTTAATCGATTGCAAAGTTCGTGACTTGTGCCTTTTTTTTATCACAAAATTGGTTGCTAAAATAGAATGGTCGCAAAATTGGTCACAAAATAGCAAACAGAAGAAAAAATAAAATCTGAATTTTATATAATCCAAATTTCATAACTTGATATTAGCAACAGACCAAAAGGCAATATCTACATTTTTAGTAGCTAGTAATGAAGTAATATATCTTTTTGTCTAAATAATACTCAACAAAAACAAGTTATCCAACATACATAATATACATAAAACCATTATCAACTATATAAATTTTAAACACAATATACATAAACTACCATACTATAAAACTATAACAACATATATTGTTGACCAAACTAAATATTCTTCTTAATAAAACTTTGGAAGACAAATTTTTAGCATATTTCTAACTAGTTCTCGTTTTTATAGTTTTTCAATTCTTTGCATCGAGTTTTCAACTTTCATTAATTCTTTATCAACTTCTATTGTGTCTTTAAACCTCTCCATTGAGTTTTCAACAATTTCCATTAAGTCTTCAATTTTATCTATTGGATCTTTCACTAACTCTATTGAATCTTTAACTTGCTTAATTGACTTTTCCATGACCTCTGTTTCTTATACCTCAAAAAAATTGGTCGTAAATTTAAAATTTACGATCAATTTCATCTTAAAATGCAATTCATGAACATTAAAAGATCAACAACAAAATCAATCATAAATTGAAATATTTGCGATCGATTTTGTGACCAATTTAGTTTTGAATAATATTTCTTGTACATTAAAAAAATCGGTTGCAGATTCAAATTTGCGACTAATTTCATCTAGGCACATAATTCTTGAGCATTAAAAAATCGGTTTCAAATCTTTCAATTTATGACTGATTTAATCTTGCATCATATTTGTTGTACATTAAAAAAATTAGCAACAAAATTGGTTGCAAATCTTAGAAATTGCAATAGATTTTGCAACTGATTTCATCTTAAATCATATTTCTTGAACATTAAAAAATCGTTCTTGGATCATATTTCTTGATCATTTAAAAATCAATTACAAATTCTAAGATTTGTGACCAATTTGTTCTTGAATCATATTTCTTGATCATTAAAAAATTGGGCGCTAATTCTAAGATTTGCTACCGATTTTTCCCCTATTGTATTGTGTTTACCTCAAAAAGATGGTTGCAAAATTGGTTGAAAATCCTAAGTTTGCAATTGATTTTGTTTCTCAATTTTTTTACTTATCTTTACAAATCGGTCACAAATTTATATTTTGTAACCGATTTATTTCCCTAAATATTGGTCTCATGTTATTTGAATCAGTCACAAAATCGGTCGCTATTTCGATAGTTTTTAGTAGTGGATAAATGTTATGAGTCTCATAATAACTAAGAAAATAAGCAAACTCAATATGGTACTTAAGTCATGAAATTCTCCCATCCAATAAGCCATTTTTTTGAGTTGAATTCTTTTTATGAACTTGAGTCATGAGAATTAGTGCTTTGTTGAGAGCTAGGCAAAGGGCTATATAAGAGGGAAAGGGCTACCACCAAATCAGTATTGATAGAGTAAAGTTGTGAACGATGGTTTTTAAAGGGAGCAACAATGCTACATGAGTCCCACATTGAGCGAGCTTAATATGGCATTTAAGCTATTAAACTCTTGACTCTTCCATCGAATAGACTAATTTTTTGGGTTGGATTTTCTTCTTGAGTTTGAATTATAATAGTAAATTCAACTGTTTTGTCCTTATTTTATTGGCTTCACTTGATTCATTCGCTACAATAGGGCGATCAATTAACTAAATCACGGGTTAAGAAACAATTCCACTAACTTAATCACTTTATTGGCCAAATCATGAGTTTCAAAAACATTTCTTTTCCATGTTAAATAGAAAACATTTTTTCCCATTAAATATTTGCTCCTTTCTGATTGATAATTGATAGATGAATCATGACGGGATTTATTGAGTGAATAAAATTAAATGAAAATAACGAGTTTCTACTATTCACTCTTAATATTCTGCACGTTTTAATATGAAAATATTGCCAGAAATAGCTGGCCACTATAGTCATGGTCCTCATGGATACGTAAGCAATGATTTAAATGCATCGATGCAGACTGAAAGCTTACGAATCTATCAACTACACATTGAGTTTTCGTAAGCAGTACAGTGTGCTGTTAAGAATGCTAAAAATAAAAAATAAAAAATAAAAAATAAAAAATAAAAACACTAAGAGCACATATTGACCACAGTCAAAAGCGTTGATGATAGTCCATATATAGCGGCCGTCTAATTATATAATTATAAGACTTGATCCAGTAGTTTGCCAAATATACGTAAAACTATAACAATTTGCACGTGCTTACCCTTTCGCTTTTTCTTTTTGGGTTATTGGCCTTGCGTTTGAACTTTAAAAGAGATTAAAAAGGGGTCAAATCTCGTGACAACAGTTTGACTGCCACATTATCTTGACCATGCAATGCAACTTTGTAGACCATAGTATAATATAACGCTTGGCGCGAGGCAAAGTAGTTAGTTATTAGGAGTTGCCGATAATCATTGTAGACGACAGGGCCAATTCCAATTTCTTTCAAATTTTTATTTTGAATATTGGTGGATGCTATGTAATTCACATGAACCTCGGATTCTTCCAATATTTTGTAGCATTATCTGTTTGAAAATTCGTTTTGATATTTAATTTTTAATTTTTTAAATTGAAATTATAAATTATTTGTTAGAAAAATAAAGAAACTATTTGTAAAACATTTAAAATAAATATAATTATTTAATTTTCTATTTTTAATTACAATTACATTTAAATATTTCAAACTTTGTTTTATAGGTTAATTTATTTTAAATATTATTTTTATTTATTTATTTTTTATCTTAATAAAATAAAAAAACTAACATACATATAATAACTATCAATTTGTTAATTTATTTATCAATAGTATTTTATAAAATAATGACACAAATAATTACGTAAAATACTACATACTGACAATACCGTGGCTCAATTGCTTGTAAGAATATTAGATTTAAAATACTATATATATGAAATGCAATTCTATATAGGGAATAATTTTGATACTTACGCAATTAACCATTAGATGTCATAGTTAGCGATGTCAACGAGGCGGGAATATCCGCTCCCGTCTTCTGCCCCATATTCGTACGAATACTCATTTTTTACTTTTTTGCGAGTTTACGTGTATTCATTGATACCTGTTAAAATATTAAAAATTTAAAATTTTTAAATTAAATATAAATATTCTAATATCATAAAATACTTAAAATAAACATAAATAATAATCCAATACCACAATTCAAATTCTAACAACTTAATATAATTAAAATAAAGATAAACACATAAAATAAACACAAAATAAGTACAATAATCCAATTCCATAATCTAAGTTCTAAGAACTTAAAATATTTGAAATAAAAATAAACACATAATAGTAATCTAACTATTAGTCTAATATATAATAAGTACAAATAAATTCAACTTCTAATTTTAAACCTCAGTTCAATCAATTTAAATAACAATAATACTAACCTAACTAAATTAATAACTTAAGGATAAAATAGTAATTTCATATCATGTACCCACAGGTATGGGGATGGTGATCCCTATCCCTACCCCATTTAACATACGAATATTTAAAATTCTCACCTCCATTACCTGCGGGGCAAAATCTTCCCTCATACTCGCCTCGTTGTGGGTATTCGTGGGGATGGATTTTTTTGATATCTCTAATCATAATACATGAGATTTTTGAGATAGTTAATATCAAAGTGAAACACTTTTATTGATGTGATAATATATAATTGAATATATGTGTAAGATATTTTTATATTAATAACATATCAAAATTAATTTTTTTTATAATTTAAAACTATTTTTACTGAAAAAAAGAAAAAAAAAAAAGGGAGGTGTAGGTATTTTGCATGCGTCAGCTTTCAGCCTTGTCTTTTACGCCGCCATCTCGTTTTCAAAGTTTCCAACTTGAGTTGGTCTACAATGACAATCCTAGTATGACATGCATTTGTTTATTTACCTTCTCAATAAATAAATAGGATAATCGCGGATAAAATCATAGTATAACTGAAAATTCCATAACAACAATAAGGTAACTCAAAACTTGCGAAGAATTAGGAAAGGTAAGCATCCCATAATTTATCTATTTATCAACTTAAGAAGAAGCCTTAGGAAGCAGTTTTCAGTTACCAGCTGGTAGTTAAAGAAGCAAGAGAAAGAACAAGATTCATGAAGATGGTTGTGGAGGTAGAGGAGGAAGTGGAAGACGACGCCGTTTTGGTTGCCCCAGCCAACTTTTCAATGGTTGAGGAAGGCATTTACCGCTCCAGCTTCCCTCAACCTTCCAATTTTGCTTTTCTCCAAACCTTAAATCTTCGATCAATCATGTTAGTTATAACACTTTCTCTATTGTTTATGTACGCTTCTCTCATTACCTTCTTTTTTTCACTTATATGAAACTTATGAGGGTTCCAAATTGGTGGGTGCATTGCAGATGCTTGTGCCCTGAACCCTATCCACAAGAAAATCGAGAGTTTCTTCAGTCACATAACATTCGACTCTTTCAATTTGGTATTGAAGGCAAGACGGTAATTAACATATCCTTTTCTTGTATATTGCTTGCTAGTTGAACAACCTTTTTGTTCATATTGATTAATGATTTAATGCATAAATTCTAAAATTATATTGTTGCATTAAACTAATGCATTTGATTTAATGCTAATGAATCTTTTTTTTTTTTTTCCTTTTGTACTTGCAGGATCTTTCAGTGCCTATTATTAAAGATACTATCATGGAGGCTCTTAAAGTTTTAATTGGTACGCAATTATTATAATTATAGTTTATTATAAAGCACCCTTGCTGCTGGTTCTTCGCTTTTTTATCATATATTTAGCTTATTTTATTTGTTGCCGTTTTCAGATGTGAGAAATCACCCAGTTTTGATCCACTGCAAAAGTGGAAAGGTATGCATTGACTTGTCAAATTTATTTCTTACTTGTTGATTTTACGTATTTTCTTAATTCTTATATCTTCCCTTCTTTCATGCAGCATCGAACTGGTTGCCTTGTTGGTTGCCTGAGGAAATTGCAGAATTGGTGTTTGGCTTCTATGTTTGAAGAATACCAACGATTTGCTGGTGCTAAATCACGCAACACAGATTTGAGATTCATTGAAACGTTTGACATCTCAATCCTGAGGCAGTGCCTTTACAGCATCATCTATCAGTACCAAGGATATGCTTCAAAGAAGCCTCGGCTGTTGTTTAGATCAGATGACATTAATGTACAAAAGCCCCAATTGACATCAGTTTAGGGTCCATTTGGTTTGATTTACATTATGCAAATATGTAATTTAGAAAATTTTATATATAGGTCCCCCGATTATTTTTCACTGGTGAAGTTAAAAATGTTTGCTTCTGTCAAAATCAGTTGTACAACCTATAATCAACTGTATTCATGAAAGAATCAATTTTTTCATAAGTAGCCAAATACATCAATTACTCTTACAAATTGTAGTCAATTATTTTCAAGACCATCGTAATTCTGATCACAGTTGTATGATCTAGATTGATTCGGATAGTCAAATTTAAAAACTCATGATTGGATCTCTAAATTGGTCTATATGTTGATGTGATGGGTGTCTTGTTTTTTCTTTGGTATACAACGTAGCCATGGTGTAGGCGTGTAATTGGATTGAATCCAGTTTCCGCTACGAACAAATATTATTTGTATACTTCGGACATATTTAGAGACACGACGTGATGTGAGTTGAAGGTGAAAAATAGGAGAAAAAAAATTAAAAAAGAAACATTTTATAATATATTTTACATACAAACGTGAGATTGTCCCATAATATGTTTACAAAGAGAATGTTTAACCAGCATCCCTCTTTTGCTAATGTGCTTTCTATCACAGTACAAAAATTGCAATTCAAGTTAGTATGCTTAATCTACTATTTTTTTTTTTTAAATTTTAAGATAAGGTTGATCCATTAATTTGTCAACTTATTTATTTATTTTATTAATTTTACTTTTTTTCAATTTTTTAATAGGTTGACTCACTAATTTATCAATCTACTATAAAATAGAATAGATTGATAATTTCAACTAATTTTCTAAAACGAGTCAACCCATCCTACCCCATATTTAAGCTAATCTATAGTGAGAGATGGGTTGAGACAGATTAACTCGTTTGCCATCTCCAAACATAAACCAACACACACACAAAAAAAAAAAAAAAATGCAACTTGACAAATGTATTACACCTTTTGAATTGGGTCTAAACTCTTCCCGTCCTATAAACCATCAAGATAGAAATCACTATAAAAGAATAGATGGACATCTAAAAAGGAAAAATAAAAAATCTCACAAAAGGAACGACTAAAACGCAAAATCTCTCAAAGATAAATGTGAACGATTGAATTTAAGATCCAATAAATCTTATCACCCTTTAAATCCAGCAAAATACACCCTCCTTTTTTTTTTTTTTTTTTTAATTTGTCAATTATAACAGATACAACTCAACCGTTTCATAGCATTCTTCTTAATATTATTATCAAGAAATTCAAAAAAAAAAAATTGGAAAAAAAGAGAGTTAAATAAGTTAAGAGTTTTCATTTATTTATTTATTTTAATTTGGTCCAGAAGTGAATCAGTGAAATCTCTAACTTACGAGTAAATCATGATTGAATAGAAAAAAGAAAGGGATTGTTATAAGTATAAGCACCCAACAAAGTCAGCAAAAATAAAAAGGGTAAACAGTACAAATTAATCCCCCATGAGCTTTTTCAAAATGGCATTTAATCCCATTCTTGGTCCAAAAATACACTCCACCCCATTATGAAAATATTCCAATGAATTATTCTCACTTATTTAATTATAACTAACCCAAAATATTTAATAAAAAAAAAATTAACCAATCTTAACTCATATTGTCTCATTTTTCAATTACCACTTATCCTCACTAATCTTATTATATGTCATATTAAAAACTCACAAGAAATATGATGAAACTTTTTCATCTTCCAATTTTTTCTATATTCTCATTATTTAAGATACATTAAAAGATGGAATTATATTGATTAAGTTCAACACGGAATTCCAATTATTTGTATAGATAATTTACTTTCTCATGATTAAAAAAAAGATAATCCCCTCATTCTCTCTCTCTCTCTCTCTCTCTCTATACAAATAGTTTATTCATTTTGCCTACAAATAAATCAACATTTTCAAAATCAAATTGAATCTTCAAAATTTACTATGTAGTTGTCGTAATTCTTCGATCATTCAATCAGATTATGAATAATATTTTTCTTCAAAGATTATTTGTATATACTTTATAAAAATTATTTTAGCCTCTTTTATATATTAAAAGAACTTAATTTAAATACACTGACAGTGTAAAATAGTTTTACACTGTCAGCTAATAAAAATAATCAAAAGTGTCAACTCATATTATATTGTCAGCTAATAAAAATAATCAAAAGTGTCAACTCATATAAATAACTACCTATTATAATTACTAACCCACCATGATTTCTCATTTTCTCTTATATCTATTGGTTGATAGTATAAAATTATTTTAAACTATAAGTGCATACCAATTAAACTCATATTAAAATTATAAAGCGTACCATCTTTATTTAAAAAAAAGAGCAGTGTTATAGAATTCAATGCCTAATTTTAACTGCTAGAAACACATGGCAAGAGAAAAACTGAAAAATCATGGCTGGATTTACGGAGAGAGAAACATAGTAGTTACACTTGTAACCACTAATATCATATTCAATCAATGGTTTATTCTTTTCAGTTTGAATCTCCTTTTGTCTCTTAATTGACCATCTAATCATCATTGTCGTTATTATGGGTATGGACCCATTAATCCATGCTAGCTGTTGTTACGCATTCACCAATCGGAACCACTCATAAATTGCCATGCCAGTCGGGCTTCTTTTTTCTAGCAAATTTTTTTGGCTCTCTATCACTTTCCTTAAAAACATTTCGGATATTAGAAAAGTATTTTCTAATGTTTTCAACAACCATGCTTTAAATATTCTACATTTTTAACAAATTTCACATATTCAAAAGGTTAAAAAAATTTATAAAATAAAAGGTATATAAAATTTTTTAAAAATAAAAAAGATTGCTAAAAAAATGAGAATATAAAAAATATTGCAAGATGTAAGAGTTTTACCTTAGTTTTTATAAATTTTTAATAAGAGATATAATAAAAACTAGTGAGGATAAGCAATGATCAAAAAATGAGATTATATTAATTAAGATTGGTTAATTTTTTTTTTGTCTTTTTTAACATTTTAGGTTAACCATAATTAAATAAGTAAGAATATTTCATTAGAATATTCTCATAATTGGATGGAGTACAATTTTCAAATGAAAATAGAGTTAAGTGCCATTTTAAAAAATCTCAAGGATGTTTGTGTGTGTGTGTGTGTGTTTTTCTTTTTTTCTTTTTTAATGAAGACAATAAAATTAAAAATTATTCCTAGGAGATATTTTTGAGGGAAATGGTGAAAGTCGAACATGGGGCATTCTAGAATCAAATAAGATATGCAGAAGGTAATTACCGGGTTATGAGTTCAATTGTTGATATTTGCGCTATTTACTCAAAATAAAAAAAAAAGTGAGGGGAAGAAAACAATTGTAAGGCATTCCACAGAACCGAGAACAACATTGGTCTGCAATTGATACAAGTACTCCTAACATACTTCGTTTCGGAAATACTCAGAACACCGATACAACAACAACGGGACAACATGCTGAGAACATTGAAACGACAACACCAGGACAAGATCCTTTGAACACTGAAACGACAACACCGGGACGAGATTCCTTAATTTAAATTCTAAACAAAGCCAATACTAGAACTCATTCAGAAGAAATTTTTGCACAGCTACAATTCCAATACCACATATTTAGATACACGAACAAAAAAATGGGTCTCACCATCTTTATTCAATATATGTATAATTACATATTTTTGGATCCCGTCAACCTTTTTGTGAGTGTGTCTAAATTGAAAGTGTTAAATTTATATCTATACAAGAGTTTTCAGTTCTTGAATCCTGAACAGAGACAAAACTCTAAGCAAAATAACTGAGCATGGCTTATTGACAAATTGGTACGATTATAGATCATGCTGAAAAGATGAAGTTGAGTGAAGCATTCGCACGATCAACTGTATGCAATGTGCATCATGAATCATGATCCTTAGGCTCCATGGTAGTTAGGCCAAAGGAACCCTTCCCCCTCCCCTTCAGATGCTGCCCTCCAATGAAAGACCGTGGTGGACACATTAGGTAATAGTTGAGACCAATTCCACCCTTGGGAAAACCTTCAGAAGATGGAAGGTTCAAATTCAATGCATGTGGGTTTAGCTTGAGGGGCAACAAAACTTTCATAAATCAGTCCATAGGAGCCATGACAAGGCATGGCATAATAGCCATTGTTCAAGGAATTAGGATACTTCATTGGTGCGTTGGAGGTAGACCCCCCCCCCCCCCGGCGCAAAAAACAAAAATTCATCATGTTATCGTAATTGTCGGGGAAACTTTCGACAATATTGAATATCAGAAACTCATGAAAGGGGGGGGGGGGTGGCATCATTGTCACCACCATCACCACTACCACTTGACCTGCTCTTCCTTCTGATCCTAAGAAGGGGCACTTCGTGATTGTGTTTATCCTCGTAGTCGTAGGTCGTAATCATGTATCTTGAATCGTACGGAGCCCTTTCCACCTGCTTCTTCACAGGACAATTAGCAGTTGTGCACTTGTAATAGCTCCTATAGGATAGAGCCATGAAAACATGTCAGCAAGAGTGCATGCATGCTTTGCTATATCGTATCAGAGTGATGCAAGCTTAACTGGCCTCTAATATGAAAACCTTAATGTCAGTGAACAATGTCGAGAATGAATTAACGCAATGTAAAGAATTAATGTATGAATAATAAATATATTAGCTCTAGGACTATACAATAAACCCATTTTTTTCAAAATTTAAAGTTATTGGGTAAAGCCACCCAGAGTAATTTTGTCATATCTTTGACAAAAGCTAATATACTTAAAAAAAAAGATCCGGTTCAATGTAAACAATGAAGACAAATTAGAGTAAAATAAGATGACATTCAAATAAGTATGAATGATTAAAATTAAACAAAGCATAACTCTCGTGAATATAAGAGATATTTTATCTTACTTTTAGAAAAAAGTTTTCATCCTCCACAAAACTTCTTAACCGTATATTTAATTTTTTATTATCTTTTTCTTTCCTACTTTTAAGTATTCTGTGATAAGGATTTAAGTGGAAGAAGAAAAATCTCTTCCTCCAAGTGCGCACAAATATTTATCATGAATATAATATATTGTGCCTACAAAGATGTATATATGGTTTTTACCAAAGTGAAGAGGAATAATATAGTATAACACATTGCGTATATGTCATCCATGTGTGCACAAAGAAAATTAAAGAGAGAGATCTTGATACCTTGGGCTTCCATTACTTCTTTTGATAAGCTGCTTCCCATACTTCCTCCAGCTATAACCATCATCCAGAATATCCACATCACTCAAAATTTGGATTACCAATCTTGGCTTATGGAAAGGCTTGGGAGGCCAAGTATATTATTCGATCAAGAGCTCATTGAGCTTCCTGCATTTAATAGAAAATTAATGTAGAAAACATAAATATACATATTGAGTTGTGTTTTCTTTCTTTTTTTTTTTTTAAAAAAAAAAAGTGATAATATCGACTCGTAGTCATGGTGAATCTTACCCAACATATAAGATTCACACTGAATCTATATTAACATCACCCTCTTTTTTGTTATTGCCAATTACAAGCAGACACTATCAGATAGAGTGTAAGCTAATTACGACCTCCTTTTGGGGGCAGATTCATCATCAACAGCACCCCCTTCAAATGAAAAGATTCTTGGAGCGGCACCATCTTCACCACCATCATGATTCACAACAGTGAAAGAAACTAGATCCGGGACCTCCACACCGAACGCTAGGAGAGCCTTAGCATTCTCAATTGACAAAGGATTAGTCAAGTCAATGACATTAACAGCAGAAGAAGCCGAGGCTCTCATCTCCTCACAACAAAGCCTTCCAATCGAACTTGCGTTTGGCGCCTTTCTTCCACACCAAACCAGCCCCATCAACTTTAGAATCGGCATCCTCACAATTAAGCACTGGCATCTCACCATTGTTGTTGTTGTTGTTGTTGCTATCATGGACTTGGTCAATGTCTCTTGTAGCATGTGCTTCTTGTGGAGGGCATGAAAGACCAATTGGTGCTTGAATTGGAACATGGGGTGGGAAGATCACGAATCCTCCCTCTACTATGGGGCAATTTTTAGGAGGAACCTGAAATGGATTCAAGTGTAGCAAATTATACTTGCAATATTAGTGAATCATAGGTTATAGTGGGAAACTTTTGACATAATAAAGATATAGATAATAGGTTGAGTTGATAAATTCAAGTTAGATTCATAGAGTGTAGATCGGGCATTTTTGTTCATCGTGTTTTAAATGTTTCAAGTCGTAAGCTTTAATGCGGAATGACACAAATTAATTTCCCTCTTCTTCATCACGTCAACCATGCACGTACATTCAAGTGAGACATAGCGATTTTCATCCTGCACAATGGATCAGCTTTTGCAAAGCATACACTTATGAAGTACAGATACGGTATTAGATACACATATTGAGATATAATAATTTTTTTTTTTTTAAATACAACTATGGTACAACATATAAAATTAGTATAAATTTATAAAAACATAAACGTTGAACTAAAAAGAAAAAAATACATTTTAAAACTTATTATAAATGTAATAAAAATAATATTATTTAATTTATTATACTATATTTATTTATATTAGTATAAAAAATTTTAAAAATATAGAATATAGTTAGAAATTAAATAACCATTAAATATTCAAAACGGATATGTGTTTGTGTTCGACACGGTTAAGGCAATTATTTTGAAGAGTACATATTTGCTGCATACATACAAAGATGACTTTTTAGTAGCAGTAGCATAGACTGTGAATTTAATTACGTTATGAAGAGAAGGCAAAGTACACGTATACCTCAGAATTAGGAGGCATGACGTTGACTGGAGAAGGACCAGGGCTTGTCTCCACTAAGGGAACATGCAAATCGAAATCCCTGCACTTTTTGGCAGAGAGGGCAGAGAGACGACCAAGAAAGCCTTCACCAGCATTTGATTTCAGGATTCCACCATTGTTGTTGTTGTTCTTGTTCTCCATGGCACCAGACATATAGGAAGGTACAGGAAAGAAGCTGGAACCAATGGAGATTTTGCTCGTGTATGGACAGAATGTCACAGGCAGATGAAAATGGACCTGATCATCGCACTGGCTTTTATAAGATAAAAAAGGAATAATACAGCATCGCCAACTACTGTGCTATACTAGGCACTAGGCAACAATAATAAAAGGAACGTGCATGTATATATATATAGTTTAATTGGTATGCAAAACACTGTCAACTAATAGAAATAAGGAAAAGTGAAAAATCATGATAGGTTACTCATTATAATGGGTGATTATTTATATGAGTTGGCACTTTCTACAATTTCTATTGGCTGATAGTGTAAAACTATTTTACACTATCAGTACATTTAAATTAAATTCAATATATATATATATATATATATATATATATATGCGATTCCAATTTTTCATATAAGGGTAGGTGGTAGAAAGAAAGTTTAAGTGTATAGAAAATAAAATTATGTAAATGTAAAATAATATGAGATCAGTTTTAGAGTTTAACTTTGATGCACTGATTATGTAAAAGATTTTTTTGCAGTTAATCAATCATATCTTTCCATTTACATGGCTATTGAAATAGTGGGTGCAAAATTTAATCATATCCACTAATGTGGCAAAATATGATTGAATGATTATATAAAAAAAATTTATACTATTAGTGAATCTAAATTAAATTCTTAGCTTTAATACATTGTGAGTGTAAAATATTTTATGAGAGTAGTTTTGATATATATTATTATATATGAGACTTTTGAGACAATAGGTGTGAAAATCAAATAACTTTATTAATGTGATAATATATATTAATGTCTACGTAAAATATTTTTATATTAACAATATATTAAAATTAAATTAATGTTTAATAGTATCAACCAATTATATATTGTCTTTTGAATGACTTTTAAGGTTATTATAGCAAGATTCGACATTTTTAATGGCATGAATCCGTATAATTAGATGGTTGTATAAAAAAATTTATATTGATAGTATATTAAGATTAAATCAAATAATATTAGTGTAGGATAAAATTCATAATAAATTAAGAATTTAATTTTGATAGATGGTTAATATAAAAAAAATTTATATAAATATCTAATTATGTATTATTATATTAGTAAAAATATTTAACTCTCACCCTCATACCTCAAAAGTCTCACATATTATAAATTACACTAATAATATATCAAAATAATATCATAAATTAATAGAATACTATTATTGCTAGCAGTCCATCCTTAGCTTTAATTTTAAAGAAATCATCCTCTATAATCTACCCTGGGATTCATAAATATTGGTCATACTCTCCTCCCCCTACCAACCTAAGATAGAGATAAGGAAGAGAGAAAATACTCTACTTTGATGGACAGCTAAAATGAGCTATATACAAAATATCATTTAATACTTTGTTCTTTGAGAAAGTAATAATGAATAATAAGTATTATTTTAGATTTTCTCTCTTCTCTTCTACATACAAAATATCATTTTCTATCTCTTTTCTCTCCAGTTTCCATATTTTCGATGGTAAATTCATTGGTAATGGTTGATTAATGAATGATTCGTTTCATTATCTTTTTACCGATAGAAAATTTGTCGGTAATGTTAACGCCGAACGTTAAAACGCAAGCCCCATTCTTCTTCTTCCTTATTCGATCAATCTCTCTCTCTCTCTCTCTCTCTCTCTCACCTCCTAGATGGCCATTGGCCATTTCATCACCATGAAAGCTTCCATTTTGCTGTCGGAGATCGCTATTGTATTCGTGGTATGTTATTGAGCATTTTAATCGACTTATTTTTTTTATTTAGCCTTTTTTTTCAATTTTATTTGTTTATTCAAAGTTTTTAGTTTCTTCGTTAGTTAACTAACTTATTTTGTTATGTTTATTGTTAAAGATTTCATTTGGAGTGCTTCAATTCTAGTGTATTTATTGATTTGAGCATTGTAGTCACTACAGCATTTTTGGGTTAAGGCAACAGTTATTTTAAGTAACAAGTGAAAAATGTTGCCTATAATACACATAGGCAACGCTTTACCATGGTTGCCATTTGAAGAGGGTTTTGACAACGGATTTTTAGGCAACGCTTGAAAAATGTACTCTTCAATAACAAAAAGCACGATTTCAAAGTATTGCTCTATCATATGTACAAAAGCAACATTTATTTAAATGATAAGTTTATATTTTATTGGTGTTACCTTTTAAATTCTAATCATCCACACTTAATAAACGTGGCCTAAAATTATTAGGCGCCATTTCTAAATTTTTTCCACTAAAACCTTTTCTTCTTCCCACCATCAGCATAATCCACCCAAAACACCCAATTTCATTCTCCTCTTCCATTTTCATGTATTCTTAATTTCTGTCCCCAATAAACACATTTCTTCTACAACCTAATTTCATTTTCATGCAGTCCCTAAATCACGCCCTCTCTAGTGCCCTCTCTGGTACGACGTCGACTTGGCCGTGGCTCCGTCTCCTCCGAATGACGCCGACCTGCACATCGCTCCTCTGCACAACTTTGAAGAAAAGGAAGGAATTGTCACAGCACTGGTCATGTGACCTCATGGTACTCACTTCACGACACCGAGTCAAAGGTGAGGTTTTACTTAACCAATCAATGATCTAGGTCACGACACTCACATCTCACTCATGTGACCTTCATTCTTTCATTCGCACAACTGAAATCAGTTCTCGTCTCTCACGTCACAATAGTGCGTGGTAACTCACCTTGTTTAAGCTAGTGGAACTTGCAACCTGGTGACCCAATTTGTCTTTAATATCTGCTATAGCTATGAATGCCCTATTTTTCACGAATATCCTCGCTGCTTCTGCTCCTATTCTGCTTGCTGCCCTAGTCACAATTGCCACCTTACCTTGCAACCTGAAAGCCATACCAAACAGGGTAGAGAGAAATAGGCAGAGGCATATTATAGAAAGGAAGTGAAGAAATATTGAACACCATACCATACCTTTGCTTAGACATTGCATAATATTGCTCCTCCTTTCCTTGATGTGAAATATTAGCTTACAATTCAGAAACCTTGTTCTTTTGTCTTAGAATGTACGGTTTATTAATTTAGGGTCTTCAAAATTTATAAAGGACACAAGGCAGCAACTAAGGTGATGCCGCGCCCTTATTCTTTCCAGGGGAAACAAGTTTTCTTATTATGAATAGTGTTACTATATATGGTGCTTGACTTTTCGTAATTCATGTGAAGGAATAGTGTTTTGTCATGAAAAAATGTTCAAGCTTCGGATGCCACAGCAGTGACATTTTAGTTTAAGAGTGTCTAGTGATCCTTTTTGTTTTATAAATAGCAGGTGATCCTGTTGGTTTTATAAAAAAATTAAAGAATTTGGATTATTTTTAGATTGCAAGGATGCGACTTTGTAGGTCTAATATACATCTTTTCCTTCAAGAATAGCAATGAAAATGTGTTGACTACATCATGTGGAAGCTCATTTGTTAGGCAGTTTTTGAATAGTCAAAGAACAAGTGATTTACGGCTTTTACTTGTAATGACCACCGCCTTTGAAGAGAAGAATAGAAGTTTCAAGCTAATTCAAGTTGCAGCAACTTGCATCCATCCTTTTAGATTAAGGAAGCTTTATTATATTTTATTCATCATGGAATGCCCATAAAAGGCCATCCCCTGTACCGTATTATTGTATCATGAAATGAAGTAGTTTTTGTCCAAGAAAACTTCTCTCTTTCCTTAGTGTTATTGCGCCATTATGAGTGAGAGTTTGAGCAAATATGTATGTATGTATTATAATTTTTGTTATAAACATCAGAGATTTCTCTCAATATATGATAGGGTTGACTTCGTATAGAAAATCCATAAGTTCTACTGAATGATAGTGCAATCCTACAAGGCTTTAGCTATTTGCTTTGTTTAGAGAAGTGTCTTACTGTCTTCATAAAGGAGCTAAGTCAAATGCAAAAGATTGACTTAGAATATAAGTGTAATTAGGGTTAGATAAGGTTCTATTGAGAAGAGAATTGATATGAAGGACCCTAATTGTTTGACAATAAACATACTAATTTCCAAAGGGATTAAGGTTTAGGTTGGCTTGAGTTCAATAAGAACATTAGAAAAAGGCTTCTGTGCTAGTATTGCTAGTTTTGTGTAATCATGGGTTTAATAAAGTGGCCTAGTATACATGCCATGCACACTAATTTTCAACTTGGTTAATGTTCAGGATATCAGGAATCATTGTAGCAAAGCTCCTGTATTCATATTCTAAAATCTGTAAACTTTCTTGCATTACATAAATATTAAAACTTAATAATCTCTAATAATGTTAATATTTTATATTCTGTGGAAGGCCTACAAGCTATGCACAGAAGATTCTCTTATTAAATTGGTGCTATATGAACCTACCTTATGAGCAGAATCTCTAGTTTAATTGATTCACCCTCATCCCTTTTACATTCTCAATAAGCTTAAAAGCATAATTTTTGCAGTATTCATATTTGAGTTAAAGATGTGATTGGCTGAACACTTTGTAGTATATTTATCTCTTTTGGTCAGTATGAGTAGACTAGTAGATATATAAGCCATCTGAATTCTATTTAAGTTTGATCCATGTTCTATTTAACTTTGATCTCCAATTATCTGTAATGTCTTATTTTATATGTGTACTGGTTGGTGACTAGTATCCTTCAAGGGATTTAGTTTTCAGTGTCACTTGAAACTTGTTTCTTTTCTTTTAATCTTAAACTTGTGGTTAATTTCTAATTTCTACCTGAAATTCCTTTTTGTTTACGTATGATATTAACTACATAGTTACTTTGCTTACTTTTTGTTTTATTTTTCTAAATTATTCAATGTGGGACTCAAAATAAAATTGTCAAATTTCCAATTTTATGCTTTTTGTTGATACTTGACAGAAAATAAATTCACAAAATGTTTCCAAAATATGAGGTTAAGATAATTCTTAATCAACAAAAGCCTGCTGCCGATTTGGAATAGTATTTTGTAGTTAGACTTTCCTGTTGGTTTCCGATCTTGTGAAAATATGTAAGCCATCTGGTCTCCGCTATTAGATTGCCTCGACAGTTTTAGGAAACTGAATAAGTTTTATGGGCAGACTGGCTGTGCTATTATACTATAAATGTATCAGTGATTGACGTTGAATAAGTTCCTTTTATGTTTAGCAACAGCATATTAGTGTTTCCTTTTCCTGTACAAAAACTTCGTAGCCATGCTTTATTTTATTTAGTTTTAACTAATTTATACTCTTTTTCTTTTTTTTTTTGTTTTTTTTTATGTTATATTTCTATTTTATACTTTTGCTGAGGTGGATTCCTTTTCCTTTTGTAATTGTTCTCCCTTCGTCTTGATTATGTTTTTCACTGCTTTTAGGTCAGGTAATCAAGTTTGTGTTCTGCTTATGAAGGACCACTATATCTCTTCTTTTTGTTGGGATGTCACATATGAATATATGAGACTACCTTTGGAAGAGTCTGAATAGTTGAACTTCTTAATTTCTTAGGAAACTAGTGAAAAGCATGCACTTAAATCAGAAAAGGAGCTTTTAGAATTTACGTTGAAGCATCAACAAGTGTTGGCGAAAAGGGACGCTGGTATGTTGCAGTGAATAATCTGACTTTGCTTATGAATGTTTTGAAATATGCCTACAAAGCTTTTGTGAAGTTTCTGATCAAATTATTGGAGTTCTTACTTTATGGTACTAGAGAATTTAAGGGATTTCCCTTGTATTAATCAATTACCTCTGTAATTGAGTGCTTAAATGGTAACTTCTGAAGGATTATGGCATTCTATTCTGCTGTTTTAGTTTTCCTTCTGTATGTTTTATTTCTCTTTTATCCAACCCAATCTAGTGGGAAAGATCTTAGTTGTTGTTGTTGATGTATTGTTCCTCTTATATACTGATAAGTGTAATCAACAATGTTATCTCTCTAAACTGATAATTTAAACATGGTAAAATTTTTTCTCTTGATAGTTTGGATTAGGTTCTAGAATATTCCCCAATTTTAGTACTCTTTCCTTTTTTATGCTCGAGGGTGTACTTGTTGGAGGAGTTGGATAAGTTAAAACTAAAGTTACATCACATTTGTTTGGTAGTGGTACAACAGAAATGTGAGATAAGGAAGATTGCAACTTATTTACACGCCACATATGATTTTAGTTTTATTTGCTTATTAATTTTATTTTTTTGATATTATTATCTAATAAAGTGTTTGTGTTCTCTTTTTATTTTGTTCCGTTTAGCAGAAGGGAAACCGATTGCTTTAGGAACGTGTGTGACTACTTGCTTGGCCAAAGCTCCTGTGCTCTCTATTTCAGGTTGTTTCTTCCTCTATTTTTTTTTTTTAAAGTTTATTGTATTTTGGTGATGTTAGTGGTGGTACTGAGGAGTTTGTTTGCTATTGTCATGAGTGCCAAGATAAATAAAATCTTGAATTGAATGGATAGTGGCATTCATTTAGAGACAATACTGAAATCATCCATGTTTTTGTAATACTCTAACTAATTAGTTCCATTTCCATTCTTATTTTTTGCCTTTGGGTTTTTTTTATATAATTATTATTACATTTATGTCATGATTTGGCTCATTTTCCTTGGTAACTATTTTGCACTGATGCTACTCTCATACGAATAATTTCCTTTTAATTTTTTTTTTAAATTTCAGAAGAGAAAGTTATATCAAGATCTCACTCTTTTTTGTCTTATAACCTTTTTTTCCCTTTGGAAGGCCATTTGGTGATTGATTCATCCTTGAAGGAGATTGATAATGAATAAATCTATGACAATCTCTTTTGACATTTAATCTGTATTCAGGTTTCAGAACACATGACAATTATCATCTTTTGGAAAATATCAAATTGAATAGTTCATGTGATTCCTTTGGCTTTAATATTCCCTAGTTTTAGTGCTCTTTCCTTTTTTATGGTCAAGGGTGCTTGTTAGAGGAGTTGGATAATTTAAAACATAATTTGCTTCACATTTGTTTGGTAGTGGTACATTTATTTTATTTTTTCACTTGAATCTTTTGTTTGGTCTTTTATCCAAATATAATTTGTCTTGGTGGATTTTGAAGCCTACTAGTGCCTTAGCATTTTATTAAATTGTGAAAGTAGTGGTTCAATGAGATTGATCATTAAGTTTCTTCCAAGAAATTATAAATTTACACTATCTTTATTTATTTATTTTTTTTCAAAAGGAGATGGATCAAGAACTTTTTGAGAATCTTTGGTGAACACTAAGTGGAGTTGCGGATTGCAAATTGCATCATGACTTTCTAAGAAATTTCTATCTTATCTCTTTTTGTTTTTCTTTTCTTTTCATTTCACACCTTATTTGTTATGTTGATTCAGATAATTAGATGCTTTTACCAAAGCTATAACATTAATCATCCTTTAAGATGTAAAGTTTTAGGTTGAAGCTACTGCTAATAATATTTAAATTATCATATTTGAACCATGCTTCTTCATAGCTCATTTCGGTGAATTACTTTCGAAATAAATATTTGCTTTTGTTTGAACTTGTTTGAGAAAAATATCTTCAAATTTCTGATATTCTTTTTTCTAATATTTTTTATTAGTGTACATTTGATTTTATTACTTGCTGTAGTTGTGGCACATGTATGCATTTGCAAGTGGCATGTCTCTTTCATCTAGACAAAGACACAACTAACTTTTAACTGGAATATATAAATATAGAAGTTGGCTGTAATTACCGAAGAAAGCTTGTGAAATTGTAAAGATATATGATTGATTTAACATTAAATTCTAATGGTCTACAAGGTTAAGTTAAATTATAGTTACTATCCTTTTCCATTTGAATATAATTTATGTGTTATAATTACTTGAGAATTAATTTATTTCTTTTATTCAAAATTAGCTCTATGTGTTCAATCTCCATAAGTTTCTCCAAGTCCTATTTCCTATAATAAGTCCAGGATTTTCGTGCTAGAGAAATTTGCGTACTATTAACTCATGGGATATTAAATTTTCTTTGGAATCAATGATTAGAAAACCTCGAGGGAAAACACATACAAATATGTCTTTGTCGGGTCTTGTTTCGATTAGGCTTTTAATTTCAGTTTATAGGGAAAATGTATACCTTATTGACAATGGTTTTCTTCTTGCTTGTTTGTATGTAAGCTATGGATGCTACTTCTGAGCTACTATGTTTGTTAATCTTTTATAGTCACTTCTATTCAATTATGGAGGAAATAAGGGACAAGCTCTTGTTGACTGCAAGCACCCTTTTTGGGTAATCTTTCCACCACTGCACTTTTATTTTGTTCATTATCTGTTTGGTTAAATTAGTTTAGTTCATTATCTATTTGGCAAATAATTGATTACATGAATAGTTTTTATGATGATGTTTCTAGCTTTTGGTGAAGTTTTTGATGTGATAGTGGTATCCATCGACTTATACTTAGCTGATTTTGGATATTTTTCTATTTATTAGTTCTTTTGGTGCGATATATATTGGCTATTGGCAAACTGTAGGAACTAGATGGTTTGGTAAAATTGCATTAGATGCTACTAATTTGATCTTGATTATGTAGATATAGTAGATATGATTTTTTTTTCTTCAATGCCAGTATTTTTTTGAATTGCTTTTGTTTTCAAACTTTGTAAGCTAGCTATTCTCTTAAAAGTCCCAAGCCTTATTATCAATAAATCTATCGAAAGAAAAAAAGGAAATTTTAATATGTTATTGGATAGTTATTTTTAGCAATCATGTAAATTCGTAAAAGTACATACATAATTTGCTTACTTTAATTGTATTTACATTTATCTCATCACTATATATACTATTTGTTGTAGATTGAGTTAAGATTGCACATGCAACTCAGAAAGGCTAGGAGAAGGAATATGCAGGACAAAACTTGCCATGGATATGAATAGATGTGTTTTGTTTAACTTTATGACTAGATGTATTTTGTTTAAGTTCATACTAGATATATTTTGTTTACTTATGTACATTTTGGTTTGAATTAATGCTTGATAATATGTATTTGGAATTAAGCATATTAATTATTATATACTTGAGACAACTTTTTTACTTAATTGATTAATAGTAATTTATTTTATTTTATTTTATTTATGAAGTCAAGTTGATGAAATATAGAATTAAAAATTAAAAAAATTTAAATTTGCATATAAATAAAGTTATTTTTAGAAAGTGTTCTTTATAGTTAATAAAAGGTGCCACCTTTAAGAAAACCATGCTTAAATTATCAAATGCCATGTTTTCAAAAGAGCAATGTTGGTAGTTTGTAACAGCAATAATAATAAAAAAAAAGACAACGCTTATATACTGTTGCTTACATTGAAAGAAAAGGCAACACTTATGTTATGTTGCTTTTATTAGAAGTAGAGGTATCACTTCTCATATGTTGCTTTTATTAGGGAAAAAGGCAACGCTTGTCGTAAGTTGCCTTTATTAGGAGAAAAGGCAACGTTTATTTGGTATTATCTATATTAAGAGAATGGGCAACGCTTCGATATCGTTGTCATAGAGGCTGATAACAAGCGTTGTCTATTTTCATGAATAGGCAACGCTTGAAAAGTGTTGCGATGAATAGTGTTGTCTTTTCCTCCAAAAAGTGTTGCCTTAGAGAAAAGGTAACGGTTCTTTAGGCCACCCCTCAAAAAGCGTTTCCTTAGATGCGAAAACGTGGCCTTTGATCAAAGGCAATGGTTTTTAGATGTTTAGAAAACATTTGACAAGTGTTGCCTTAGACCGAAAATGTTGTAGTGGTTGTTAAAAGTATTTAATTTGTATAATAACTATCTTAAAAGTCACGCATACTTTTCACTTTCAGCGGCAAGGTAGCAGTATTGTCAACACCTTTTTTCATGCTCTTCTACATTCTCACACCAGAATTTAGCAGAAGTCCAATGCACTCAACCTTGATTTTGTATATCTGTATAAATAACAATTGGCGGAATGGAATTTTATTCTGTAGTACTCTATTCGCTTAAGATTTATTTATGCTATCTGTGGTGATTCTCTTGGATAGAGTTTGTTTGCAGAATATCATCTCTCTTGAATAACCTTGATATATTTTCTACCATTGCTTCAGAATAGCTGCATGCAGCACTTGATTTGTCATGCCGCATGAATGAGTGCAAAGCATTTCAATTTCGAGAAATTATCTAAAGTTCATGAAGCACCAATTTGGATTATATTCTGTCTACTTATAAAATGATATTTGATATCTCAACTTCAGGTGGAAAAGAGGTTCCATCAATTTTATTTGAAATGTAATTTTATAAAATAGCTAGAGCATAATCCTAACTGGTATTTTATGAGCACCCAATAATTTCTCTTTCAATTTCTCTATTCCATTTACTATCTCCAATAAAAACTTGCCACATATAAAGTCATGAATAGTTAAGAAAGTTTGAGAAAATACAAGTGATGTTATATAGTGTTTATTACATGAGTGCTAATAAGATTTAGCTTATGCATCACCGTATTTTGGATTCAATTTCTTGATTTTTTTATTAGTGAATCATTTGTAGGGGAATGCTCTGGTACCATGTTATAAGTGTGCCTTTGGTACATTTTTGTGTCAGTATTCAATAGAAAGATAGCAGATATGCAGATCTACATGTGTGCCTTAATCTCTTTGTTCCACACTATAAATAACTCACGATTAATTTTTAAAAAGGCAAATTTTACCATAGAAAAAAAATTCCTAGGTCCATGATGAACCCTTTCTCCGCTGCTGCACTTTGTCCAACAACAATAACATCTCCAATTTGGCCACCATCAATGGCACTTTCCTGAAAAGGGAAAAAGAGCAACTTTTTTTTCACAAAGCAATCATAATCTTCTCTCCCTTTATATTTCACAACATATTAAAGGATTAAAAAAAATTCAAACTTGTAGAAATTTATGAAAGCTACACGTAGGTTCGTCATAGTTGTTGCAATGTCGGTCATCTCCGACATGGTGTGGAGGAGGCTGTTCTTGAGTTGCTCTAGCATCACAGAGTCTCCAAAGTTGGAGACCTTGAGATTGCTGGTAGCGTCGAATAAGAGATTCTGAGGCTTGAGGTCGCAATGTTCAACATAGTCGTGGTGGCAGAAGTAGAATGTGGAGACTAGCTGTTGGAAGAGTTTGGGGAAGCTCACCGCCATCGATGAAGTCAACAATGAGGTAGATCTTTATCCTTGTGGCTATGACCTCGTGGATGCGGAGGATGTGAGGGTGGCGGTGGAGGCGGCGCGTAGCATTGCATGATCTGCGGCTCCTTGATGGTGTCTATCTTCAACTGATTGATGGCAAGAGGTTGAAGGATTGATGAAGAAGGGATAGTGTACAATAAACCCAAAATTTTTTTCCCATAATAGATTACCCCTTAATAAAGAGAAAAAAGGAAACTGTGCAACGTGTCAGCTCTTCTTTTATTACACGACATAGAGATACTGAAGGTACATATATAATCATGTACCAGAGAATTCACCTCATTTGTAAATGCTTTCGTAAGTGGTCAATGAACCCAAAAGTATTGCCACCTTAGACTTGGCAGATTTTTCCCTTAACATAAATTTTTCATCAAATATATATATGTATACAAAAAAAATTTTGTCTTGAGTCTAAGATAACAATTTTTAATTGTGGAGACACGATGATAACAAGATAATTGGACGGTGGAATTGTATCCTCTTAATATTGGGCCTTTTTTTCGTGTAGTAATGTAATATGTGAATCGGTTACTAGAGCTCGATCCATTATGGGTTGTCTGATGGGCATTATAGTTATAAGGAATGTCGTTGGGTTGTGCTTGGATTATTACGAGTAAATAATATTTTTAATCTTAATATTACAAAGTTGGCATCAATTTATTATTTAAAAAACTTTTGACATCAATTTAATCCTAATACTTTGAAATTGACAATAATTTGATTTTGAAAAAAAATTTGACATCAATTTAGTTGTAACATTATAAATTTTTGATATCAATTTAATCTTAACACTTCAAATTTTGACATCAATTTTTCTATCAAATCAAGGTATAAACTAAATTGGTATCAAAGTTTGAAATATTAAGACTTAAGTAATGTCAAAAATTATTTTATGATTAAATTAATGTCAACTCTAAAAAACCATGACTAAAAAGGACATTTACTCGATTGTTATAGGTAGGTTCGCCAACTTGCAAGGCAAGGTACGCGGTGGTGGCCTATCGCGGGTTCTTCTTCACGTGAGTTGTATCACACAACCGTTAATAATGTGCCCTGCTAGTTGTCTCTCTCAGTCTCGAAAAAACATGTGGAACATGCAATGAGGGCCCATGAGTTCAGACTCCCAAGTTTACTTTCTCTGCTCCTTTCCCATTCTATTCCCCTCCTCTCTTCTTGTGGAGTCTCCCTGTAGGCTTATCCAAATACGTACATATGTTATTGGCCCTTCCTTGGATCAGGTTGAGAGGATGGAAAAATTTGCATATACCCAAAAATCGTTGCAACTCTTGTCAAAATGAAAAAATGAAAGCAAATCTAGAATTTCGATTCCAAATTAAAGAAAAGAAGAAGTTATAGGGAAAAAAAAAAAAAAAAAAGATTCACAAAAAACTAATTGAAGTGATAAATAACTTTGACTGTTTAAAAGAAATATGCGAATCCAAATTTTGAATAAGTAATTATCATGTCGAGAATATATGTAAATCCAGCACTCTTATATTGAACAAGAATTAATCTTATAAACATGTAAAATGGATAAACTTATAACAATATCTGTGACATAAAAAAATAAAAACAAAAGGAAAAAAAAAAAGCAAGCAGTGGTTAGTAATAAATCTCCCCTGTAGTGTGATCAGGGGTTTTCCAACATAAGCCTCTAGGACGGTGCCACTCGACATCTTTTCAATATATGAGAAGGAGCCTATTGATGAAGTGTTTTTCTTTCCATAAAAATCACTACCAGCATAATATTTTTATTAATAACTAAAATTCTATTCCAAAAAAAAAAATATTACGTTATTATAATAATCAATCATCGATATTATTTTTGCATAAATTTTAAATTATTTTATAAAATAAAGTATTACATACTAAAATAAATGATTATATAATTTTTTAAGGTGTTAGCAAAATGATTATTATTGTGACTTGTATTAGAGAGATTCACACGTAATAGGAAGTAATGATAATGTGACTGTGTGAATCAAAACCTCATCTCATGATCTCTTTGTTCTCTACTCTTAGCCTTAACTCATAAGAGAGTAGAGAGAGCAAAGAATACAGACAAGAGGTGTCACCCTCTTTGGTCTCTGATTTCAAAGGAAACTTCTGTCCTTTGTCCTTCCTCTCCACTCTTTTTTGGGGCTCCAACTCAAAGAGTATGCAAAGCTAGCTATGATTAACAAGTAAAGCTCTCCACTCTCAAGTACCAACCAAAGAATCACTTATCAACATGCCTGCTTCTGCTCATGCTCATGCTCATGCTCATGCTCATGTCCTTATCATCTCCCTCATTTTCTTGTCCATTCTTTCACCTCATGTGAATGTGAGTGAGTCCTCTCTCCTCTCCCCACAATATTCAAAATGAATGTGTAGAAACTTGAAATTTGTACTGAATTTTCTCAACTTTCATGATTAGGAGGCAAAAGGGGTGGCAGTTCCCATGCAGACGGTGATGATGAACAAGAGCAGAAGGAAGTTGGCAGGCTTCCAGGTATGTGCAATGTGCACCTGCTGCGGTGGAGCCAAAGGGTTGTGCTTGCCCTCTCCCTGTTGCTATGCCATCAATTGCAACATTCCAAACAAGCCTTTTGGCTTCTGTTCCTTCACTCCTAAGACCTGTAATTGCTTCGGATGCCATCCTTAGTTATTTTCTGTAGTGAGTTTAAGTCAAGAATGCTTATGATTTCAAATTGTGGCTGCGGCCCAGGATACAATTGTGTTATGATTACTGAAATTGTGAGAAATTATGAAAAAATGTGGTTAAAGCGACTGCAATTTCTGCTGTGATGCGGTTGAGGATACCACCACAATGGCAGTATTACAGTAGCAATTGTGGCTGTGGACTGTAATTTAAAATCAACTTGGATTTCATAATAATTTTTCGCTTTTAAATCAATACACTAGTGTAGGTGTAATATCGGGGTGGGAGTTGGGAAATTAAGCCATAGCTTCAGACCTACTGCATTTGGAATTTTTTCCTTTTTTTTTTTTTGGCTACTTGCTACATCATATAACTATGTACCAATGCAATAAGACTTTAGTCTGCTTGTTACTCTTTATTTTCTGAAGTGTTTTGTAATATAATATTAAGGATTCTGCTATGTTAAATTAATAAAGCATGAATATTTGTATATATGTGTGTTGGCAAATTTGAGAGACTGAGGCCTGGGGCTGTTGGCCTTAGATTGGAGAGTTGCGTCTGAATCATGTATCTTGAGATGAATGTTTGGCGGAAATCTTTCTGAACTCGTCTCGGAAACAACCCATGTGCTGTTGTCTTAAGGATCAAATTGGATGGGCTGTGGTTGATTCTTTCCTTTTGCCTTCACTCTTTGCTGCACATACCAAGTAACTATTTACTTCACTAGATTCGTTTTGCTATTTTGCTGCAGTAATTTTTTTTTTTTTTTCTCAAGCTTTGAACACTTAGGGTGTGTTTGTGAGCTATATTTAGGGAGAAAAAGAGAGAGAGAAGGGAAAGGTTTATAGTTTGTTTGTTTTGGTGGTCAAAGTCACTTTTGACCAGGAAGCAATAGAGTTCCTTTTATGAGAATTGCATTAAGAAGCCAAATTTTAGGGTGAGTAAAATCTAAATCAAATGGGTCATTAGTGTATATCTTCCTCTTGTTTGGGAGTGAACTGTATATTCAGAAAAATGATAAAAGAGGGGATGGTATGGATGTCACTTAAAATCCCAATTTTTTGCTTGATCAAATTAGAGATCAAGAAAGAAAGACACACATTTTTTTTCTTTTATTAAACTTTTTAAACGACAAAACAAGAGTGACATATTTTATTCCAGTCTATTTGTTGTCTTTTCATTCTATTCTATTCTGAGTCACACTCCTCTATCTTCTTTAAACTATCAAACATAGCCTAACCTAAAAGGAGGGAAAGAAAATAAGAAATTTCTCATAAATTTTCCAAAGTCCTCAGACTTCTAATTGATTTTTAGAGTTCCCCCAAAATGGGGTCTCATAACTCCTCCATTTCCTTCTTGGCTACTTTAAATTCCCAAATAATGATATGCTTAAATCCTCCAATCCCCTCCCTCCCTTTCTTTCCCAGTAATGTTTTCCCTTTATTATTTCACCTAACTCCTAAATCAACCCGTAAAAAAGAAAAACAAACTATTGATTAGTTGGTTCTTTTGAATAAGATAATGCATAAAATGCATATCACCTTGCTGCTTTAGTACTGTGTTGTGACCCAAAATTTGTGAGTAAGATAGAAATAAGAGAGGCAAACCAGGATGATGGATGAAGACAGACAACACCGTTTGTAGTCAGTGTGAACGAAACAGTTGCTGTGCAGAAATTTTTACAATGGGCCGAAAGCCTTGACTTCTTGTCAGTGGGGAAGATGAGGTTCACAAATATGGCCAAAATGGTGAAAATTATCAACAAAAATCAGTGGATGTGGATAAATTTGCAACTTTTTGTCCCAAGTTCGATGGTCCCCCGGATTCCAAAGGAAGTCTATGTGAGAGAGAGATTTGATTGAAGTGCAAGCAATCAATTGACGGACAAGCATGGAGAAATTATTAAGTTCTCTTACTCAAGGATAAAGTGATATTTTAATTTAAGACTCTACTACTAACTTATAATTTCGTTTAAAATGTCGTTTTATTATTAGGCTGAGCGATGCTCCATAAAAATCCAATAATTCTCGATAAGCACGAGTACACACCCTAAAAGTCACATCAAATAAAGCTCTAGTGGGCGATTGGAACTTTTATATCATGCATATGTGCAATGCAACCGTAGGTTCTAAACAAGCACGTGTTTAATATTCATATTCATTACTTTCTTTTTTTCTTTTTCCACTTGGTCACATCGCCATTAGAAAATCATCAGAATTATCACTCCAACTATTAACCTTTTGACTAGAATATAATGAGATAAATGACATTTTAATACAAATCTTGTGTTATGAAACAACTAACTTTCATTGAATGACAAGCATAGAAAACAAAATGTACTAGCAAGGAAGCCCAATATATGGGTATAAACTGTGGAAGAAAAATGCGTAGTAATCCAAACAGAAAAAGGTAAAGTCAATAATTAAGAATAAGGTTGATAAAGTCAACAGTTATAAACTGTTATCGCAGGAGCTCATCAATTCCTTTTCTGAAATTTAAATCCAAAGAATGGATGTTTATAAGATGTTTTCTCACGAAAAAACATGGAAAAAGAGTATGACTTCTATGCTTCTAACTTCTCCCCCATCATATCTACCTTATTTTAATTTATTTCAGCTTCAAAGCTGATTGAATAAAAGTAATGAATTAAACATCCCATTAGATGCACCTAGATTATTTTAGATTAAACTTAATCCAGGAGCCACATTTACCTAGAGATCCTCTAAGTATTCTCACAATCACCCCCATTATCAAAACTTCCCGTAGCTGCCAGGTGCATCTGCTTCTCTTTACATGAATGCTTTGTTTTTTCACAATATTTACACAAAAGCTAGAGTGCCACTCCAATTACTGCACTGGCTATTGAAATGGATCGACCCAACATTCATCAGCCTCAACTGCCCTTCGCCAACGTTTTCTAAAGATATCCAATTCCCTGTAAGAAAGTCTTCTCACCTGCATGGCCTCCAATATGTTAGTAACAACAGAAACAAAATCACTCAGATACAATTAAGATAATGGCAATACACTAATTGTTTGGCAAAAGATTATCTCATACTGAATCTCAAATATACTAGGCATGGAGATTGGAGACTATCCTTGATGCCAAAGCAATTAGTGATTGTCATTGAAGGTGACAAGTGCAGATGTTATGAAACTTGAAAGGTTTAAGAGTAAAATATGAAACCAATCATTTTCCAAGTCTAAAGGGATTAGTGTTGTCTATTGCATCAATTGATAACCATGGCAAGATAGTAACTTACATCGACTCTATGATCCTTTTCCTGAGAAGAAACCTGCAAATCACAGATAAGTCTCAGTTTCAAGGCATATAGAATGAGAGACACATTCCAGATAAGAAGCATGCTATGAAAATATAATCTTTGAAAAACTTTTAGAAGACAAGCATTCAAAATGCCACATTTCTGACCGTAGCCTTATCTACGCCTCCAAGAGTAGGACGATTATAGTGAACTATGTATTCAGCATCCACAACACCAACATTTTTTGTTCGATCACCCTATCCACAAGGAATAATGTCAGATTGAACTAGAAAGCAAAAATTAAAGATAACAAAATGTCATGACAGGAATATTCAAAGTGTAGAAAAATAGGAAATCATGGAATTGAACCAAAAAACAATGAGCTTAACTTGCCTGAGCACAGTAGCCAAGCTGCATATCTAGACCCCATGCATGGATCAAGTCATTCTGTAACATAAACCGCTGATGGTGAATAAAAATGTAACCATTTACAGAGCAATTCTGAAAGTAATGCTCAGCAGCAGCATTAACAGAACAGAATGGTGCACCTGTATCATATACCAAACACAACGCCATGCAGCTCTTGAGAAAACAGGAGCCATCATTTCTATCCACCTGAAACAGATAGTTCATCTTTCTTCAACTGCAGCAACGTAAAGGCAAATCCAGATTAAATTAGTTGTTACCACAAGAATAGTTACCCGGTGCAAGGGGGAGCAGTGCTGCTTTGATCACAGCCTTTACCATCATTACCAGCTTTATATGTCCTTCTGCAAGCACAACAGCCAAAAGCATGCACAACATATATGTGAGTATATGTATCTCCTTTAAAGCACACTTATTTAATAACATCATTAGAAGGAAAAACTTGGGTTATGCTTTTCTTTTGTTTTAGTTTTTCCAATAAAAGAGAAGGAAGGCTTTACTAAGATAAGGTGGGAAGGAGGAATGTGGATTTGAACTCAGCTTCTTCTTCTCAGATTTGGTGTATGGTTACTATTTGGTAACTACCTTAACCGCAAAAGCATAAGCAAACCTTGCTATCAGAAGCATGCAAGGGGAGATGGACTGCCTAGAAAGTGTATCAACAGTTTGGTTGTTTATAGTTCAGTTGAATTAAAGAGGAATTCTGATCCATACAATAGCAGAATTTACTGGAGGCTTATAAAGTACTAATTGCAGACTGCTAATGGTAACCTTGGTCTAACTAATGATATAATGGGAACCAGACATCCTGATAAAGGTGGAACTATTTGTGCGCTATAATTAACTGGAGGCCTGTAGCTGCTGCGCTAAGACAAGGAACATATGTTTCATAAAATACAGAAAATATCATTGTTGACAGCAAAAAGTAAAAAGGCATAGACATGAGAACCTGTGCACTGTTGACCGTCTCCCACGTGCAGTAATCTGATGATGCACTTCCGATTTTTTAGGATCAAGTGCTGGTTGTGATATCTCAAGCCCTTCACTTCTGATGATAGAAACATACCTGAAAATCATTCAAGAGTCCTTATGATTTTGTACTAGGAGTACCTTTTCCCCAAAAGTTATCTCCCCCTCCGGTATGATCTTAGTATGATGGTAAAAACCATCTGAAAGAGGATAGATATAAACTTATACTTGCTTGCTTTAATTAAAATCCAAGTGCACTAAACTATATTTTTGTGATTCTCAGAAATTAGAAAGGTATTCAACATACTTATCCGGGTGGAATTGTTCAACTCCTAGGTCCTCATCCCAAAGGAAAATATAATCATATTCCGCAACTATGTCGGGGTGTAAGAAACGCTTGGCAAACCACCTAGTCATTGAAAACATGTTCAGGTAAAAACACACTTAGGATAACTGAAATTGTTTGAAATATATGGAAGGGAATGAAATGTGAGGTCACCTACCATTTGCTTTGATTGATTGCAGACACATGAATCACATGATCACTCCACTCAAACTCCTTCCATTCGTCAACAATGCCATCATAGTGGAAGAGCATCACAACAAAACCATTTTCTAGAAACTGAAATTTGGTGTAGAAAGAGGGTCATGACCCGTGGACCAAAGTAGAGTATTAGGAATGAGAAATCTGTACCAAACAGGTACCTTTTTGACCATTTCGTTTACAAGATCTTTCTGCTGTAGCCCAACTGCCATTGCAAACAAGTTGGTTGTCGCATTTACCTTTATCTGTTCAAGTGTAGGCAAGTCAGACATGCCAAAAGCAAAGAAAAATAACTAGGACCATTGAACACAGGTGATGATACGTGTTTCATGCCATTGAAGTATCAATTAAAGAGACTACATAAGCTACATCAATAACTTCAAACCCAAAATAATAATAATAATGGAAAAAAAAAAAGGACAACTGCTAGGAGAGTACAAACTGTGAAAGATATTTAAAGGACCCCTATATCAAAATATGTAACTCCCCCTACTTAAACACAGCAGAATATCTCTAAACTGACTTTAATATGGCGACTGCTTTTAAGTCCTGACTCTTGCCTAAGTATATTAGCCTTGTAAATGAGCTTATGTATTAGTTGCTTTTTACATTATTACATTTGCAGAGGAAAGATAGTGTGAAAATTGTGTCATCTTGACACTGCACATTCAGGAACACATATCACTTCTAACAATATTTCCTTGCTCTAATGAGCACTGGAGCAACTGCATCACCCTAGTAATTTTTACTTCATAGGTCACATAATAGACAGAAAGTTGATTATTCATGACAGACTGAAACTTACATCTTCTGTGCGATGACGATGACGATGACGCTTCCTTGGCATGGAAGTATCCCATAAAGGTCGCATTTCCAAACTGGAAGTACTGGACACTATACCTACAGGTAATGCCTCACTTCCACTAGGCCTGCACTGGTTCTACTAAACAAGATAAACAAATATAAGCACCAAAGTTGAACATCTGAAATATTAGATGATGAATAACTCATCAAGAAATATTATGCACATCCTCTGTGGTTTAGGAAAAGCAAGCACAGTAAGAGAATGAACCTTGCACTTATCCTTAACATTATCAATTTCCACAGTCTGAATCAGAGTGTCCACATTCTGACTCTGAGTATCAATTCTCAAGCTTGATAGTTTCTGGAGTATGAAACCAAAAGGTCATTTCAAGATTACAAACCATGAATCATATTTAATCAAAGTCCAATCCAATTGGTTACTTGAGCTATAAACAAACATCCTGAAATTTAAACACTAGGCATGCTGCAAAACACTGATCTTCTATAAGATGGATAATAAGAAATATATATATTAAGTAGAAAAACCATTCAGCAATTTACTGTTTCGTCTTAAGATAAGGCTTTGTGTATATACCTCTTTGTAGCTTTGCGAGAAGAACGAACTCGAGAAGAACAAAACAAGACATATCAAAGAAGCTGCTGGTACGATGGCATAAACACAGGAACAGGACTTTTTACTCTTGGAATCAGCAGCCAGAACAACCTGGTTCAATATAAGAGAAAGTTAGATAAAACAATACACAATACCGCAACAGAATAGAAGAAACTGTTAAACTGTTGATGTGAGAACAAAACCGCTGCATGAAGGGTTTAAACAAGTAATCGGTGTCACACATGTGCATGAATGAAACGATTGAACAGTGAATTGGACCATATCTAATCATTCATTGTCAAAACGCTATAGAACAGTGAATCAAAAAGCCATGATTGTTTTTTCAATCCTTATTCGAGCCCGAACATAACACAGCAGAAGCATGGGAAAAGGAAGGGGGAAAAAACACACAGAGGATTGATTGCATAACAAAGGGTTTTGTCTCAACGTGTAGTACAATTCTACCGATTTCATGGGCACATTCATTAGAAAATATAGCATATAGGTATAATATAACCCTGCAAAAAAACATATCAAATTGAAAGCAAAAAAGAAGAGCCTATTTCAAAGCAAAACAAATAATCAAACATAAGAAAGAGTATGATTGATTGGCCTTATGGCTTCAGAAAAACAAAAACAACAACAAACAAAAGGAAAAGAACCGAAGCAATAGCAATAATGACAAGAGAGAGATATGTATGAGAAAGAAGCATGGCATACCCGAGCAGGTGACTTCATATCTGGCATTGAAACAGCAGAGAATTCAGCAGAGGCTGTGGTGGTGATGTGTTATACATGAACAATCAAAATAAATGGAGAAGATAAGAAAAAAGAAGTAGTAGTAGTTGGTCTAAAAATGATTGCAATAATAGGCAATAGTCAATAGATAATGGAGTGGAGGAGAAGATGGTGGTGATTGGGGTGATGATGATCGTGATCGTTGAATCATTTAAATTTGAAAATTCGTAAGGTTTGGAATGAGAAATGGATAAGTACCCTTCCTTCAATTTAGAGATTAAATTAAAACAGAGAGATTGGAGATAGTTGGTTGACGCAAGGAGCGGGAACCGAACAACAAGGGGGGGTCTATGCCTCAAACACAAAACCAAACACAATTTTTTATCAAACATAACATAACTATCATCATCCAACGTTGTTGGTTTTTCTTCTTCTTTTTTTTTTAATTTTTAATTTTTTTAAACGAAATCCGAGGAGGCGGCTTTTAGCCAATACACACACGTTGTCTCAAAGTCACCCTTTTCTTCTCGTCCTGTTCTTTCTTTTGTGTCAGTGAATCCGTCTCCTGATATATATTAATACTTTCTTTTGTTGGTTAGCATGTGCTGACAGTTCAACGACAGGTAACAGATACATTATATATCTTTTTCTTTCTTTGGTTAATATATTATATATGTTTGACGCTTCTAATATAAACTCGGCCTGCCTCTCATTCATTAGAAGAAGAGGCCTACCCATTGAGTATGAAGGTCACACCAACAAATGTATGGATGTTGACGGAAGAGAAGATAAGCATAATGGCTATATTTATTTGAGTGTGACTAACAATTAACCTAAAAATCCTCTTAATTCAAAATTTAACTCAACTCATAATGGCATGATTTCTAATTTATATAATATTTAAAGATTATTTAAGACATATAAATGAGATTTTGAATTAAAAGAATTTTTAAGCATCCCAATTAGGAGGATTTAGTATTTTTATATTTATTTTTCTTCCTATTTGGTTATTTAGAAATTTTTATTATACGTATATGAATTAACTTTAGATTTAATTTAGATGTACTTTTAATAGAAAAACTTTTATGCTATTACCCAATTATCTAATTATTTATGTATTGTTGCGTAATTGAAGATATTTATTATTGTAATAATTATGCAAAATATGTTTGATTAATATGATAAAAAAATTTACACAAATAAGGTATTAAAATTAATTTTATTAATTATATATATAATCTCGTTATGTGAAATTTGATGTACTATAAATGTAAAAGAGCTTTATATTATCATTCTATTACATGTTTCTATTTGCAAAACTTTAAATGTAGTAAATGATTGTGTCAAATAATTTTATTGATATGGTAATATATGATTACATATTTGTGCAAAATATTTTTATACTAAAATTGAAATTAATTTCAAAATTAAATTATTTTTTATTTACATCATCAAAGTAAGAATCATGTCACCAAAAATTATTATGAGTGGTCCAACGATGAGAAGTCTGGATAATATATATGAGATCAGAGATTCAAATATCATGGCCATTGATATCTCAAAAAGAAAAATTTAACTAAGAATCTCTCGTGTTGTGAAATATTATTTGACTTTGAATGTGAATGTCCATATCTTTATCCTCGTTCGATTAAGATTTGATTGGATATAATCTGTTATTTGATTATATCTTGTATCTCTCATCTTTTGACTATAAATAGCCCTTTGAGTGCTCTATGTATGACATCCCTTTGAGAATATCAATAATATAATTATTTCTTTTTCATTTTTCTTCTATTCTCCTTTATTATTATTTTTACAACACATTATTAGTATGAATCTCTACCATATTATAAGTGAAGGTTTGAGATAAAACACTCTAACAAGCTGAAGGTTTGAGATAAGTTGCTTTAACAGAATGAAGGATTGAGGTAAGACACTCTAATCATGTCAAACTTTTTTCAATCATAAATTTGTGACTCTTGATATTTCACAAAAGAAATATTTGTCTTGAATTATAAATACTAAAATTTATATCGATTCAATGGGTCCTGAAGACATCATTAAACAATAAAATATTATATCCTAGCAAGATTGAGCAAAATCTATTTTTGATTCAATGGGTCTTAGAGACACCACTAAAGAAGAAAATATCACATCCTAATAGGATTGTACAAAATTTATTTTAATCCAATGGGTCTTGGAGACACTATTAAATAAGAAAATGTTATCGCATCCCAGTAGGATTGCATAAAATATATTTTGTTCAATGGATCTTGAAGATACCATTAAGAAAATGCTACATCCTAGAAGGATTGTGCAAAAGAAGGCTCTAGAAGAGCTGTTATTTTATTTCTTGAATAAACTTTTTTTTAGTCTTAAATATATTTGTAACTTTCGGAAGAGTTACTATTTTGTTTCCTATGGAAACTTATTGAGTTTTAATATATTTGTAAGCTCTGGAAGAGCTATAATTTTATTTCTGTAATAAATTTATCGAGTTTTAAAGATATTTATCGAAATGAATATCATATTGAAAGGAGGAGTAGGGGAAGTAATTAATATCTCTATATTATAACTTGTGTTTTGAGAAAGAAAGTTATAGTAAAGAAATTACTTATACTTTCTTCCAATATATATGAAACTAATATTAGTACAATTGAGTACATGTTATAGTAAACCGAAAGTTTACTAGCTAATATCAGTATAATTAAATATATGTTATAATAAACTAGAAGTTTACTAACCCAAATGATTTAATTTATCATTTGGCATGATTGGTTGGGACATTTAGGAGTAATAATGATATAAAAAATTATTGACAACTCATATAGGTACTCATTGAAGAACTAAAAGATTCTTCAATCTAATAAGTTTTCTTATGCTGCGTGTTTTCAAGCTAAACTAATTATAAGGCCATCACTAGCAAAGATTGGAATTAAATCTCCTGAATGCTTAGAAGGAATTTAAGGTGATATATGTGGACTAGTTTATCCACCCTGTGGACTTTTAGAATATTTTATAATTTTAATATATGCATCTACGAAATAGTCATATGTGTGCTTATTATCTCGAGTTTACGAGATTACTTATGTAAGTTATTCAACTAAGAACGCAATTTCTAGATAATCCAATCAAAATAATTCATTTTGATAATGCTAGTGAATTTGTTTTTCAAGCTTTTAGTGCTTATTGTATAACTAGTGATACAAATGTTGAACATGCAGTTGCTTATGTTCATACACATAATGGCTACTAGAATCATTTATGAAATGCCTCCATTTGGTTGCTAGATCAATACTTATGAGAATAAGTCTCCCAAATTTTACTTGAGTGTATATTATTTTACATGTTGCAGCACTTATGTATATAAGGTAAACAAGTTGCCATTAATTATTTTCCTTATAATTAGTTTTTGGCAAACAGCCAAATATTTTCTATTTAAAAATTTTTCGATGTGCGATATATGTTTGCCCCACTTTATCGAACCAAAATGGAATCCCAAAGAAAATTGGTAATATATGTTGGACATGACTCTCTTTATAGTGTCAAGTATCTTGAAATACAAATAAGAGACATATTTAAGGCTCAGTTTGTAGAAGTCAATTTGATAATGTTTCCAACATTTGGGAGAGAAAGTAGTCAACTAGAAAAGGAAGTAAATTGAAATGTATCACATTTACTCTATTTAGATCCTTAAACAAGGCAAGTAAACTAAAAGTTCAAAATATTATACATTTGTAAATCATAGCAAATGAGTTGTCAGATGTATTTTTTTTATATAAAAAGGATAACTAAATCCTATATGCTAGTTGAAAATACCCTAATTTAAATTAATGTCCTTGTTGGACAATTACATGCTCGAAGCGTAGCAGACCAATCAGTTCCATAAATGAAAATCGTTGAACAAGAAATAGGGCAAGTGATTTTGTGGAGACAAATAATTCTAATAGTGAAACTTTTCCTATAGAAGAGGATAAAGACATACTAAAGACTTCTCCTGAAATCCAAGTTTCTGACATAATTGAAATACCAGTGATGAAATCTCAATAAACTATGTCACTACAGGAGAAAGATAAAATCAAAGAGAAATTATTGTTGACAACATATTTGCAAATAATATAGCACTAAATATTATGCATGAAAATGATGATTTTAAACCAAGAACCATCGAGAAATATCAACGTAAAAAATGATTGACCAAAATGGAAAGAACCCTTGCAAACTGAATAAGACTCACTTGCAAAATGTTAAATCTTTGAACCTGTAGTCTGAACACCTAGAAAGTGTAAATCCTATAGGATACAAATGGGTATTTTGAGAAAGTAAAAGGAGAAAAATGGAGTAGTGAGTTAATAGTTTAAGATCTATGGTTATTAAAATTCCTAAAGAGATTCCCATGGTCATAGACAATCTACAAGATGAGTTTGTAATAAAAAGTGCTTGAGGGACAAAATTTTGTCTTGGCATGTAAATCAAGCATTTGAGAAATGAAATGTTTGTTCGTCGATCAACTTTCACAGAGAAAATACTTAAGAGATTTTATACGGATAAATCACTTCCATTAAATACCCCAATGATTGTAAGATCGTTGGATGTGAAAAGGGGTTTGTTTCATCCTCAGGAAGGTAATGATGAAGTTCTTAGTCCTGAAGTACCATATCTTAATACCATAGGAGCACTTATATATTTTGCTAATGATACTTGACTTGATATAATATTCACTATAAGTGTATTAGCATATATATATTTTCTCTTCAAACTAGCTAGAGAGGCATTGGAATGGAATTAAATATATACCTTTATGGAATGATTGATCTGTGGTTGTTTATATGAATCAAAGTCACAATTAGTTACCTTTAGAAATGCAGGATATTTGTCAGATTCACATTAATGCAAGTCTCAAATAAGTTATTTACATATGGAAAGTAATTGATCAACATGCTCAAGTGTCATGTGGATTATATTATAAGAAAGAAACTCTCATAACTTTACATGAAGACAACGTAATATGTATAATTCAGCTAAAAGAAGAATATATTTCTTTAAAAGTTTTTCTTCACATATAATCTTCAAAACAGGGAGATTGATGTCTAACAAATTCATTCAAATGATAATTTTGCAGACTTATTTACCAAGTTACTACCTACTTTTTCCTTTGAGAAACTAGTGCAAAGATCGAAACGTATAGATTCCGAGACCTTAAATGATATTCTAAAGAGGAGAAGAAATACTGTACTCTTTTTTTCTTAATCAAAGTTTTTGTTCCATTGAATTTTTTTTGATAAGATTTTTAATGAGATAGTTTTCATTATAAGAATATTGTACTCTTTTTTCTTTACTAAGATTTTTTCTTAATAAACTTTTTTTAGTAAGATTTTAACGAAGCATATTCCTAATAAACATCCAAAGAAGAGTGTTGTAAAATATTATTTGACTTTGAATATAGATATTCATATCTTTATTCTGATTCAGTTAAAATTTGATTAGATAGAATCTTTTCTTTGATCATAGATTGTATCTATTATCCTTGGATTATAAATGTTCTTTTGGGTACTCCATATACGATATCTCCTTAAAAATATTAATAATAAAATCCTCTCCTTTTTCCCCTTTCTTCTATTCTCTTTTATTATTTTTTTTACAACATCTTGGTTACTTTTTGCGCATACTCTTCTGTCTCACACTCTCACGGTGACCCGCGATTGCCAGAGCAGATTTGTCTTTTCCGCCCCAAGTTGGTTTTGGGATTACAATAAATTAAAATCGTAATGGAATTGTTGTGAATCATAAAATATTAAACGAGGCTGTCAACAATCGAGAACAGGACGGAAGAGCTCAACCTATGTATATCGAACATATTTATTTCATAATAATTAAATCCATTCAATCCTTTTATCAATTTCCTAGATGAAGCAATTGCCTCCTCATTATCTTATCGTTAGTCAATGGGAATCATGATACGCCAGACGTCAGCGGTTCATAAGTGCTTCGACAACCAATATATAAATAATAAATAGTAAAATATCCATTTGCTATATCAGCAAGTTAAGTATGAATGATTCCATTAACCTATGTGATATCATTAAACATGTTAATTTTTTTTAAAAAAATATTGATATATAATCAATTGTTAATATTTATTAATATCTAATTAATTTAAGTAATTCAATAGTTATTTTTTTAAGCAAAGATTAGAATTGAAATTTTGTGAATTAAAAAAAAAAGAATTAATACTTAAAGCACTTTATTCTTGTAATAAACCTATTTAACTAAAGAAAATTAATTAAAATTTAATAGATTTTAGATACAGTAGTTTAGACAAAAAATTTATCAACATTTACGTATATTTTTTAAAATATATTATACATCAAAGAAAGGATTATTTGGCAACTTAAAAAACTAATAATTTAACATAATATAAAGTAAAACCAATTATGTTATTATGTATAAAACTAACCATTTTATAATTAAATAGTGCTTGGTTTATGTACCAAAAGAATAAATAAATAATGTTTGGTTTGAAACCTACTTAAAAATTAGTTTGAGTAGTTTTTCAAATTGTTGGAACAATGATAAGATAATGGATAAGGAGACAAAAATGGATTAGGTAAAACCAAGTTAAAATAGATTTTTTTAGAGCTAGCTGTATAAGATTTTTTCAGTTACCAAACAACCTCTATCTAAAACTTGGCCACATTGTATTAACATATCTACTTACATAAATAAAACGACAAAGTATCAAATTATTTTAAAAATTTATGATATCTTATACACTTTTTCTACTTTGTGATAACTTTCACTTGAATAATAAAATTGATAAATTTTAATGTCCATGAATGAAGAGCCAAGGAAAAGGACATGATTCCCTTACTTGATATTCATACGCAGAACCGATGGCGTCCCCTACTTCAAGGTCAATTCAAACTCTACAATTTTCAGTGGTGAGCAAGCTTGTGGCATCAATGTCATAATCTAGGACTAAGGAGGGAATTTTGTGGCCGTGAAATGTAGAGTTAAGAGCAGTGTGATTGATCGATACAGGGCAGAGACACTTGCAGCAAGGGATAAGGTTCGATTTGCATGAAAGTCACTATAGAAGGGGATGCGAGAGAAGCCTTTGGGAGTTTTTATTGTAGCTTTATGGACCTATCTTATAATGGGGCATTATTTTAGGAAATTTGGGGAGTGACTTCTGGATTTAATAGATTTACGGCTCAATTTGTGCCTCAAATTTGTAATGAGGCTCTAATTTTTTTGGCCCATTGTGCAAAAACCCTGGGTCAAGAAGAATAATGCCTAATCATATTCTTGAGCTGCTATTAGCTTAGGACCTTGCTTCTGAATAAATTTGGTATTTTAATTATAAAATCTTACTCTTAAAATAAGTAAATCCTCACTTTTGACATACATACATACATAGACTAAGGTGAGTGCATATTTATTTTTTATTTATGCTACCATTAACTGAAATCTTTTTTTTTTTTTGTGGAGAAATCTATTAATTTTGAATTAATTTGGTTTGAATTTAATCAATTTATTATAAGGTTAAAGCTTTTCTAGTGTTAATTTTTATTAATTCAAAACTTAAATCCAAAACATTATTACAAAATATAAATATTAAATTATTAGTTAAATCAATTAAATATTAGTTAACCAACAAGCGTTGGGTATAGTCGTATGTGAGCTACAATCTCAAAGAGAGAACATCGGTTAAAATTCTGAAGAAGACAATTGCTTAGTGAGTCTCTTAGGATAGAAATTCTTTTATCCTCGATGGAGTGCAAGCATCATACTCCACAAACCAATCCTCATACTTGACATTTTTTTTTCTTTTTTCTATTCTCTCTCTTCTCTCATCTATAATCAAAGGTTGACATATTTTGTGGAGGAAAAACTTTCTTCCTCCATAGAGGATAAAAGTATAACTCCTCTTAGTCTTAATGGTACATAGGAATAGAAATACATTAAAAAAAAAGTTAACTTGAGTGCATATAATGCATTTAGAACTCTTCATACTTTATTTATTTATTTATATCTATATTATTATAATAGAAATTAGTAATTACCTCATTTAATGTCCATATTTAATTTTTGTAAAATATTATTATTATTTTATTTAAAATAATTTTTTTTAACGCCTCCACTTTTTACATGATAAAATAGTAAAGTATATCATATCTATGACAGTTTAAATTATGTTTTAGATGTCGAACAAGGATTATTTTATGGACAATTTAAATGCCTCATCATATACACTTTATAATCTTAAAAAAAAATTAGTTCTTATTTTTTTAAATATTTAAAGAATTTTATATCTACACTATTTTCATATTATCATGATATAGCAGACGTCAATATATGAAAGAGGCAGACAGGTACGTCAGCAATCAGCATGCGTATATAATGGTTCACTAGTCTACTTCAACAATCAGCATTTATAAGTGAGGGTTGAATAATTGGATAAAAATATCCGGGGACGCATCTTTTTGGAACGTAATAGGATGTATATGAAAAAAGTGAATAAAATAATAAAAAGGCTTGGATAATGAGTTTTATATAATCATTATTATTTTTATTCAATTTTTTTAATATAAAATTTCTAGTATTTATGCAAAATTTACCAATGTTTATACAAAATTTACCAGCGTAATATTAAAAAATACTGGTAAGATTTTTTTATGTAATACTTACTAACATTTATATAAAACTTACTAACGTTTATGCAAAACTTATCAATGTTTATGTAAAATTTACCATTGTTTATGCCAAATTTATCATTGTTTATGCAAAACTTACCAGCATATTACACAAAACTTACCAGAGTATTATTGAAAAATACTAGTAATTTTTTTTATGCAAAACTTATTAGTGTTTATACAAAACTTACTAGCATTTATGTAAAACTTACAAGTATATTGTTAAAAAATACTGGTAAATTTTCTTTTTTTCTTACAAAACTTACTGACGTTTATGCAAAACTTACCAACATATTACATAAAATTTTTTAGCATGTGCGCTATTTATGCTGGTAAGATTTTTTTTACAAAACATGTTGGAAGTTTTTTTTTTAAACAAAACTTACTAGTGTGAACAGTACATATGCTAGTAAGTTTTTGAAAAAATGCTGTCCTGGTAAGTTTTTTAAAAAAAAAAATAAATAAAAATAACAATAATTATATAGAACCCATTATGTAAATATTTTTATCATTTTTTTACTTTTTTATTTGTGTCACATATACATTCACAATTTATGCGTCTCCTTATCAATTCTCTAATTGGATTGCCAAGAAAAAAAGGTTGAATAATTGGATTACTTTTTGAAAATTCTTTTTCTCATTTATTTGAAACTCTCATTTATAATTGTTTTTTTTTTTTGATAGAAAACTCTCATTTATATAAATTATTATCAACGAGTGTCTCCATGAAATTGGAATTGACCTTTTTTTTTTGTTATTAACTAACGGAATTTTATGTTTATATTCATGTTGGCGAAGAATTCGTACTATATCGGAAAGGTTGAATCTGGAGGTTGGGCTGGGCTTGTTTCTAGAGGGTCAACCATCTTTTAAGCTCATCCTTACTCTTTAGGGGATAAATTCTCCCAATTGAAAATCTCACATAATCTTATTATATGTTAATTTTTATAATCAATAATAAAAATTAACTAATGATAAATTTATATAAAATTTTTAATTGAGAGAATTTATTTCCCTTTTCCTGAATTGGACAATTTGAATTTGGATGTAATATGTATTTTCTTTTCTTCGTTATTATCTCTCATTCTTCGATTTATTTTTAAATTTATTGGAAGATAAATAATACTTGATGGTATGAAAAATGATGCATCGTTTGTATACAAATATTTGAGTGGATGTTTTTTTTTGATAATTTTAAATATTTATACTTTTATCCACTTATGTTTTCTGCCTCTTTTTCTTCTATTAACATGTCTAACTCAATCTCATACAATTCTTAATCATACTGTATAGCATCGTTTTTTAAAAGATAATTGTTGTTTTTTATCAGAGAATATAACTACTTTTTTAATGAAATTTTCCTGTATTTTCATAAATTTAATGTATTTAAATTATTTATAAAATTAATTTTAAATTAAAATTTAAAAGTATAAAAAGTTTATAATTTTTCAAAATAATTATTTTCTTAAATTTTAAACTCACTTATTGGCGTTATATGATTATTGAAAAAAAACATATGAAGAAGACTATAATTTTGATTTATGATTAGTATAAAATTTTTTACAATCATTTGGTCATCTAATAACATAGTGATTTTTTTTTTGGTACAGTTAATAACATAGTGTTTGATCACTATTTTATAAATCCCACGTATATTTGTAGAAAAATGCTTGGCGGCCTAAGAGTTGCCCGTATTTTATATATGATATATTTAGTGCCCGTTTGGATTCAAGTATGCAATGGCCAGAAGGCCTTCTAGGAGAAAGAAAATGACTTTATACAGTAAATGATAGTGTTTGGTTTAACTTCTTTCAAAAGGCCTTCTTTTTAGAATAAGTATCTTTGAGATTATTTTTCATTCTAGAAAAAGACCTTTTAAAAAGGAATCTTACTATTACTCTCATATTAATAACCAAAAATAATTTTACTTTATCCTATCCAAATAAAATTCATTCTCCTAAAATACCTTTTGACATATTTAAACTAAACAAAATCATTCTTTTAAAAGTAATTCTTCTAAAAGGCCTTAATTTAAAAAATTTTCTTTCAAAATATCTTTTCCAAAAAATTAAACCAAATGGACCCTTAATGGCCAATGGAAGGGGATTAGGGGACGTCATGGCCTCCCTAGCTTAGTTACTTTGATTTAAAAGTTACTTATAAGATAGCAGATTGACCCCTATAAAAAATAAAAGTGAATAAAATTAAAAGTTATAAGTAGAAGTATAGTTTATATTGATCACAAATATATTTGAGTAGTTTGTGTTGTGTTAGTTATTTTATAAAGTATATCTTTATATAGTAATTTTTTTTTTCTATTTTAGGTTATATATGTTTGGTTTAGCTCTGTTTTATAAAGTATATCTTCCATTTCGCTAATCCCTTCTTTGCTTTATCCCTTTTGTTGTATAAAATTTTTGCCATAGGTACTTGACAATTGTAATTTGAGCATACCATTCCAGCTTCCTAGCATTACTAATAGGAGGCTCGTGCTGCTGTACACCTTACAAAGGTAAGGAGTACCCCACACCTGAAATCTCTACCATTTATTTGCATATCAACGGACGAGATTATTATTGAAACACCCATAGACCATCAATCAATGGTGCACGCTAGAGGCACCAGCACCGCCTCTCTCTCTCTCTCTCTCTCTCTCTCTCTCTCTCTCTCTCTCTCTCCCCGTTCATTGCCATCAATGCGGCTCTTCCTCTATGGCTTGTGCCTCGCCCCTCCGCCGGCACCACCCACGGCCACCACCGCCCTTCCCCCACCACCTCTACTGCCACACCTCAAGTGCATCGACATGCGGAGGCTCCGAGATCCAAACCGGAATATCTAATTCACAAGCTAGCGGTCCAAATGGCTCTCCTTCCGGCGGAAAGTGCAAGCGGTCGAAGCGGTGATGATGATGGCTGAACTTAACCTCCATGACATTGACGAACGCGTTGGCGCACCGTCGACCTCGGCAGCAACCAGGTTGAGTTCTGTGCTTGAAATCACTCCCATATTAAAGCTTGGCCAAGGTAACCAGCAATATTGGTGTTGGTTTGGTTCCATGGTGGTGTGACGACGTCGCAGTGTTGCCAGCGATGAGGAGGGATAGGGCCTTAGGTAAAGGTGCCAAAGGTGGGAGCGAGAACAAAATGTCACAGCGGTGCGAGGATGCAGCGGTGGTTTGGGTGGTGGTCGGGACTTGGTGATTGAGGTTCTCAGTGATGGCGGCGTGAGTAGGGAGGCGGGTGGCCGTCCGGGAGGAGAGATCGGAAAAAAAAAAAACCGGGTGGCGCACCTGTGGTCTGGCGAGGAGAGGTTTTAATGTAGTCTAAGTGTGCTACACACCCGGTTTTTAGCTGCAATCGCCCTAATAGTAATACGGAATTATCAAAATTATTTCATAAAAGGTAAAGGTATACAAAGACTGAGGTGCGCAGGGCTCAATTAAACTTAAATTTAGCCCAATTTTTTAAACAATCATTTATTTGAAATCAAATCCAACCCAATAATGATTTGATTAATGACAATTAACCCAATATTAAGATATAAAAATAATATTATATTATATAAAATATGTTAATTAAAGTATAAAATACTTCAAAATTTGTCACTAATTATGTTTCGTTTTTGGGGGTCAACATTACTAATTGTGTTGAAAAATATAATTTTGAAAAAATTATGGTTGGCTAATAAAAAATGAATTTAATTTAAATTTATTATTAATATAAATTTTTTTTACATAAGACATCTAATTATATATTATCATATCAATAAAAATTTTTAATATAATCACTTATGATTTAAATAGTCATATGAATGGAAGGTTTTGATTGGATAATAATATAAAAAAATTTTATATTATCAATACATTCCAATTAAACTTATAAAAAATATGATCTAGCCAAATATATTTTAGAGATGAAAAAGTTATGAATAGCCCATTAAAAATTAAAAAAAAAATCTAATGAAAAGAGTGTAGAGATGCTATTAATAACTTAAGATTATATTAAATTTAGTTGTTATATATTAATAATATAAACTTTTTTTTCACTTTCATCCAAACTTAAATTTATAGGCTTTTTGATTGATTGGGTCAAATCCATTCTAATATAGCATTATCTGCACAGCCTTTTTTTTTAATTAAAAAAATGAAAAAGAAAAGAGTTAGAATGCGGTGGTGTACAAACTACAGAAGTATAAACCCTCGATAGCAAAGGTTGTAAGAAGAAGGTACTGGAAATTGCACTGCACAAACAAAAGAAAACCTTAAACCGATAGGTACATACGAGAGAGACACACAGAGAGGTACTCGCTCTCATAGTTCATACCAACGGATTCACTTTTTTATTTTTTATTTTTTAATCGTTGATTTGTGTTTATGTGAAATCTCATTCTCGTTCCAGGATAGAAGTGTAGGATTAAAGATTCTATTTTTTTTTTAATTCTGTTTTTTTGTTTCGCCGTGACAAAAATTGAAAATTTCATCGCTCTTGTTGTTCGTTATTTGTTCCCCTTCTTCCTTTTTTTTTTTATTTTTGCAGGTTGATTTGTACTCCTTTCCAATCATGTCGTGGTGCACCATTGAGTCCGATCCCGGTATGATCTTTCTGTTACCAATTTTACCCAATTTGCAATTAGAGTCATTTTACTTTATGTTCATTGAATGGTTTATCGTTCATGTCTCTTACACAAATATGTTTTATGTTGATGGTTAGAGTTGTGTTTAGGATTGAGGGCTGACAAAATATCTTGTTTGTTCTCTGGACTTTATAATATATATAGATATAGATTTTGATTGGTAATTTGACACATTGATTTAGAGTTTACTGTTTTTTTTTTTTTCCCTCGTTAGGTGTATTTACAGAACTTATTCAGCAAATGCAAGTGAAGGGAGTACAGGTATGCATTTTTGTTGGATATATCATATATGTCATTTTTGTTTCTGTTAAAGTGACACATACTTTCTCATGGATTTAGATTAGGGTGGGATGTTGAGTCTTTCTCTGTTTTCTTCTTTAGGACCTTTTGCTTCCTTAAGAGTTTCTGCTTTGATCTCCTTGACATCCTTTAGCATCAATATCACAGGGATAACAAGCTGGCAAATATTGCTATTTGTGTCCAATCTTTACGGACTCATGCATCGTAACATTCGTGAAAAGTAAATAATTAATAGCATAAAGACTATGGCTAAGAAGCTAGAAGGTATGAAACATTTGTTGTGAAACAAGTACAACCTATGAAAGAATTAAAAAGCCTACAAGGTCTGCAGTTTTGTTTTCAACATATTTTCTCTCTCCTTATTTAACCATTTAACCCATGCATGATTGTTTATAAACCTTTAATAACTCTCACATGAAAACCAATTTTATATATATAGCTTGAGTTCAATTTCTTTATGATATTTGATGAGCACATGAATATTTAAAAAAAAAAAAAAAATAGAAGAAACTTTATTAGAGAGAAAAGAGGGAAAATACAACTAGGGGAGCATACATTAGGTATGCTCTAAAATAGAAAGACGAGTTACCACAAGGAGCATTAAGTAACCGAGCTCTTTGCATCAAGACTGATGCAAAGAGCTTGGTCTCTTTGCTGATGGTATCTCCCTTGAAAAAGCCATGAGCAGAACAGCAAAAAAGAAGAAATAAACATAATCCCTTATACCAATTTCAGTAGCAAAGAGACATCCTTAAAGATGCAAGCATTCTAGAAATTTAGCCTCGTCTAAAACCTTTATAGCGAGCCATCAGAGGTCCTCGAAAGTGAATGGACACTCTGTGCTTGCCAAGAATCCTAAAAGGATTGCTCCATGGTGCTTGAACATGAAATAATATGAAAGTGTGTAGTTCAGCATAATAGCACCAAAATGTGATGAGTAAAAGAAACATGTATCACCTTATTCTTGAGCAGATGAAATACCGTTTTCCGAGATAAGATTTCTCACAGCAATGATATAGGCCGGTGGTTTCCTCATCAGATTAGAAAGCACAAACCTTAGAAAATGAAAAATTAGAACTAGGAAGGGAACAATGCTTCCCTTTCCCTCTACATCTCCTCATTCTCCAGAGGAAAATTGTGTATCTTGTGCAAAGGGATACCTGGGATTGATTTAAGCATATAGTTAATTGCTATTTTCTGCCATCCAGACCACAGCCCTTTGGATCCAATCCAAGTTTGTCACAACCAGAATGGAAAGCTATCAGAAAAATTCTATTTGGAATAGTTACTACTGAACAAATCTATTTATTTTTCGATTTAATGATAGAAAAGATTGTTCATTTTTGTGATCCAGAATAAAGGGTGGCCTAGTGTATGAGGCTCCTACCTGGTGAGATTTGAGGAGGGTAGATGTATGAAATCTTATCCCCACAAGTGGAGAGGTTGTTTCTAGGAATTGAGCTCATGATCTCCAGGTCACTAGGTAGTAACTTTACCGTTGCGTCAAGGCTTACCCTCTTTTGTGATCCATAATAGTTCTAGTAAAATATAGGGATATTCAAAATAATTTTCTTCTCTCTGATTCCACTAGCAATTTGTTTTTGCATCACATGGTTAGGCAATTTGATCTTATTTTCCTAGCTCTATGTTTAGGATTTCTGTATATGTAGGCACCTTTAAGGTTCTTAGGGTATATCTTAGAAAGAGTAAGGGATGTAGCAGGGGATGTAATTCCCACGTAGGCAGTGATAAATGTGTGATCTCATTGTAACTATCCACTGCTCACATAGCAGTGGGGAACACGGAAAGCAAAGGTGGGATTCAGCTAGGAGGCAAAGCAGAAAGGGGTAGGAAAGATGCGAGTAAGGGAATTGAAATTGGGGAGAGAACCAGGCCTCTCAAATGCCTGAGTTATCACTATCAGTGTGTTTCCTTTACATTCTCTACTAGTTTTCCTACTTGGATACACATGTCAGACCCCACTGATCTGATATCAACTTAGTATGAGGTCAGGAGAGGAGGTACATATCGTAGTTTCTGTGTTTTGGTGCGTGATTCTGATCTGGTATCTATCAATATGCTACCCTGAGGTGATGCCTATTGTTTGTCATGGTAGGTTGAGGAACTGTATTCTTTGGACCTTGAGTCTCTCAACAGCCTTAGGTCAGTGTACTATCTCATTTAGTCTTGAACTTATAATGACATTTGCAGATTGTAATAATTAATTTGTGAGCATTTGCGTTTCCGCCCTCAATTACAGGCCTGTGTATGGGTTGATTTTTCTATTCAAATGGCGTCCAGGAGAAAAGGATGATCGAGTTGTAATCAAAGATCCAAACCCTAACTTGTTTTTTGCTAGCCAGGTTGCTTTTTATTTTTTTTCTTTAACCAATCCCATAATTGTTTGTCAGTTTACATCTTTACTGATCTTAGTGGCGCGTTTGTAGGTAATCAATAATGCTTGTGCAACCCAGGCGATCTTGTCTATTCTTATGAATTCACCAGATATTGACGTTGGTCCAGAGTTGACAAAATTGAAAGAATTTACCAAGAACTTTCCTCCTGAGCTCAAAGGTTTGGCTATCAATAATAGTGAAGGCATACGTACAGCCCATAATAGCTTTGCAAGGCCAGAACCTTTTGTCCCTGAAGAGCAAAAGGTTGCTACCAAAGATGATGATGTTTACCATTTTATAAGCTATCTACCTGTTGATGGGGTGCTGTATGAGCTTGATGGATTAAAGGAGGGTCCTGTAAGCCTCGGTCAGTGCTCTGGCGGGCAAGGTGATATGGAATGGCTTAAGATGGTGCAACCTGTGATCCAGGAACGTATCGATAGGTATTCCCAAAGTGAGATAAGATTTAATCTTATGGCAATCATCAAGAACAGGAAAGAGATGTATACTGCTGAGCTCAAGGAGCTTCAGAAGAGGAGGGAGCGTATTTTGCAGCAGCTGGCTGCATCAAAGTCAGAGAGACTGGTGGACAACAGCAACTTTGAGTTACTGAACAATTCTCTCTCTGAGGTGAATGCTGGGATTGAAGCTGCTACGGAGAGGATCTTAATGGAGGAAGAAAAATTCAAAAAATGGAGAACAGAAAATATTCATAGGAAACACAATTACATACCCTTTTTGTTTAACTTTCTAAAGATTCTTGCTGAGAAGAAGCAGTTGAAGCCCCTAATTGAGAAGGCCAAGCAAAAAACAAGCAGTCCTAGTTGAAGAATGTAGTCACTAGTCAGTTTAGGCAACATTTTGTGTGGATTTTACTACCCTGATATTTAAGTATGCCCATATGTATCATGTTGAACTTACTAATTATTGTTATTGTTTCAGCAATTTGTTGAGTACTGATGCACAACCTTCTTGCGATCCTAGGTTACTTCATCTTGTTTACTTGAAGATTCTTGAGTTCTATTTTCTAGTGAATCATTTGCCTGGATTTGATAATATGCTTTGTATTTATTGAGAGGCGAATTTAAGCTTCAGAGTGATCTTTATTTGATGATGCAGTTGGTGTGGCAACCAAATTTTGAACATTTTGAAGATTGCTGACCATGAAACCCAGTAACAAAAACAACCACAGATTTGCATGCACTCTGAATTAAACACAGTACAAGAATCCACATGCATGATCATTGTACAATGTTCTTATTTATAGAAGCACAGTTCATTCCTTTTTATCATCAATTAAAACTGCACACCTCCACAAACAGCCAACAAAACAACCAAAAACCCACTTTCACTATGTTTTATTTATTTAGATTGTAAGAAGCTTGAGCACCCAAAAAACAAGCTTCTGACAGCACAAAAGATGCACTCATTAAACAAAAAGAATGTTCAACTATGAAATTTATTCCCCCAATCCCTCGGTAAATCTAGCTGCAGGGAGTAAAGGCTGTAGGAGGTTTTGTTACAGCAGCCAAAATGTCAGCGTATCCCACAACTCCAGGTATAACACCATCACTCTCATCCTCAGTCACCCACACACGAGTTGCCCTGTGTGATAGCATCTGAGCCATAACAGCAGCCAATGAGCTAGTCACTTTACATGTCAGAGGAGCACTTCTGCTGCTATACATGGTCCTGATGGGACCAAAGCTGGAACTTGCAGGGTTACTTAAGAACCCAATACTCCTGCCACTGAACTTCTTTGGCCTTCTTGAGCCAACACCATTGACCAAATTAGTATCTCCAGGTGTTAAATTCACACACACCTCAGGGAATTGTGACCTTGATGTTGTGCCTGAGCCTGAGGTATTATCATTATCCTCAACTCCCATGACAAAGTGTCCTGATGAGAGATTGGCCAAGGCCCAAGCTGCAGCTAGGTAATCACATTTCCATAACTTACATGCAGAGATTTCTCCTATGATCTTGTGCTTTCCTTCTGGTGTGCTTTCCACAACTGCAACTGCAATGGGGTCCTGGGGAAGCTTTTGTGCTGCTTCAATTGCTGTTGTGGAGGATTCAATGGAGCTGTACTCTGAGTTGACTGCCCCAAGAGCAGCTATGGATGTTAAGGGAAGTGGAGCCAAAGCTCCAAGACAACCAATGATGAAATGGAGCATGTCTTCTCTAGAGAGGCAGCAGAATTTGTCAGGAATAGAGGCAGTTCTTGAAGATGATTAAAAACCTTGAACATTCATGTTTGTCTGTATGTTGTTTTTGCTTGTACAATCAGAAGTTTCAATGTTTTTGAGCCACTTGGAATACTAGACAACCGAGAAACGCTTGCCCATGCCTTTCCACACTAGGCTCTTGGGAACAAGCAAGCGTTTGACACCTTGATTCATCATGTCAAGTGCATCTATCAACCTTGTTGTAGGATCAACAAGCCTGAGGAGGGAGTTGTTTGGGACAACCACCTCGGAAACCGGGGTGTTCAGTTTCTTGTCCATGTCCAAAGAGTGATCGCGAGTTGTGTTGTTAGCCAAAAAAGCAGCTATGTCAAGGCAACTGAGTATGCCAACAAATCTGTGTTGCCTCATTTCATTGTCTTCAATGGCATTGGCATGTGATGATGATGATGACCTCTTCTTCCATACGGGTATGCTGCCCTCAGGTGAATCTGCTATTGCTTGAATGGCTGAGTTCAGCGTCTGTGTGTCATGGAAATCCACCAACTCCGGCTTTCCCACAGTGAGATCGCCAAGTACATGGTACATAAAGGCCAATGCCATCAGCAAAACACAAGAACATAACTGCTTTTGGTTTTTGGAAAGAAAAAAGGAAAAGAATTTGAAAAATTGACAACTTGAGGCTATGTTTTCATATAAATGTTCCCTTGATATCTCATTATATCTTCAAACGACACTACTCATATTAATAGGCAGGGCTAGTGTGTAACTGTAAAGGATCAAAAGGTGGAGGAAAGAGGAGTTAGGCATGGCTATAGAGGATTACAGTTAGAAATAGAATCAGAAGGCGGAGGTGGTTAAGTCCCATCAATCAAACATCCAAATATATCTATCTATATCCGAGAGACCAGACTGACTGGGTTACTTAAAATTTGGCTCGTGGCTTGTGGTGTATGGATAATTCAACATTCAAAGTAACAAAAGTTTATGGAAAAATGTGTTGACCAAAAAAAAAAGGGTTATTTTTGCATAATTTTTATTTTTTAAATAATAAAATAAAGGAAACACACATTGAACTACATTGTTTTCTTACCCTTTTTAATTAAAAAGTGTGAAAATGGTTTTAGTGAATAAATAATATTGTATTGGTTCTCCTTACTTATAAGTATTTGCGTTTTGTTTTAAATCGATTTTAAGTTAAAAATTCAATCAATGTAAATATTGTAATTTGCTATATTAGTTTAAATTGGATGAGTTTAGTTTAATATTTATTCTGCTTTAATTGGATGTTAAACTATTAGGAGTGGGCCAATAGTGAAAGATTTGGATAGTATATATAGGATACATGAAATCATAAGTTCAAACTTCATTGTTAGTGATGTACCATAGAAAGCTTTAATTGAAAGTTGATTTTTCAGTTTATTTTTTATTTAATTTTTTATTTAAGTTGGATTTAAATACCCTTGTCATCATTCCTCTAATGGAGCTATCAACACATGCTAGTTTAGCTTACTTCAATTCTTAAATTTACTATGTTTTGAATTAATATTTTGTCCGTCTAATCAACTCTGTTGTAGGCTATAGTGAACCCATTAGAAATTTGGAATACCAAATAAATGTTACCTCTAAAACCATAGCCATATGAGTTTCCAATCACCAATGTGATAACTTGCAAAGTTGAAAGACTAAGGGTCTATTTGAATAAATAGCTTATTTAAGTTCTTATGTGAAAGAAACTTCTAAAAAGTAACTTGTAAATAAGTTATTTTGTATTTAGATACATAATAATAGAAGTATTTATTTTGAGTGTTTTAAAAAGTGTTTCTTAAGAAGTTAGATATTTTAACTTCCCAAATAGTATTAAAAATAACTTTTTGGAAAGTAATAAATAGTATAACCAAATGGGATAGAAAGTTAAAAATATGACTTTTGATTTTAAAAAAAATTAAAAAAAGCCATAAGTAGTGCTATTCAAACTAACCATAAGTCTTCCTTTACGACCCTAATTCTTTCTTATTGCGACCATCAATGGGGCAAGCCGAAGAGTCGTATATGCTAAGATTGTCAAGTGCAAGAGGGATCTAGCCTATATCCAAACAAAATTTATTGGCATTTCTATCAAAAGCCATTAGATTAAGGCCTATACTATTACCCACAGTAATTAATTATAGATATCTAAGCCCAAAATAAGCATATCATTTAAAGGCATAATTGGGTTTTGAGACTGCATCCCAATATAAATCACATATTAGTCTATTTTTATCAAAACTAAAGTATCTCAATTAATTGCAGCTTACAAGAATTACCGGATAATTTCTAATAGATCTAACTTACTAGCTTGCTAATTTTTTTAAAATGTAATAAATTTATACTTTAACCAATTTTGAATAAATGAGAATAAAAAAAAATTGAACAACTTACTTTTGAGCAAATAATAGGAAAATTGGGAAGTTAGCTTAATTGCTAAATAGGTTTTAGTTTTTTTAAACAAAATATGGTGCTATGCTGCCAATGGGGTAGTCTCACCTAGTTGGTGTGTTCATGCATCGCTATAACTTGGATTTGATTCCTAAATTTCCTTGATGGTGGGTGATTTGTAAATAACTTTATAAACACTCAATGAACTCGGATGTATACCTTCACTCTAGATGGAGGCGAGCATTCCCCTTACTTAAACTTTTGCATACAAAGAAAATGGTGATATGCTCATAAGTGATAACTAGCTTAATTAAGAAATAAATTAAGTTTAGTTCAATGGGCATAGTGACTTTGGGATGGCTTAAGTTGGTCTAAAGTTTAGTTATTCTAAATTTTGTCAATTCAACTTATATAATTCTAACATGTTTAGAATTGCACAAACACATTTAATAGGATTGGGTCTAGCAGAAGGGATTAGTCTTTCATAGGTGATGGATTATTGTTCGAATTCTAATTGGGAGAGATGCCCATATTTAATGCACGATCGTGTCTCAAACAAGATTGTCTCAAGTGGATGATACTTCTAGAAACCCAAAATAACAAAAAAAAAAAAAAAGAATTGCAAAGATTAAGAGAACCCCAATGTTGCTATGCCCATCCTTCCCCCCATCCTCTCTCATGTTTGCCCACTCCCTCCCTTTCTAGTGCCACACTCTCTCTACCCACCCTCCGCTCGTGCCTTTCTTCCTCATCCAACATCACAACCTCTGCCCTTCAAACATTGTAAAGGAGGAGCTAATCGCATGGAGGTGACTCATTCCTTTTATGGCAGTTCTTGGCATTTGCCAAATTAGAAGATTGTGTTTATATTAGGTGATAGATTGGTGGCATTTCCTAGTGATTATTGGTTGGGACTTTGTTTATTTTGCTTTTTCGGTGACTACACATTCTTTGAGGTAAAAGACCTCCAAAATTGACATTCAATTATGCTCTGAGATTGTTGATGTGCTTGTGTGTATCATGGAGTAAGCTGCTAGTGTATTGCACACCATGGAGTAGGCCCTCATGTTTTGTAAGTTAGGTGCTTGCATGTTTAGTGAGGCTATTGAATGGGCTAACCCGATTCATATAGGTTCGCAAGTTTAATGGACCAAACCAATTCTATACTCGTTGTTAAGTGGTTGACATTATGTTAAAGGCAAGATGATAAGCTGAAACAAGCCAACCTATTTTTATTTTTTGAAAAATGAAACACTACATTTGCATTTGTCTGCTTATATTTTACATGGTATTACAAAATTCATTTTCTTAAAATTTAAACTCATGTCTACTTTCTTCGAGATTAAAATTACTTTATCATAATACCAAAAAAAAAAAAAAGACTTTATCAAATGCGAATTCTTCATAATTGGATAGATAGTAATGTACAAATAATGAAAAAAAAATGATGTGATCAAGAATTTTTAGGTTTTAAAATATGATATTAATTTCAATGCAATATCAATATGGAATATTTTTATATCGTCATTCAATTATATGCTTTTATTTATAAGACTTTTAGGTGGTATTTGGTATATTACTTAACAATAGACAACTTAAAAAAATTATCACTTTTTAAATTACTGGTAATGTTACATTATAGTGTTTGGTATATATAAATAATATAACTAGTAATTTGCATTACCTTATTTAGTATATTAAAAAGATTAAAAGATAATATATATATATATATATATATATATATATATCTTTTACTAAAATACTTTCCAAACAATGATAAATTATCATTATTATTTTTATTTATCATAATAATAATAATAATAATAATAATAATAAAAGATTACCACATATGTGATAACCCAAATTATTTACCCTTGTGAGAGTAATGTGAATTGCCACTTTATAAGCAATCTAAATTACATATATTGTCAGGTAATTTATCATACTAAACAGGATAATATGGTGAATCCAGGTAATTTAATTGAAAATTACCAATGATTTAGATAAATTATGTCATACCAAACACTACTTTAAGATAATTGATAGTTAAGTTAAGCATTTTTGTTAAAGAATTTGAGTTTTATAAATAAAGAAAAAATTAATTTTAAAAAAATTTTATTATCTAAGTTTAAATTATGGTATTTAAAATTTATTAAATTTTAATTAATTTAGCTTGTATTGAATTAATCTATTATAGGATAAATTTTTTTACTGATAATTTTTTTTCATGCACAAAACTCCAACTTAAAACCCTAGTTAAAAATAAAAATAAATACATGAATGAATAAATGTTGATGTATTAATAAAACTTTATATCACAGTAATTTGACATAATTCAAACTAAATTAGGTGGGTTCCATGTTGAATATTGGTGATTCGGGGGGAAAAATGTGGAAATAAAATATGAATTAATCATTTTAAATGGAATTACGCGTATATAATTATTATTTTTGTTTTTTTTTTTTTTAAATTGCTTTCGAGGTCGACGATGGAATTAAAGTAGCCTGGTAATAATAAGCTTTGGTTTAGTGTTGGGAAATGGTTGTGTTTGGGATGACGAGGAGGAGGAATCCACAATAACATAACGGTGTGTGTGTGTGTATGTGTTGTGGAGGCAGAGCACAAAGAAAAGAAGAAGAGTGAACGAACGAATCAGATCCAGCACTAGCAGTAGCAGCGAGTAGTAATAGCCAGCGTCGTTCGTCTTCAGATTTCGGATCCCAAAAAAAAAAAAAAAGAAAAGAGTAAAAGGAAATCGAAAAAAAATAAAATGTTCAAATTCCTGAAAGAAGTTGTGGGTGGATCTGGAACAGGCCTCAAGGATCTCCCTTACAACATCGGCGAACCTTACCCTTCTGCTTGGGGCTCCTGGGTTCATCACCGCGGCACTTCCAAGGTACTCCCACTTATTATCATTTTTTGTAATTATCCCCAAGTCCTAACTATATAATATAATTATATTATATATACATGCATGTTGGTTGATCTCATCGTGTTAAATTCTTCTTTATAACACACAGCAACAATCAATCAATCATGTAACGCACTTACTCACTATATGATTCGCTTAATTAAACGTTCATTTCAATTTCGAGGACATTAGGCCTTGCTGGAGTGATGTTAATTGTCTTGATTTCACCTTGATTTGATTGATACACTTACTCACCTTATCATTTACTTAGTTAAATTTTAGCGTAGACCCTTCTGCGTATGATGTTTATTTCAATTTCGACATTGGGACTTGCTAGAATGATGATAATTGTCTTGATTTCGCGTTGATTTGATTGATACACTATTTCTTTTTCATTTTTTTGACTTTATTTGATTTCAGGATGATGGGTCTCCGGTTTCAATTTTTTCTCTGACCGGAAGCAGTGCTCAGGACGGCCATTTAGCTGCCGGTAGGAACGGTGTCAAGCGTCTCCGCACCGTGAGTTTCATCTTAATGTTGTGTTGTGTGCTGTGGAAATTTTCAACTATTGTGGGAATTTTCGATTTTGTGGGAAATTCCCCTTTTTTGAATTTTTCAATGGTGGTGCTGGTTTTTTCAGGTTAGGCATCCAAATATCTTGTCATTTCTTCACAGTACCGAGATAGAAACCTATGATGCTGGTTCCCCGAAGGTTACGATTTATATTGTGACTGAGCCTGTGATGCCACTGTCAGACAAGATCAAGGAGTTAGGACTTGAAGGTACACAAAGGTATGGATGGAATTCGTGCTTCATATGTTTCATTTCCCAAGCATTCTTTGTTATTCTGCCGAACTATTTTGTTTGTGTTGGCTTTTGTTGCGCGTGGGCTCAAGTGCAGTGCATTTTTTCTTTTTCCCATATTAGATGTAAATTAAAGGGCATAGACTTTTATTTTACTATCAAGTGTTAATTATTTTATGAATTGAGTGAACATTCATTTGTTATTGTATTGCTTGTTGGGGTTGTAGGGATGAATATTATGCTTGGGGCCTGCACCAAGTAGCTAAAGCTGTGAGCTTTTTAAATAATGATTGTAAACTTGTGAGTATTCATGAACCCAATGCGTTTTTTTTCAGCTCATTAGTTAATTTCTGTTTTGTCTTTCTTGATTAACTTTGTCTGGTGCAGGTTCATGGAAATGTTTGCTTGGCTAGTGTTGTTGTCACACAAACTTTGGATTGGAAACTCCATGCTTTTGATGTTCTATCAGAGTTTGATGGGAGTAATGAAACTTCATCTGGCTCAATGCTGGTAATTTTGTCTTTGGTTGCAATACCTTGTTTTTTTGTTAGCTATATAATTTCATTTGAATTTTTTTTTCTTTTTCTTGAAGTTCATATATTAGCAACTCATCCTAGTGAAATAATTACTCAACATAAGGTGAAAGTTTCTTTATATGAGGTTTACAGGTCACTTGCCTTTAACACTTCAGTAGACTGAACTGAAGTGTGCCATTTCAAACTTGTTCTCAAGTTTCAGCCATGTGTTGCTTTACTTTGCAACATTTATGGCAAAATTGATTCACATTATGGATGCACCCTTGCAATTTTTTTTTGCCTCCTCTTTTCCGGTCACTTGCAAGGATTTGATCAGGCTTTTTTTTTTTAATTAAAAAATAAAGTAGTGAAACCTAATATATTCATCACATGTTTTCCATTCAGCAATATGCATGGCTTGTTGGGGCACAATACAAATCAATGGAGCTGGTAAAATCTGACTGGGCTGTAATTAAGAAGTCTCCTCCATGGGCCATTGATTCTTGGGGCATGGGTATGTTATTTGCCTAGTGTTTTTATTTTTATTTTTATTTTTTTATTTTTATAATGCACTATAATAGCAGTTTGGAATATAAGGTGGAATGAAAAAAGGAACATTCTGGTATTTTTGTATTTATTTTCTTGCATGCTGATGGTGACATTTCACTTTCTCTTACCGTCTAACCTAGTTAATATGGGTTTATCACATGGCCTTTACTTATATTCTGAAACTTGTTCCTCATTTAGAGCTTGCTGCTTCCATAAAGACGAACTAATAAATTTTTAACTTCTAGTTTGTGAAACTCCACTAAGTTCTTGTTGTTAGAGTTATAAAAACAAAATCTTGAACCTTCACCTAATTGCCTAAGCTTCTTGGAGAGTTGGTTCTTGGCATGCTATCAGAGATGAATAGTGGTCAGTGGTCAGTAGTTTGATTCCTGCCGCCTCCATTATTCTTAATAAAGTGAGTTTCAGCACATTGAGTGAGCCTATGCATTGTTCATGCTTCGGGTCTAGTGGGATATTGTGTGAAGGGGTGTGTTAGAGATATGAAAACCAATGTTGAACCTTCACCTGACGTATTAAGCTTTTGAGGAGTTGGTCCTTGACACTTGCTTACATAATGGAGTGCAATTCGTGAAACTACCTGGCTCACTTATTCTTGGGGCTTGGATTAGTTTCTGCTTGCTCCTCTTATTGAGAAGGGATCATAATATCAAGGTGGTTCTAAAGGAAGAAGGAAAGGGTTAAAAATAAGATATCCTGTTGATAATGGCTAATCCCCTTTTTTCCAAACCTGGTCAATTGTGTTTATTTTGAAATCTAATGTTTACATATTTTGCTAAACCTTTTCTTTCACATAAATATTCTTTAAGAATGTGTTATATATTAGAAGAAATTTGCTACCTTTTGTCTGAGTTAGTAACTCCAGTTTAAATTACGTGAACTTGCACAAAAATTTTAGGTTCACAGAATATATTTTTTTCCAGTCTTTTTTCGTTTTTTTTTTTTTTCCTGTTCCAAGTAGACCTCTCTGACTCATTAAAACATTCTAATTTTATAGGTTGTCTAATATATGAGCTATTCTCTGGATTGAGGTTGGGAAAAACGGAGGAGTTACGCAACACAGCCTCCATTCCCAAGGTCAGCCTGCTTAGGAATTTATCTGTTTGTTTTTGTATTTCTTAGTTATTGTTGCATGTAAAGAGTAACGGTGGTTTCAGTCTGTTGATTGCTTTACATCTCATTCTAATGAAATATTCATTCTTCATCTTTTTATGTCTTCCTTTTTTTTTTTTTTTTTTTTTTGTCTCACAGTCTCTGCTTCCAGATTACCAGCGGCTACTGAGTTCCATGCCTTCTCGTAGACTAAACACATCAAAGCTTATAGAAAACAGTGGTGAGTGCTCCTTGATATATTTATGGTTATAGAACATTTGTTTAACTTAGTATCTTTGTAGTTTTGATGCTTTGTTTGAAGGATTAATGCATTTTGTGGTTTATCTTATAAGCTATACAGCATCCAATATATTCATGTTTAAGGCTATTGGCTACTTACAATTTTGACTTGTTATATAAAAGTCTTTTGAGTTCATTATTGTCTTTAGGATTGTCGTAAATTGTGCTGAGAACTGCATGAGAATACATTGGTAATTGGTGTCATTATGACAATATGGTATTATTTATAGCTTAACAGTTTTAGAGATGGATGTTTAGCATCAGTTTTTGTAACATGTTTCTTGTTTTACTTAATCAGTTCTAGTAAGGTTTTAGTTTGTCAGAATCATGCAGTTAAGTCTGAATGTGCTGTATAACTCTAACTTCCTGATGATATAGCACACCCATATAAATTTGTTGGCTTTTCTTGAAAAGAGGATTGATCAGAGAGAGAAATTTACTTTGTCAGGGTATTATATATGTGTAGTTATTGTTTATATGATAGGTAATATGATACTTTGAGCATCTGCTAATGTAAACTGGTTTCAGCTTTTCCATATTTAGGAGGGAATTCTTCTGCTTCATGACTAGTTGTAAACAAGCAAAAGGAAGAGAGAGGTTTACTTTGTCAGAGTCTTGTATATGTGTACTGACTGAGTGTTATTGTTTATATGATAGAGTCATGATTGTGAGCATATTCGAAGTTAAATTGATTTTAGCTTTTCCAGATTTAGGAGGGAATTCTTCTGCTTCAGGATCATTTGTAAACAATCAAGAAGAAAATTCGCTTTAAGATTAACAATCTATAGCACATTCCAAGTGTTTTCCTTTCTTATTTTGATGTTTATCATCTGTCGTACTCCTGGTATATTTCTGTGTCCTTTCCTTGTATTTAATTTGTGTTTGGCCCTAATGGATGTGCAGAGTATTTTCAAAATAAGTTGGTAGATACAATACATTTCATGGAAATTCTGAGTTTGAAAGATAGTGTTGAGAAAGACACCTTCTTCCGCAAGCTTCCAAATTTAGCAGAGCAGCTTCCTCGTCAGATTGTGTTGAAGAAGGTAAATCTCTTTGGAAGTTTTAATTTTAAACTTTTATCTGATCCACATTTTATCCCAGTTGATTATCTCACTCATTTTTGGTTTTCACAGTTACTTCCTTTATTAGCTTCTGCCCTTGAATTTGGTTCAGCTGGTGCCCCCGCTTTGACTGCACTGTTGAAAATGGGTTCCTGGCTTTCAGCTGAGGAGTTCCGTCTCAAGGTAAGTCATAATTTCAGTACCTTCGCTATGACATTTTTCCCCTTTCTTTCATTAAGTGTTTCATGATCTCTCTCTCTCTCTCTAATTGGTATTCATCTCGTGGTCGTATTGGATTTCCATATTTAATATTTAGGTGCTTCCAACAATTGTTAAACTTTTTGCCTCTAATGACCGAGCCATTCGAGTTGGCCTTCTTCAACATATTGATCAATATGGAGAGTCATTATCAGCACAAATTATTGATGAGCAGGTATGTCGCCTGGATAAGCTGTTTAATTTCTTTACTTTCCTTCTTTTCTTTCATTATTCAAAGATTCTTGATAACAATATGAACACTTTGCAATTACTGTTAATACTTATGTTCAGGTTTACCCCCATGTTGCTGCTGGGTTCTCTGATACATCTGCTTTTCTGAGGGAGCTGACTCTCAAATCCATGCTAATTCTGGCTCCAAAGGTATGCCTATTTCATATTCATGTTAGCAATATGCATTCTCTTGGTTTTATTTTAGATTGAGAGATGTTACTGGTCTAGTGAGAGTGTTGGATTCACGACAGTAATATTGCTTCTACTGATCTCTTGGTGTTTGCTTGTTATGTGTGACATGGTTATTGCCAATTTTATGTTACAGTTATCTCTGTTCTATTTAAGCTTTGATTGAAGGTATAATGCAGAGCACATTTTTAATTATGTCATGTTAAGGTGGAATGAAATGAATTAATATTAGTTATCTTACTCATTTGGGGCCAAGTTGTGGTTAGAGCTAACATGATATTTTATGCATTGGTATCTCAATGATCTTACTGAATTGTTGGAGCCTTTCTAGTTAAACAGGTTTGATTTGTAGCAGAGCTTGGGTCCCATTAAGGAGCTATTACTGGTCTTATAGTCCCTTACTTGCTTTTTCACTATGTATTTGAATAGAAGTTTTTTAAGATGCTCAGATTTGGTTATTGGGTTTTCATAAACGAAGTCGAATGCACATCAATGCAATGCACGATTTTCTTCTGATTCACATTTATAATACCAAATGGTCATGGAGTTCTGATTGACTTTAAAAGTATCATGTGTTTGAGTCCTTTATCTTTACTGTTCCTTTTCTTCTTTTTTTTTCCTCTCCCAAATCTTCTCTTCTACTTGATGAATCTTCGGTAAATAATTGTTTGTTTCTTTATTTATTTGAACAAATGTGGTTTGTTTCATAATTTCAGCTGTCTCAAAGGACCATTTCAGGGTCGCTATTAAAGCATCTGTCAAAGTTACAGGTACTGCTTTAACAATTAAAGTGTTGGGAATTATAGGCTCGTTGCTTATTTTGTTAACAGTTTAGATTCTCTTTCTAGAATTTGCTGATCACATGACCACTTTTTCTTCTTCTTCTTCTTTTTTAATGGATGCATTTTAAGGTATTTTTTTTCTCTCTTTTTTTTTTTCCCTAATGGAAAAAATCATTTTCTTTTCATTATTTCCTTTAAGTTCATGGTTTTCCTTTTAAAATTTATAAAACCTGTAATTTCATTTGTAGGTTGATGAAGAACCAGCGATACGAACAAATACTACCATCTTATTGGGAAATATTGCAAGCCACTTAAATGAAGGGGTATGATCCAAATGAAATTTACAAGTTCAAATAGAATAGTTTGCTATATTTTATGGTACGATGTTAGAATATGCTTCATTGTTGAATTTACTGATGGCTTCAGAACTATTTTTGCAGACAAGAAAAAGAGTGCTGATTAATGCATTTACGGTTCGTGCTTTACATGATACTTTCCCACCTGCTAGAGGAGCAGGTACCAGAAATCATACACTTGCATCTATTGCTGTTTTTATTCAGTTGTGCAGTTGATTAATTCCTCAAACAGTATTTTCTCATCATTTTAAATTTTGATTGGTCAGGCATTATGGCTTTATGTGCCACCAGTTCCTACTATGACATTACTGAAGTTGCAACCCGTATTCTTCCTAATGTTGTTGTACTCACAATTGATCCCGACAGGTTATATCTTCTAGATGGGTTATTATTTTCTTATATCCCCTTTGCTATTTGTAGATGAGGAGTTCTCTAGTAAATTGATTCATCCCATTAATTAACATTTTTTTGGTGGGTTTACTCATTTTTTCATTGTACATTTGTACTAGTATTGGTGGTGGGTTCCCTTTTTGTTTTTTATTTTTAATACTGGAATATTGGAATCTTCATGATGGATGTTCTTTTGTATGAGTGTTTATTTTTGTGCTATGTGCTGCTTTGGTTGTTTTGCTAGTCTTTATATTCCAATAAGATATCATTCGTATCGTTGTACCTTTAGTCATTTCTCATTTTTTGAGACACTGATTATATGTTATCTTTGTCATGGTTCAAACAGTGATGTTCGATCTAAGGCATTTCAAGCCGTTGATCAATTTTTACAGATAGCAAAGCAATATTATGAGAAGGTATACTTCGAAATTCTTTTTGGCTTTCAGTCAAATGCATATTATGGTTCTTTAATCTACACATATATCTTTGAGAAGAAATTAAGTGCATGTGCAGAATTTGTTTATTAATTTTTTTAAGCTCAACTGATTACTTATAAATTCCTGTTTATCCTTGAATGTCATCTCCATTGGTACATTTCTACTAATAATATCATCTGTTATGATTATTATTATTATTATTATTATTATTATTATTTGGATAAAGAAAGACATTTTATTAGAAAGAAATCTAAAGCAATTACTTATGTTTTTGCGGGTTCTCCCTTAAGTTCTGCATCCCATTATATAGACTAACAAAATTTGGGATGATCACCTTGGGTGTACAGATGAAGGTATACATACCTATTGTATGTAGTGGTGCAGTATCAGTGGTCCTAACCTAATATTAAAAGTTAGAACTATGTGCATAGTTAGTATTGCACTGAATTAAAGAAGCCGTCTTATGTGGTTGGCCAATTTAAATATTGTCTTTGATGGTGATAATTTGTTGTAGCCCCTTTTTAGTGGTGTCTTGTGATGCTGAATTGCTGATGCTCATGTTCTTATCTTATTTCTTTACAGACAAGTGCAGCAGACACTACTGGGGTTGCAGGCACGGGAACGTCATCTATTCCGGGAAATGCAAGTTTACTTGGGTATGTCAGTCAAACTTCATGTGGCCAGACAGTTTGCATGTTAAGCAATGAAGAGAGAGCAAGAATGTCAATATAAGTTTTTGGCATTACATATTCTGAATTATGATTATTTAAGATGTGTTTTCCCTTTTCTAAATTAGTGTCAATGAAGAATTCACCAAATAATAGCTAATTCTAAATTTCCTGTCTATCTTCTTACATGGAGTAGTTTTTTTTTTTTTTTTTTTAATATAGTATCTCTTGTAATCACACACATAGAGAGAGAGAGAGAGAGAGAGAGAGAGAGAGAGAGAGAGCATTAGATATTGTCTATATTCTGGGAGATATATGTATAGAAAATTTACAATATATTATTAGTCAAATGCTCGCATTTGTTGCATGCCATTCTAGGAAAGGTACTTCATTTATAAGCATCACTTAACGAGCCCTCTGTCAACTTAGAGTGCCTGATTTTATTGTGGAGCTTCGGTTCTCCTTTTAAACAGACTTGTTGCTGCTGAGCAGTTTGTCCTCGTTTGCCCCTTGAAATTGGTTCTTCCTGTTGTCTTTAATCATGAAATTGGTGCTGACTAAACTCTCGTCACTGTGCAGATGGGCTATGAGCTCCTTGACCCTGAAGGGTAAACCTTCTGATCATGCTCCAGTTGCTTCTGCAAGTACTAGTGCACTTACTCCAACATCTTCTACTGCCAGCTCAGGTATGCCTAATTATCAGTGTCTTGGTTATTTTAAATCTGATTTGCTTAATGCATAATCTGAATTTGTGATTAAATCCCCCTCTCTTTTATGGCCTGCTTAGCATCAAGCTCTTCTTCTTCTTCTTTCCCCCTTTCCTTCCCCCCTATCTCTCTCTCTCTCTCTCTCTCTCTCTCTCTCTCTCTCTCTCTCTCTTCCTCCTTCCTTTGTGGCAAGATCATCAAGCTCTTGATTAATCTTTATTTTCACAACTGAACATCTAAAAAGTGTAGGATGGGTTCAATCCCACCATGGTCCAGATAGCTTTAATTGCTATTAATGCCTTTGTAACCAGCATCAGTCACTCATTCGCATTTCACCGGAATAATGTTAAAACTTGCAGTTGAGAAAATACAAAATCCACTTTAGGAATGACTAAAATATGTGTTAGCATTAAGAGAATAGAATCTTCCTCTTTAATGAAATCAGCTGAGAAGAAGTGCTTAATGGATTTGTTCTTTCTCCTCTTTTTCTGGAGATGGTAGCAGAAAATTTAGCAACAGCTCCTATTATGAGATGAAGTCAACAAACAGTGTGGTTTATCAACCTTGGGTCCTCATTCTTTTCTTGTCCATTCTTTGTCCTTTAGGTATAGTGCACCACCTTCTCCACTGTTAGTCTTGTGGATGAAGGGGCTTGAGATCATCAAAATCTATACCCGAAAATTTCTTTTTTTGAAATGATTGTCTAACTTATTGGGGCCCCAAAATATTAAAATGACTATACCTCAGTGTGATTTGTGTTAAATATTACATCAATAACTAATTCTTGTCCCACCAGGAGGGTTGGCTATATAGATTAGACGATGCTATGAAGTCCTATCATAAGCCATGTTTATAGACAACCACTAAAATATAAATCTTCCTTAATGGTTTCATCTATTGTTATTATTGGTCTTCCTTTATCTATAGCTATTAGGCTACCCTTTATTTGATCTATTCCCTTTATTGGGGCATTTACAATTCTTCTCAACACATGACTCAAACCACTGGGGAGATTCTACCATCTTTTCTATAATTAGTGTTACCCCAACTTTCTCTCTCATTCATTCATTCCTACTCCTATCTTGTCTAGTTTCTATTCTCATTCAATGCAACAGTCTCTTACATTGAATTTATTCTCTTGTTGGCTTTTTACTTCCCAATATTCCATCCCATACAACATCACAGGTCTTATAGCTGTGCTGTAGTATATATGTATTTTAAGCTTAAGTTGTACATTTCTATCACAAATAAAATGATACTCAAAGCACTCATTTTTTATTATATATGAAAAATAAAAAATAAAATAATACTCAAAGCACTCCTCTATTTCATCCATCTAGCTTAAATCCTATGATTTACATTTCCCACTATTTCACCAATGGATCCAAGATACTTAAATTGTGTAACTTGTGGTTGTGGTATGATATGATCTCCAATTTTCACCTATAAGCTAGAAATAGTGTGCCTTCTGTTAAAATTACATTTTACATACTCCGTCTTACTTCTACTAAACGAAACCATGTGCTTCCAAAGCTCATCTCCATTTAACCTATGCTTATTTCATTTTGTTTTCGCATATTCTAGCTGTAGATACACCATCAACAGCACCTGTACGTGTAAGCTCCACAACAGATTTTGCTGAACAGCCTGCTCCTCCATCCCCTACATCAACGGATGGCTGGGGGGAACTAGAGAATGGAATCGATGAGGAGCATGAAAATGACAAAGATGGATGGGATGATCTGGAACCACTTGAAGAGACAAAGCCAGCTCCAGCTCTTGCAAACATCCAAGCAGCTCAAAGGCGGCCGGTTTCTCAACCTGTTTCACAGACAAAACCAGGTATTAATTATTCAACCTTTAGTATTTTGGTTGGGATTTCCTTGTTTCATGACTGCAAATATGAATGTCAGATTGAAAGTTACTTATCTATCTACTAGAGTCAGAAATTTCTTACTAGTTTATGCCTATGATTAATGACAATATCCTCTAAAAGTGATTGATGTGACTGTATGAATTCCTAGTTCAGGTTTGCACCAAATGATTGGATTGGCTTTAGTGAATTAGTGACTAAAGCAGTAACTTTCACTAAGAAATGCATTTTGAGCTTTTGTTGTTTGCTAGGATGGTATGGAATTTGATAATTATTCCTGCGAAAATACAGTTATGTTTTAGAGATGCTACTGCCATTTTGTATATCTTGTGATCTGTACTAGAAAGTTCGACAATTTTCCTAGGAGCAAAAGAAATTTTCCCAATCCCAATTTCTCAATTCATTTACTCATTTGTTTACTTTTATTTTCTCGTGTATTAATTGGGAGGGTTTTCTTAATTTATATTTCTTCAGCCTCAAATTTGCGATCCAAAAGTACACCAAAGTTGAACAAGGATGAAGATGATGATTTGTGGGGTTCCATAGCAGCTCCTGCTCCAAAAACATCGAAACCTTTAAATTTGAAACTAAATGTAACCGACGATGATGATCCCTGGGCTGCTATTGCTGCTCCTGCACCCACTACTAAGGTCAAGCCCTTATCAGCTGGCCGGGGTCGGGGAGCCAAACCTGCTGCTCCAAAATTAGGTGCTCAGCGGATTAACCGGACATCATCCGGGACGTAATCTGAATTGCCTGAGAACAAAAGGGATAAGGAAATATTGAATCTGTACGCTGACTTTTTCTTCTGGCTGCTGGTGATCATGCTAAAATAGGAGAAACCATCTATAACTGATTTGTAATATTCTTTTATAGATAATGATTTTATTTGAAGGGAAATCTTAAGGGTACCAGAAAGGCTGTGTGGTATTCACAATATATTTTGGGGCTTGTTTACATTTTTTTTCCTTGTGTTGAACAATCAGCATTTTGGAGGCAATGTAATTAGTTTCATATTTTGTTGTAGGAAGTTTTTGGTTAAACCTTTACTTAAACCTATTCAATCCTGAATGGTTCAAATATATTGTATTCTTTCATGCATATTAGTAGAGATTGATGTGCAATGATAATGCATGTGCACGTCAGTTGAAAGCGTCTTAAAGGCAATAAACACGTTAATGAGATGTTAAGTGGGTCTGGGTGAGCACGAGTTGGGCATTTAGTTTGTTGTCATTGCAATTTAAAAGTGAAATATTAAGCGAACGTATGAGAAATGATGCACACGCATTGCAGTGGCTAAAAAATAGTAAGGAATTTAAGGTGCACTACAATACAAATGATTTATGGTAGACTAGCAGTTTTGTGCTGGTGTGTCGTGTTTTCGTCGTAATTTAAAAACATAAGTGAGTTATTTGAGTTCAACATACGTGCATTGAGAAAATTTCTTCAATTCAGTATTGTTAACCCTTGATCTATTGTTTTCTTGTGAATAGGAAACAATTTATTGCAAATGGCCAAATTTTCACGTTCAGTTTTAATTGCCATTCTTATGCAACGCCTTTTCTTTCACAATTTTATATTTGTAATAAATCATAATATAAAATACCGCTACTCCAAGTGGTGAGGCAGGACAGGAGCTGCATTATGAGTTCGGGTGAAGTTATATCGGTGCAAGTTTAAGCATAATTATATTATTTAATAACTCTAATAATATATTTTTTATCGATTCAATCATTGAATTATAATTGCCTATTATGAAGATTATTTGTGTCAAATTTTGTTAAAATTGGAAATCATTAAGAATGTAATATAATAGTTTTCATTCATGTACATTTTAAACGTATATATTACATTAGTTTTGATATATATATAAAAAGTATGGTAAATGGTTTTAGATTAATCTAAAATTTTATAGATATGATTTATAATATATAAACTTGTAATCCAACAGTAGATTTTGTAAAAAATTTCATCAATGAAAAGTCATTAAATGATGTGATAGTTGCTTAAAATTATACTAATATAACTTGATTCTAAAAGATAAATATAAGCATTTAAAATAGTTTTATAGATTTAAATAATGTTTCTCTGTTCAAGATATTTGTGTCTATCTTTCTCGTGAGATAATAAATTGATAATGTTATCTGAAAAAGAAATATAAAAAAACTCATTTCTACCTATATTTAGTAATTAAAGTTAAAGGAAATAAATTTTTATTTAAAAACATAATAACATGATAAATTATATACTTCAACATTTGAATAAAAAGTAAAAACTTGATAAACATTCTGTTAAAAGCTGAAATATGTAATTAATTTTAAAGATATACTAAACATTGTTTTGGAAAATAAAGATATACTAAACTAAACAAAATGAAATATAATTATGGTGCCTATGAATTATTTTATACTACATACTAGAAGTGTATTGTAAAGAGTGGAACTCTCATTTCTAATTCGGTTTGAGCTCAGTTGGTACATCATGGAGCAAAGCTCTCGTATCGTTAATTTTTTTATTTATAAAATTTGAACCCAAAACTATAATTAGAGGAAACAAATAGTCCATCATTTGAACTAATCAAGCATTCGTTAAGAGCCATTTTTAATTAATATTGACGAAAATGAAATGATAATGAGTGTTTGAATTTGTTCATAGTCATACAAATATTTAAAACAAATAATAAGACATTTTATTACATTATTTTTTATGTAACTTTGTATAATTAAATAATTTATAATATGTATCTATATTTTTATTATTTTAATGTCCATCTTTAAATTATCAAACAAATAAGAAATAATAATAGTTTTAAAAATTAATTGTAATACAAAGGATAAATAAAGGCAAAAAATAAAATCTTTTGAGAAATACATATATAAAAATGCTAACCTCCATATTTTTTATTGAATTTAAAACTCATTATTCTCTTTCCTAAATCAATTTATAATTTTGGAGAATCTTGCAATTCTCTTTTATTCATATTAATTACTACTCTAAATTTTCTCTCACCTAATTAATATATGTGTTCTCCATTATTTATCTCTCTACACACATACCATTCTCTCTTTTCTATTTTTTCTGTTATTTGAATGTTATATAATTACGAATTCATGAATATTGTTGTACGATGGATAAATATATTTTAATAAAATATTTCTTGATAACATTCATAAACAATTATCATTATAAAATTAACTATGTATTTCTTTGAAGTGATCTAATTTAAAATCCTAAAATTTAAGATTGGGGGTTTTTACGCTCTTTCGGCAGAATCTACGGGATCTGGAAACAGTGATACAGCTTGCCAGAGACCTATAATTAGATCAACCTAATAATGTCATCAAATATACTCGAATTATTTAGTACTCTTAAATTTGATTAATTCATATAAATATATTAAAATTTTATAATAATAATAATAATAATTGTTTATGAATTTTATGCAGAAATATTTTCTTGAATTAATATTAAAATATAGCATATAATAATATTATTACATAAATTTATAATGATGCAATATTCAAGTAAAAGAAAATTTTTTTGGTAAACAAGTAAAAGGAAAATTGAAAAAGAAGAATATTATTCATGTAGAGAGATAAATATTGGAGATTTGATATTAATTAGGTGAAAAAAAAAATTAGAATAGTATTTAATATGAGTAAAATAAAATTACATAATTGCCCAAAATCATAAATTGATTCAAGGAAAGAGAAAAACGGGTTTTACGTTTGAAATAAAATGTGGAGAAAGAAAAGAATAAAAAAAAGAGTGAAAAAGTGGTGGGCAGCTTCAACACGCAAATCTGAAGCTGAAGTGTGCGAGTTGGATGTTTCAAATTTCAATCCTTTTCCTTCGTAATTGGGAACCCTAAACCCTAAAAGCCCTTTGACTTTGTTCAATTCTCAAACATGAGTATGACCCAATTCGCCATGGTATGCTCTTCTTTCGATTCTCTTTCTTTCTCTCAACATACACAGATTACCATGCATGCTTTCATCAATTTCAATTTTGTGCTTTCTGCAATGCCCTCTCTTTGTCTGGGTATAATTTTCTCTTACTCATAGCGAATTGCATATTTTGATGTGTAGTTTACAGAAGCAAGAACCCTAAGCTAAGTTTTAACACCAAGTTTTTTCCTTTACTTTATGTTGCTCAAGTATAAGTGCTTGCACGATATAATGCTAGGGTCTGCTGTCAATTTGCAGAATCAAAAAAACCCTAAGTTCTAGCGAATTTCAATTTTGTATAAATGCTTGCATTGTTTAATGTATAATTTACAGAATTAAAAGCACTAAGCTAAGTTTTAGCACCAAGATTGTTCCTTTACTTCATGTTGATTGAGTGTAAAATGCTTGCATGAAGTTCTAGGGTTTGGTTTCAATTTGAAGCCATGTCTGCTGTTTTTTTGCTTTGACCTTTAGCTTGAGGAAGCATCCTCTTTGGAACGACTTTGCGATCCATGTAATGTGTTTATATTTCAGGTTGAGGAATTGGCTTTTCTTGTCAAGGACAACCTTCATTGCAAGCATCTAGTGCTCACAATGGAAGAAACCTTGGTTAAGTTTCTTCAGGATGATGAGATGAGGTAAAATTTATGAGACGGTTTTTGAGTGGTGTTTAAACTTAGTACTAGTGTAAGGCTATAAGTCATTAATATGGCTTAGGGAAGCAAAAGGTTTAGTTAAAAACAGCATTAATGTTGTCTCTAGCATGGTTATAGTCAAATTTGAACACTCAATGGATCCTTATGCTTTCTTTTTCCTTTCAATTATTTTTTTCTGGTTGCAAAGGGAGCAGCCAAGCAGGGGAGGGATGATCTTAAATAATGTTATACTCTCTAAGGTTCTCTTTGTAATCATCTCAGCTGATGAGTTCTTTTGTATTCCCTGTGTATCTGGGGCCCGTAAAAGGAAATAAAGAAGTTTCATATATTAGAACTTAAAAAATACAATGCCACAATCTAAAATGGTTTCACATTCATTGTAATGATTTTCCTTTTTAATTTGTTAGTAAGAAAACAACAACAAAAACTATAGTTTGTTTATTAATTTCAAAACCGCAGTAGTACATCTCTTACTCATTTGCACTTGGAATTTATATTAAGGCCTTGATTCATATGTAAAGAAGGGGGTGTTGCAGAGCAGCTCTAGATATTGTTGGTCATTTACAGCACCTGATTGGAGCTGATCTTTTTGTGTCATGTTAAATAGTTGTTTTGTTAATGTTACAGAGTTTTTCCCTTGGTACCATATAGGATGTTTCTTAAATATCTTATTTTGTTGAACTATAGTTCAGACGGGATCTTGGAATTGGAGCCAATGAACTCTTACAACCGTCTTCTTTTGCATCGCCTTGCTGAGATATTCGGGTATTTTTCTTATGAATTTTATTTTGTTCAATTCAATTTCAAAGCTCCTTATTCTCTTGTTTCATTTTAAATATGTTTCTACTTCTCCCTTATTTATAGTTTTTTAACCGGTGCCAGGTTTGCACATGAATCTGTTGGTGAAGGAGATGATCGCCATTTGATTCTGGAGAAGTGTGCAGATACATCTATGTATGTGAACTCCCCCCCCCCCCTTTTTTCTCTTTCCTCTCTTCTAGTCCCTTTTATATATCCAGCATATTTGGATTACTTTCTTTGGTTATATTTCAACAGTTTTTGTAAGATTTTTTTATGAAATGACCTTTCTATATGGATGGTTTGCACTTGCAGACCTCCAATCCTTGTAAGTGATATCCTATGGAAGTATGATGAACCTCAATCTTTGGTTACGTCACACCAAATATTACGGAGAGAAGAAGCTTCCCCAGGTAATGTACTTAATAAGGAAAATAGTAATCTACTACTTAATGACTTCTTACCATTGCATATACTGATTTTTTTTTCTCTGATGTGGGTACTTGCACTTTTTGTGGGCCTTAATTTTTCTGTTGCATTTTTCAGTCTCACAGTCAAATGGAGCATCCTTTCAACAGTCACTGGAGGAGAGAAAAGCAGCTTATTTGGTTGCTCGTGAGCGAATTTTCTCTGAGAGTTTGGAAGATGTAAAAGAGCCTGGTGAACAAAAGCCACGAAGCATGCCTGTTGTTGCCCGCCGAATGATTGCACATGCACTAGGCCAAAGAATCCATACAAAGAGTGAAAATGGCATGGCTAGTGATAGTACAAAGGATAGAGTGCTCACTGATGTATTGAATGCTCAAGGTGAGAATAGCAGAGTCTCCAATCTCATGGAAGACTCTGAAGAGTCGTTACACCTAAGAAGGAACTCAAACAGCACAATAAGAAACACTAGCAGCTCTAATGGGGCCTCACTTAATAAAAGGAATGATCAAACACCAGCTGACGAAGATTTGCCACAATCAATTCATGCTGGAAAACAAGGGTGTAGTGTAAGTAAAGACGACATGAAGAAGGAGCACATAGGAGCTGCGAAGAGAATGTTTGCTCATGCTTTGGGAGTGCATTCTGGGAAGGATGGTTCTGTTCCTAGAAGTACAGGTGGAGAGATAAAAAAGAGTTAAAAGCACAGGAAAAGGTTGCTTTGTTCCTAGAAGTAGAAGCGGAGAAATCTTTATCTAAAGCAGAATGGTATTCTCTTGCTCCGAAGGGACCTTAACAGGTGCTCCCCTGTGTTTTGATCACAATCATGGAGATAAGAGTAATGAGCATGTTTTACTCGAAATTCCGATACACTATTCTCAGGAGATCCATGCTAGAAGCACTTGTAGTATCATGTTGGTTTCTTATTTCTTCCCTGTTTGTGCTGGAGTAATTTGACTAGCAGCCGATTCCAACTTCATCTTGAAAGAACCATCCAGAATCATGTGTAACCTGTTTTGGCGTATGGAATGGAGCTGAGTGGACAGGTTATATCGTTTTGGATCATTATCCAAAAAGTTATAATACATGCGGTTGCATTTTCGTTGTAGTGTGTTTATTTTACTGTCAACGTGTACACTGAAATAATGGATGCCCCAAGACAGGAGTAAGTACATGAATTTCCCTATTATGTAGGGTGTTATGTGTAATATTTATAATCACAAATTTGTGAAGTTTATCTTGTTTCAGAAGCTCCAAATGCCTACTCCTTGTTTCTCTTCTATGGTGACAATCATGTTGCATAATTTGAGGTAAAGAATTATGTTTTTCGGCTGTGCTGAACTCAACATGAACAAGAGCTTACCCAAGCAGCTTTAACTCAATACTCAGTTTGTAGCAATTTTTGTACGTACGTAACTTACTCTACAGATTCATATTAATGATGGGAAGTATGAATTTCAACATATAAATACCAAGGAATACAAGTATTGACCACATAATATCCGCTAGGCATTGAGCTCTGAGGGGCTGTTGCAACATCAGCCATGTATTTAAGAATAGCATAAAATAAAATCAAATATGAGCCAATGTATACATGCCCGCCAACACCAACATGCTTGACCAATGTCTTCTCTGCATTGTCCATCACATTTCAATGTCTTCAAGATCAGGGAGGGGAAACCGAAGAATTGCCGCAATGCCACTTATCTGTGCTAGCTCTGTCCATCAACAGCAAATTGGCAAATTAAATTTAAAACAAATACAAAAGTAAGACATAAATGTTTATACAGAAGTTTCATTTACCACCAGAAAGCTGCACTCACAAAAAATGAGAATAAATCTTTAGCTTATCTATTACCATCTTAACAATTTTGCCTTCTTTTCAATTATACATGGTGTTCTAAGATAAGTATTTCATGTTCCACTGCCAAAAAAAAAAAGACGAAGAATAAAGAAATGAACAAAACTCACGTTCCCCAGAGACGTGCATGGATGAAAATACATGGACAGAGCCTCCTGAATCCTTAACTGAGTTGACCAAATTGACAAACTTTTGTCTTGTTGCTATATCTGAATTCCTATAACCAAAGATATATAGATATATTTAAGGCAGAATTTTCCAACACAACATCAAAGGGGTGATCATGATAATACAGGAAAAAGAAAAAGGATGGCAAAAGAAACTGCAAAGATAAAGTTCCGTTATCATGATACTATAGTAGCTAAGAACCAAGATATTCCTATTAAACAAATTGTGAAGGGAAGTAGTTTATAAAGAAATTTGATTCACACCATTTCCAAGGATGAAACAGAGACAGATAAGATACATGGCTCAATTAAACAAAAATACAGGATACATCAATGTCAAAATGAGTATGAATTATGAAGCAGATGGAACAATCCAGCATATTGCTTAGGGCTTATATCATACAGACCTGAAAAGATCATCCGTAATGAGAAGAGTTTGCACAGCTAGTCGTTCATTGGCAACCTCAACATGTTTTACTCCATAACAAGCACGGGATGGATCCTGAACAAACCCAAAAATACTCAATCAGGATTTCCTAGATTTCCCAAAATGCAATAGCCAGCTGAAAGGATGTGAATATGTGATATATCCCTTTATGATACTGCATTCGTGCTTTTAGTTTTCTTGTTTTGCCAAAAACATTACACTCTTAACACTTAATTGTACACAAGAAAGAACACTTATTATAATACAGATAGGACAGTAAGGGTTTCCCATGGTAAATCCTCGCGTAGTTGATTTTTTTAGTTTGTTCAGTCCACCCATTGACATTCTTAGTTTTTGATTGTACGTAACAAAGAACACAGCAAAAATTAAAGGTTTCTCTGCCAATAATGAACTGCACAATACATCATGAAATTGAACATTTCAGGAAAATGACCCAAAATGTATGATGTCATATTTCTCACGTACAGTAAAGCTATACCATTATACTCCAAATTCAAAATAAACAATTACAGGGGCTTAAAGCAACTCTCCCATGCTGGAAATGGAATATTTGCCCCCATGTAGTTTTGAGATACTTTTATTCTTAAATAGAAACATTATGTGTAATCTGAGTTATAGACACTTAATACCAAAATAAGAATGAAAAATGAAAAGGAAATTTCATGGAAGATGACAAGATGTACTTCTCTTAAATAAAGCTAGTATCTGATAGTCATCACAGCAATTCATCACGCAAATGACTAGAAGGTCAATAGTTTTCTCCTAGGCATGATATGACTATCAGCAAATAAAAGTTACACATAGATCCTATTGATCCACCTAAATTTAGCATATCTCACCCTATTAATACTTAAAGATGAACTAATTCTCAAATCATTAGTTCTCAAATCACTGGCAACACGAATTTTTAAACAGGAAATCTGACATTCCAACCATAAACATAGACAAGGCAAAAAAAGCATCTCAAAAATAGAACCTAACATTTGAAAGCATGTTGTAGAAATCCTTCAAAGCCCGAACCTGAAGAAAAAGAGAAAGAATATAATTTGTATCCTGGCTCAACAGAAAATAAAATAAACAGGATTGGGAAATCATTGAGCAGCGCCAAATGGAAAAGTACAATGTGTACTAATTTGGTTTATATGGTACCTCTTGTGCTGCCTTGGTATCTTTTATCATATTCATCACATTTGGAGCATCCAGAACCTCCCTTAAACTATGCCTACGGATAAGAAATTCTAATGTGAAAGAGATGAGATGAACCAATTAATAGAGTAATCCCATGCAATTGAACTAGAGAGTCCATGTTTAAAACAACAGTGTCTCAATCCATGTTTCCTGAAATGTTCTTTCCTTAAATATTGGATGCCTTTGACAGGCAGGCATATAAGATTTGGCTTTGGCTTCAACCATTATATATGGAGCAGATACAATGACAAAAGTTTTAGTCACCAGACTCAAATAATATGAAAACAGAACTGCTGAGATAGGCACGATTGACCGCAATAATTTTCATGCCCGTTACTTAATGCCAGCTACCTCACAAAGCCTTTCATAAAAGCCTAGGAAGGTAGGAATAGAGAAGAGATGCAATGAAGAAAGCAAGCATACTTGTATCCCGAGGTTGTGTGCACAAGAATGATGCGCGACTTGTTTTCAATAATAGGCCGTAGCTGTCTTCTTTCTGCCTCCAAAAATAAGTGCCGATGAAACTGATCCTGAAACAGAAATAAAGACATAAAATATAACAAAAACTTCTACAACAAAATCCTGCCTAAACCTATGCACATAACAAGTCATCAAAGACAAAATACTTATGTTATTAATTTTTTTTAAAAAAAATTAATGCCTTATCGAATTTGTAGATACTAGCTAAAACGAATCAGCAAGGAATGGTTACAGACCTTTGTAAATCCTGGACTTGCAATTACAGCACAGCGAACCACGTTGAAATCTATATGTTTCAAGAAAGCCTAAAACAGATTGGTAAAATCCATTAATAAACTTGTAAACACCCGTTTTACACTTTTCTTTTGGATAAAAAAAGAAATATTATTAAAGAGAACAAAGAAAGACATCAATAAGGAGGATAAGATAGCCTCCTAAGCAAGGCATGAAGAAGAAACATAGAAAAGACAAAGCCATGAATAGAACAGATATTTGGTACACGGGCATCCTCATCCAGGCATCTATAGTGTTCCTGTATATGTTGGATTCTTGAGCAAGATGCTCATGTTTCATACATGGGTATGAAATTGTTATAGGCATTTCACATTAACATAGGTATAGAATGAACAGCTGTTTCAAAGCTAGAGCCACCCATACACACAAATCAGGTTGTAGAGCTTTTACGGGATTCTGAATTTGCTGCATATCATTAGCATTAATTCTGTAAATTTATATAAACCCCTTTTATTTAAAAAAATATTATATAATTTAGTAAACCCCTTTTAAATTTTATATATGGAATATATATCACTAGGGAGACATTTTCTATAAATAAAAAATGTAAGTCATTGGGTTGAATTTACCTGTAAAACATTTTCAAAGAACTTATTCAAAGCCTGCAAAAGGGAGGAAGATGCTTTAGAATTATATGCTCAAGTGATTGAATCCATTCATCCACTGAGATATCTTGCAATAGAGTGAAAGAACATACTGACTCATAACCAGCAATAGCAGGCCCATGCTTGCGAGGAATTGATGTTTCTATTCGTGAACGAGTGACAGTCATACTGTTATATCAGTCATATTAAGATGAGTTATTTCATTGCAAAAGCACCATTACATGTCAAAAGTTCCGATAGAGTATCAATAAGAAGGCCAAGCATTCAATACCTAGTGTTTGAGGTTCCCCATAGAAATAAAAAACACAATTACCATCATACTATATAATGCTCACCAAGTAGTCCAAATTATTGTCTCTATACTGTACTATAATAAGGATTGTATGAATGAAATCTATTCAAATGAAAGTTACTAGCACCTACCTTCTACCAATGAGGAGGATATGGGCTAATCCTTCTTGCATCAAAACCACAGCTAGATCAGCACTTGCACCAGGATCTGCAAAAATATGCATGAAATTTTATTCACCATAATGATTTACCATGACTCACACCAACACTCGTCTTACAAGTTGACTAGATAATCATGGTAATTAGATGTATGACTTCGGTTTTGCTTAGTAAATATAAATTTGACTATATATGGATCATGAATTTCACTATTTCCACTGACATTTGCCATACTATGCTGATTTAAATGGCCGCATGGCACACCGGCTGGAATTTGCACTGTTAAAAACCAGCAGTTCCTGGATTCCCTTGCACATAGATTAAATAACACAAAATCCCCATAATGATAAATATCTACTGAAAAACTTCCAGATTCAGATAATATACCAGAGGCCTGCTGCAGTACCTCCAAAGCAAAAGAATCCCAAACATCCTACAGAAGGAAAAAAGTAATTTTCAGCAATCATAATTCTTCATAAGAGGGAATAAAAATTATAAAATAAAGTTATTTTCTTAAACAATCATTCCTCTTCCCAACATTTCAAATTTTTTTTGAAATGCATAATTCTAAGCATAATGACATAATATCCAAAGTCCAAACAACTGAGGGAGCAAGCAAAAGATCTAGCATGTACGCACATGACAGACATATATAGTAACATGAAAGGAAAAGCGATAGGAAGCGTAATTATTTAAGAAAAATACCTTCCTGAGCACAAAGGGTCGTTGTAGCTCCAGTTCTAAAGTATGGAATGCTCCTATCTGCAGTCAGTTACAAATGTGAGAAGTTGAATTTAGTAATCACAATTTGGGAGTCAAAACTGGTATGGAAGTTAAGTTAGTTAACTACCTTGACATGTTCGTTCTCCAAAATGTTCTTTCCACGGACACGCAAAATAGAGCCTTCTTTGTCATAATCAGCAACCTGAAACACGAAAAAGAGATACAAAAATTGTTATTGTAGCAGGAGACGGGTTAAGATATAGGGCATAATGTAAAAGGGCCAGCTTGGTTTGTTTTCTATTTTCATTTCAAGAATTCAAGTCAACATGTTTTCAATATTAATCACCAAAAAAAGAAAAACTATCTTGTTTTTATTTCTGTCATCTATTTTCAGAATTTTGTGAAGACAATGGTGAAATTAAGAAAATCTTGTTTTTTAACATTTCCTTCAAAGAATAATGTAAATAGAAAACAAAATAAAAATCAGGTGACAAAACATACAACAAAGAAAATTAAAACAGAAAACAAACCAAACAGCCCCTAAATTTGTACCTCTTCAACTTTAATTTCTAGTTTGAGCTTGACCCGTTCTGCATCGCGTCCACCAGAAGCTGCTTCTCTAAGAACCTTCCTATGCACAACAAACAAGTAACAACACCATGAAATTGAGATTCTCCACAGAAACCAAGATAAGTATGCACTGAGCCACTAAGGATTGAGAAAAAGAGTGTATATCAGTATGGTTATGTACCTGACAGTAACAGCCATAACAGAGTCACCCGGAGCTATCAAGTTATACGCATACCATAGATCATCCGAATCTACTGGCACCATCTACATACACAAAATTACATTACATAACATATCAAATCATCGATTTATAAAAAAATTCAAAATTCACAAAAACCCAAATCAAACATTAAATAAATAAATAGTTGGAATTGCACCTTAACGCTACCAGGTCCATTGGGTACGAGGTCTTTCCGAACGATCCTCATGCAACTTGGTATCGCTACCTACTTCCCCTCCCCGTATCTATTCGAACTTAGCTTCTCCTTTCTCTTTTTTTTATTTTTTTATTTTTTAAATTTCTTTTCTTTCAACTAAGGAAGCTATTGAAATTTTAATTGAAACTTCTGCAGTCTTCAGCGAACAGAGAGGAGGAAGGAATGTCAGTGCTACCAAACAAATCACGAATGCCCTCGCGGGCTTTGTGATGGGCCCAAGCCCTTTTGCAACCAAAATTATCGCCTTCCACAGCCCACACAAAAAGCACAATGGTACATGGGATCGCCCAGCATGTACATCCATTAATTATATAGATTTAGGGTTCGTTTGGATAAGATTATTTTGTCAAAAAAATTATTTTTTATTAAAAAAATCACTTTTGACATATTTAGATAAATTATTAAAAATAATCAGAATTTTAAAAAAATCTGTTTTCAACTTTTTATAAAAGCTGAATATAGGAACTTTTGAAAAAAATTAATTTTAAATTTTTTCAGTTTATATAAAATTTTAGTTTCAATATCTGAAACAATCTCACCCTTAATTCATATGCACTGTGTGGTTGAAGCATGAGGTAAAGTAGTGGGTAATATTATCTAAAAGAACACCCCCAACTCTCCTCCCCTGACATAGGAAAAAAAAATTGTATACATTGTTGATATAAAATAATTTTATATAAATATTTAATTATGTATTATAATATTATTAAAAAATTTGACTCAATCACTCACTATATTAAAAATCTCACAAACACAAATATCTCATTATATGACAATATAATTTTTTTTTATACTGTTAGCTAATTATATTATTGTATTATTATTTAGATGAATTTTTCACCTGTGCTCTTTTTTAAACTTGAGAGAATGCACCATCAATCTAAAACAATTTTACATTAATATCTAGTAACAGTTCGAAAAATTATTATGTTATCTCAGATAATTACCTAGTTATTCGACGACATGGTAACTTTCTAAATTGTTATTGAATATCATCGTAAAATTGATTTACACTATTTTTGCATAGAAATTATTCTAGTCAAACTTGTGTCATTTCCTTGATTGTAATTATAAACCTAACTTGCAACTATTATCTTTGCTTGTTTACCCATGAAAATATATACTGAAAGAAGAAAAGAAGAAGAATTTGGATGCTTCATGTAATGTTTGAAGATGGTGCATGCAAAAGAAAGCGAGGGCTGCGAGGCGGTGTTCTACTTGCCCTGCAAGTGTCACTTTCTTTTTTCAGCGCGTGTCATCAATGGCCACGTTATGAATGATACCTCCCTTTGACATTAATCAATCAAGTTTACCATGCCATTAAGATTGTGTGTGTGAGAGAGAGGAGGTGAAGCACATTAGCATTATTGGCTCTCACAAGTTTCAGCTTAATCATCTCCCAGGTTCTTGTCTCTTCTTTGGATTTGAAATATTTGATTATTCTCATTCCAAACAAATTTCACTCTTGTAATTTGTAGCACATGCATACATAGAGAAAGCTAGCGTCTTTAGTTAATTTCAAGATATAAGCAATGCGTGCTATGATGTTAATTACTACTAGTTTTGTTTCAAATTTCAATGATATATTGGTATATATGCTTATTATGTTTTAGGATGGAATTGGAAGAACCAGAAGATGAAGAGTGGAAGTGGAACACTACTAGTCGTATTAGCAAAGTCTATTACTTGTCCGAGCCTGATGGCAATAACAATAGTGGTGGTGGCAAAGTGAGTTGGGTTTTCAACAAAGGACTCAACCTGGGAAAGAAGATCTTAGTGGCTGGTTTTGTGGCCTCTTCTGCCCCACTTGTTGTTCCACCCGTTGTTGTTGCTTCTGCAATTGGCATTGCTGTTTCTGTGCCTTATGCCTTCTTCTTTGCTAGCCATGTGTGCACAGAGAATTTAATGAGTAAGTTGCTCCCTAGGCCCACTACTACCCCTCAGGGTCCTATGCTTCCTGATGAAGGGGTGTGTTTTCAGCAAGATATTATTGGTACGCACATAGACAAGGAGGAACAGTTCCTTGCAGATGGAGCAAAGAGGGACATTGGCACGGATGGTGTTCAACATATGAACAATAAGAAAGATGTGACATTAGGTAGTGATTATGGACAAGGGGTTGTGAAGGAGGAGGATGAGCCAGGACTATCACATAATGGGTCCAAGAAAGATGAAAGTGAGTGCTTCTATGAGGAGGAGAAGGATGCGGCGCCGCTGCAAATGCTTGATGATGTGAAAGTTGAGGATGAAATAGAGGATGAAATGGAAGGGCACCTAAGTGAAGAAAGTAATGGAGAGCAACCGGTGAGTGGGGGCCATGGGATTGTGATAACAATTGAGGGTCTTGATGAGACTGCCAATGAAGATGATGTTGAAGAATTCAAGGCACCCTTTGAGGCTACAACTGCTGTTGTAGAGGAATTTGGGGATAAGGCCATAGAGGTTGGCATAGAGGAAGAGGAGCTACAAAGAGAAACAAGGGGGCTTTTAGAAAAAATTATGGATGAGGGTAGAACTGATAGTGGAGGAGAATGTGTGGATAGAGTCCATGGAGGCACTAATGAAGGTGATCAAGAAATTGGTCCAGTTGTTGAAAATTTGGAGGTAGCACATGAAGACAAGCACTGTTGTGTTACTATTGAGGGGGCTGAAGGATATCCAAAAGAGGAAGAAGATATAACAAGAGTGTGTGAGGAGATGCTTCAGTCAAGCAGTGCTGAAGATAAGGATAATATCTACAATGACGTAGAATCAGTTGAACCTATTAGAGGTATGTTAGAAGAAAAAGAGGTTGATGATACGAGTGACTCGCAGACGCAAATGGCTGAACATTCTGAATTGCTGGATGGAAGAAATTTCCAATATGAGACAATTCCGGCTGAACCAGTTAGAGATTTGGTGACAGAAAAGCAGGATTTTAATATTCCAGTCACCGAGGATGCATCTGAGGTTACCAGTGAAAAAATTGATATACATGTTATTGTTAAAGAGGAACCGGACCCTGTACTAGATGGCCCTACTGCATTGCAAGAAGAGAAATTAGATAATAACATTTCTGATTCTGTATATCAAGAGTCTCAGCTACATGAATATAATGAAATCATGGACTCATCAGTTGCAGATGCTATAAAAATTGCCGATGAAAGCGGGTTTGGTTTGTCTGATGGAAAAAGAGTAGACCCTGATGCGGACGCATATACAATTGATTTGCATGAAGGTTAGGCCATAGAATATGCATGCCATTTCCATTCTTTATACTATTTCATAGTCCTGATATCTGAAATTAATTAATTTATGTGTTTGCAGAATCTTCAAATGTTATGGTTGATGGACAGACAGCTCCTACAGAGGTTCCTGTTTCGTCTGTAGAGCAAGAGCTTAGGCCGTCTGAATGTTCCTCTGGAACTCATGAGGTCAGGACCTAATTTATGTGTATTCTTAGACAATCTTCTTGTTATTAGATGAGGAAATGAATATCTCATTATACTTTAGAGTCTATTGATAACTGTCTTTATATCGTTCAGATTCAATCGGATTTATAAGGTTCTTTTAATTATAAAGCCATTTTAATTTGCTAAAGAACTTCAATTTTGCCTTTGATGTTTATTGAATTCCACGAGCCAATATTACATGAAAGTTTCCAAACTAGTGCATTGTTAAACTTGGCCTTGCCGTCTTGCTTAGGTCCGTCAACCATAATTCAGCAATAATAAATAACATGAAACTAAAGCTTTTTAGTATAGTACGCATTCAAAGCTTTTATCAAATAATAATACGCATACGATCATGTTTATGGTGTTAGGCTTAGTACTGCCTATCCTGCCTTTGTCCCCGGAATGATTTGTCCGCAGATTACCATGTGAATTAGGATATTAGATAAGCTTAAGCCTTACTCCCACATAAATCTCCTCTGTCAAATTTATAGTATATTAAGGTTACTTACAAATTTGTTATGTACTTTGATGATTAGTTCAGTGATTGTACTTATTGAGGTGATAATTAGTTATATTCCTCCTACTCCTACTATATAAATCACATTGTACATCAATTGTAAACACCTTTCGTCATTCTATCATAACTAAAATTTCATTTTCTCACCCATTCTCTCTATTTTCTCAATTTCTTGGCTCTAGCTATGCTTTTCAATAGTTGGGTTATTTAATGTATGTTTGGAGAAACTGTAAAATTAAAATTATTTTAATAATTAATTATAAGCGTAATCAGTTTTTTATAATAGATTATGTAAAGATCAATTTATGTTTAGATGTATTAACTCTAGCATTTTGCAGGTTGTATTTGATGAGGAGAGCATATGGAAACAAATTCATGTCATCCGGAAGATAATAGGATATGAAGTTACAACACAATCATCATGCGCAGATGAATTGAAGGCTCTCTTTATCTTCACAGGCGTTGAACCTCCCACTTTTCTCAAGGAGAACCCCTATGACCCCCCTGAAATCAATGAAAAGCTCCACTTTCTCATGTCCATAGTTGGAATTAAGTCAAATGCGGATTAGAGTGTGACATATCAGTGTAATATTGTTTGTGTTCTTCGTATTCCAATGTGTGTGTGTGTTTTCTGTTGGATTTCGTTCATGTTTTTAGCCAATGTATGTGTTGGATAGAAATGTAATCAGCTAAATTCCTTAGAAAAATTTAACTGAGAACAACATCTCAAAAATTACCAAAAGTTCATACGATTAACATTAAGGAAAGTACTCTGCTTCTTAGCAAATGGACTCCTTAAATGACTCACGAGAGCAAACCTTTAAGAAAGATCGGTCAACAAACAATAGAATGGAACTTGAATTTTTATTAACCAACTGATGAGTTCATAGAAAACCCTAAAGATTAACAATGAAACTAAAAAAATAACATAAAACTAAAACCAAAACTAAAAGATAAATAAAAATTGATAATTAAAATTATATGATATATGTTGATCTGAGTCCTCTTTTTTTCTGTGTAAGCATGAGCTTTTATAATTTTCCTTAATTCTTGCCACTTTCTTAATTCATGCATGTAGTGGCCTTCGGCTGAGTCTTCATGTACCCATGTTCTGGTAGTGGTAACCGTTGCTTCATCATGTTTTCGGTCTCCAACTACCTTTCCTTTCTTGACCATTGGACTTGTTTACTTCTTTTGGCCCAATTCATTATTCAACTGATGTAGCATCTTTAAGCTTATAATTACTCCTCAACTGATCAATATTTATCTTGGACCTAATTGTTTTCATTGGCCCATTTGAGGTCATTTGCGGCCCATAATCAACCCCATTGTGGTGCCAATAGTATGAGTATATATGCTCATGAGCATTGACCAGATTGATATGTGATTTATCCATAAATCAAGATTTTTCATGGTTGCATGACTCTCTGATTACAGATCTTAGCCTTGGCATCAATCATGATCTATCCTAATAATAAATTGGCGAAAGAGTACTAGTCACAAAGAGTACTAGTCACAATACTTTAGAATAGTCCTCGTACCGGTATTGTATACCGTATAGGATACATATTGTGTTAGATATTTTACGTGTACTTTTAGATATTTTTTATTATATTTTATAATTTTTTTAAAATTTTATAACAATATGAATAGAAGTTCTATCTCAATAAACAAATAAAGGCGTTTTATTATTCAAGTACCCATTGAGACATTCAAAATAATAAATTTTATGGGTTTTATTTAATTTTTATTATATTTTATAAAATTGTATATATTTTTTGTATCATATCTTAATGTACTCATATCCAGATTTTTTGAAAAGTATTATACTCTTATACCGTACTGGTGTTATATCGGATACTTTATATCCGAGCAGTATAGGTCAGAATTATTTGCTAGAATGGTTAATAGAATTTGTCAGGATTTATGGTTAGATAACTCAGAGAGTAAAATTCATTCATCTATTAGAAAAATGTTGCACTATTTTAACCAAATAAAAAAATTAACAATAATCTGGCTGTTGACTAAATGGCAGCTACATGGCAGGTTGGCTATAATGTTGACCATGTCCTCAGATTTATTATTAGTTTTATACATCCTCGCATTGATTTCTAGTACCCAGTATGCAAAGTGTTGAATAACATATTTTGATGATGATAAACATTAAGCTACTGATGTTTTGCTGTAAAGAATCGTATGGAGAAAAGGAAAAAGGAAAAAAGGTGAAATGTTTAATTAACCAAGGAGAAACACAGCAAAAGGAAGGATTCAAAAGATTTTTTGTGCCAAAATGGAAAGTATTGGAAGGAAAACGGAAAAGGTATCGGAATAAATGAACAAAAAAGAATGACCAGTATGTAACAAAAAGCAAAAGATAAAAGGACATCTCAAATTGTACTACAAGGACATCAGGGATAGCCTTAAAAATAACTATATATATATATATATATATATATAGAGAAATATTTTTTGTACCACTGGGGTAGGTAGACACCTTAGACAGTCAGAGATAGAAAGGAGAAAAAAAAATTATAAAAGAAAATGAAAAGAGTGAAATGATTGATGGAGAGAGAAAAAGCTGAGAGAGGATGTTGGGGTGTTGGAGAAAGAGGTATGTACAAATAACATACCTCATATATATATATATATATATATATATATATATACAAAACAATGTGAAAAAGCAATTTCCTGGATTGCTCTGCAACGTCTCTTTCTGGTGGCCACAAGAGGCAATCTCGACTGCACACACACTACAAACTAGAAAAAATACCAGCTTCCTCCCTTCCGAGCTTTTAAATATTGCAAACCCAAGCTTTCATTCTCGTGTGAAAACTCTTTTCACATTTTACTATCAGCACGGGCATTCCTTGCGCATTATACTACGTAAAAAGAATCACATTAATGTATACACAATTTAGAATTAGTTATATTAATTTTAAAATTTTTGCCCTAATTACATACTTTTAAGTTTAAAATAATAAAACTGTAAGAAATTGATTATATTTAAAAGAATCTATATAATATATAAAGAGATAATTCGTCAGTATATATATATATATATATATATATATATATATATGACAAAATAAAATATTTCCAAAATATTTATTAAAATTATTTAAAGTCCTTCACTTAGTTTTTTTAAACCAAAATTTAATCAATTTTATTAGTTTATATAATTTAGAATATCGATTCTATTAATTTTGTTGACATTTACTATAACAATCATCATTAAATTAAATATTCTCCACAAATCACTTCAAAATATTTAAAAACTTAAACAACTTTTTAGTAAAATTTAATTGATTTTGTTAGTATATATAATTTCAAATTTTAAATCTATCAAATTTTTTAGCATTCACTATAAAAGTTATCTATCAAATAGAACAATTTTCACAAGTCACTCAAGCAATGTCTCTATAATATGTATATAATGATATATAATTGGAGAATCTAATCATGAAATTCTGAAAGGTTATATGACCATGTGGTAGTTTAAAATGACATGTGTTTGTGAAAGTTATATAAGCATAATTTTTTTTCCTTTAAAAGTATTTTTTGCTTCTTTCTAATCAATATCATAAATTCAAATTTAAACTAATTAAAAGTTATATAAATAATGATTATGGCAAATAGATTTTAAATTTAAATTATAATAGAAATAATTTAATAAAAATTTATATATCATCAAAATAAAATTTTTGGTTGGAGAATAAATTAACCCTAAACCCTAAACTTTCATAAAAAGTAATAATTTTATATTTTTAAGATAAATCACTCTATAAATATATGTATCACAAAAAGTTTTAAATTAATATAAAATAAAAATGAATTATTACATTTTATTTTTAAGGTTATTTTATACATCATACATATACTTAATTGTAAATACTAATAAATTAAAAGCATTTACATAATATTAAAATTTCAATAATATATAAAATAATCCTAACTTCTAATTAGGAGTTACACAATAACAATACGTACAAATACTTTTATCATTTAAAATATTTTTATTTAGTGGCTAAAAAATTAGCTTTTGTGAAAATAAAATCAAAAGAAACTGTGATGTGAAACCATTATTTTATAGGTAGATAGGTAGATATTACTTTTACTGTGATTTTGTGCTCAACTTTTAGCTAATAACTATACACTATAAAAGAAAATTGAAAGAGATTGCTTTTCTTCCCCTTTTGACGCATGGGAAGTCGAGAAAAGTTAAACGGTTTTTTTGGTACTAAAGTTAAATGTTTTGTAAAAAAGAAAAGATAAAAAATTATATAAAAAGAGATAAAGAAAGTGTTTATAAAAAAAATAAAAAAAAAATAATTTTAAGCGGGTAACATGTTTTGTGAGTGAAGAGACACATGACATTTTAGTACAACGAGTAGCACTCACAATGCCTTACTCGCAAGGAAACGTTCCTAATTTAATAGAAAGAGAGGATTTGGAAAAAAAAAATTGTGAGAGTGTTGTGTTGTCTGTGCTAAGTGAGAAGATTAATTAGTGAGTGAAGCTAGTGAGTAACTCTAGTACAATAGTGTCTAGTAATACTCAAGTATAGTGAAAAATCTTACCTTGGGTGGCTAGATGTAGTTTCCAAGTTGGAGATTGAGTAAGTGTAAAATACCTGTTGTCACTCTCTCTTCCTCCTTCTCTTTTTGTTTCTTAGTTTTTATTCTGTTCAATTATCTGTTAGAATTTACTTGACCTATTTATATTGACCAATCTACCTCTGGAAAGTTATTATAAATTATGATATAAATGTAGAAACAAGCTGTCTACTTGTCTTATACCATGACAATAGATATCTCATCACTTATTATAAAATACTATGTTAATCTTTTGACTTCAGTTTTAAGTGTGCATAAAGTTTTGAAAATCCAAGGACTTGATTCAATCTCTTATTTTCAAGTCCCCTGATACCATCATAAAGTTTTGAGGGTGGGGATGATGTTATGTAAATGTACAATATCAAATTTTTATTGAAAGGACAAGGAAAGACACAAGGAAAGAAGGAGAGTCGAGAAATTAGTGTATGCTCGTGGGGCATCAATTATTATATGTTATTTTAACTTAGTTAATGATAAGATTCACCACTAATGTATATATTTATTATTTCTTTTTTTAACTAAAAAATATTATTAATAGAATACTATTATTAACACTTGATTAGTTTAAGTGATTCAATACTTATTCTCCTTAAGTAAGGTATTGAATTTGAGTGTTTGTATGGGGAAAAAACTAGTATTGAGAGAGTTTTATTTTTATAGTGGACCGACTCGATTCAAGTTCTACTAGTTGAGGTTCCATAAATTCTAGATACTGATGGTTTATACCGAAAAAAAGAGGAATGAATACATAAATAAGTAATGGGATCCATTATTAATTAAGCTGAAACATCATACATCAATTTAAGTGAGAATAGTATTATGTGGCACTCTAAGAATGTGTAGTAATTTATCAAGGAAAGAGATAGAGGATTTATATCCTTGGGTGTGGACCAGCTGAATTGTGCTCATGATGCAGTTTTGACAAGTATATTAGGTCATATAAGTAATAAAATGATGAGAAAGAGTATCGTTCCATGAGGATAGATCAAGTATCAGATAGTCTAAAAAGGAATAACTATTTGGATAGAATGAATCACAGATATAGAAACTGAAAATTAAAGAATATAAAATAAATAAGAAAGCAGTAATGTAGACAGATGCTAAGGATGTGAATAAATGCAATGGGATAAATGCTAGGATTAATTAGTTTCACTCATTGTAGACATATTTACTATGAATTTCAATTAATTAGTTCTTTTCCTAATTGACTCATAGTCAAATCTCCTTGATTTATTCTTAGCCTTTTTCAAAGTCAAGCAATACTCTTTATTCTAAATTGATTGCCTAATCTCTTAGCATAAACTAATCTAGATGAAGGTTGACGTTCTATGAGTCACTATGTTGACTGCATGAACCGTATTTGCCTGTCTCTAATTTTTACTCAGCTCACGGTATTTATGTTAAGAGGCTATATTCACAAACCCTCTTTCCAGTTATTGTAAATCTTCAAATCAATCAATTGGTGATCAAGCAATCAAAGGCATTAAGCACAAACATAAACACTAAGCAATTAAGATAAGGAACAGGATTAGTAGTCATTCATAAATAAAATTGTCATATAATAAGATCCATTAAGGTCCTAGCAAAAGAGAATTAGCTCATGACTAAAGAAAAATAAACAAAAAAAAGTATGAAGATGAGGAAACAAAAGAAATAAGCGCCATAAAGAATTGAAGATAGAGACAAGGAATTCGGATGAATATGGATCTCTCTGTGTTGAAATTGAGCTCTGGAATTCTTGAATCTTCACTTTCAATCCCTATGGTAGCCGCCTTCAGTCTTGGAATATGTGTAGATCTTTTTTTTAGACTCTAAGTATTGCCTTTTATAGCTCGTGAGTCTCTATTATCAAAGTTAGGCCTGAGCCCATTAAATTCTACAATCATGATCGCGCTACAGAGCAAGATTTGCGCTATTGTGCAACTCAAAACATCATGGAGCACAAATGGTACCGTGCTATAGTGCAAGTTGCTGCACTATTGGCAGTGTACAAAATGCGAGCACATTATAGCACAACTCAAAAGCTTGCAATCCTCTTCTTCATTGTGCTGCATTGTAGCAAAGGGAGTTTTGCCAAATTTCTTCCTTTAGCTGCTTCTAACTTCCTCTTTACCTACTTGCACCTAACAATCATAAAAAAAACACAAAATAAGTATAAAAAAAATAAGAAAATGGCAAACAATTAAGACAATCTAATCTAACTACTTAACTAAAAGAAAATAGAATATTATTAAACAAGACAACTAAGTCCTAAAATTAATTAAGACTAACTAAAAATATAACTCATCACAGGGTGTTATCAACTGATCCTCAATAATGCAGTGACATTTGAGCTAGCACTCACCACTAACTTAAACTTTTATCGAAAATGTCATCATATTATTGTATATAGACACATCTACATAGTGCTCAATGACCATCTAGTAATTTCTCCTCAAAAGGTTATTGTTATTCTACTACCTTGATCTTCGAAAATCTCATGTACAGTAGCCAAAACTTATATAAGCCTATATTCTCTGTGTAGGAACAAAGAAATCCTATGCTGGTATTTTTGTGAGTATCCAATATATTCATATCCTGAATTTTCATCGTATTTACTTTAAGATATATATGATATTTTATCTAAAATTCTGAAAGAAATACAAATTTAAAAAGGACAACATTAATCTATATAAAAACTCATGCACATAATACAATAATAATTTAACAAACTATAACAAACCCTCAACTAAATAAGTCATACACCTAGTTCAACAAATAATAATCAAAATAAACTAAACAAGTCATACAATTAATAATAATAACACACATCAATTCTACTATTAATTCAAGATGGACATGCCATCTGCTTTAGAAAAATAATCTTGTGATCTTCGTCCGGAATTGTACAAAAGACCTCTCTTGTAGCCTTGTTCATCATGAACTCACAACATCTACCATAAAAATCAACATTCTCTATGACTATTGTCAACTTATTAAGCTCAACCATTGCTATTCGAACACTATAAGGATATTCCTTCTTTGCAATAATTGCAAAAGTACAAGCCTCGATCGCCTCTGCCATGGTCTTAAGGTGTTGTCCTATAATTGTGGCATTATCCATTTCTTGGACCCATTTGTCTCCACTTAGTTCACTTGTCCTACATGGCTGTTTGCACATGTTTTTCATAGCATATTGTCCAACTAAAATCCTTGCCATAGCTACCATAGACACAACCATCTCATCTACTTCATTGAAATCGATTTCATCTCTTGAATTTTCATCGTATTCACTTGAAGATATGCATGATATTTGACCTAAAATTCTGCAAGAAACACAAATAATAAAAAGTACAAAGAACAATATTAATTTAATAAAGAGTCATGTACTTAATACAACAATAATTTAACAAATCATAACAAACCCTAAACTAAATAAGTCAAACACTTGTTCAACAAACCATAATTAAAAAAAAAAAAAACTAAATAAGTCACACAATTCATAATAATAACACACATTGATTCTAACATTCATGCAAGATGGATATGTCTTCCACGTTAGAAAAATAATCTTGTTTTATCTAGAATCGTACAGAAGACCTCTTTTGTAGCCTTGTTTATCACCAACTCACAGTATATACCATAAAAATTAGCATTCTTTATTATTATTATTATTGGTAGTTATTTGATAGGCTCATGACTCTCCAAACAGAGAGGAGTAGGATAAAAGAACCACCTAAAAAAGCATACAAAAAACTAACACGAGATTAGTCAAGGTGGTAAGTGTTTTAACCTTTTAACTAGAGGTCTTCGATTCAAATTTTGAGAATAGAAAAAAATCCTTGCTGGGAGAACCCTACTCTCTTTAAGGACCTCTATCGGGTTGGGCCGAATTAATCGAGTTCCTAGTGATAGCATCTGAATACCGATGGTTCCATCGAGACCAAAAAAGAAAAGCAGACAAAGAGACCTCCCTCATAACAATAAAACACCAACAAGGAGGCCTAGCACAATCTTATACTAAAGAAAAACATAGACCAAAAACGAAATAAAAACCAAAACAATTCTTTGCCTAGGACTCCCAACAAACAACAACATAAATAAGCAAAGACCATTCCCAATACACCACAACACAAAAAGGCATCATATATCTCTAACACCAAACATCTCAAATGTCACAAGAAAAAATCTTGCTTTACTCCAATTTTTACTCCCTGAAAGAAATCTTATTGCACAAGCATATTTATTAAACAACTTCTTCACATTGGCCATACCCCTTATCCCTGCATATATATTTGGTCGTGATCCCTGCATAATATATTAATTGAACAGCTTATTACATACAAGCATATTTACCCTGCATGTTTATATATATTAATGGCTTCCAACATCACACTCCCCATAGTTTTAATGCTTGTGACAAATAGTGAGAATCCTAAATAGTTTATTCACTTTATTAGTTTGTGAAAGCCCATTTTAATAATTTTCATCATAATCTTGTGAGATATATATATATATATATATATATATATATATATATATATATATCAAAAGGCAAAAGCCAATGCGTGCAATTTGTATCAGAAAACAAGCCATGGTTTGACAGGTTATACTGTAAATTGAGCTTTGGCGCTATGATCATGCAATCCAGAAACATGCCTATTCTATTTAATGTTCAGCAAAATCAAAGTGTAACCTTACTTAAAATTTCTTTCTAATGCAAGTCTATATATATCAGAATATTTAGGCGAAAAAAATACTGAATAGCAAATAAAGAGATGAATATTTTGACCAACCTCTCCAACAAACGTATTTCTAAAACCTTATATTTCTTAGAGACCTTGCCAAAGATTGAAGCACATGAACACGAACACGAACACGTGCCCACAGCTAAACCAAATAGGCGCTTTCGTTAGCATCCATACCGTGGTAAATAATTTGTCTCACTCCACTAAAGTGTATTTACAAAGTTATTCATGGCACAAACTTATCTAAAGCTAGACATATACACATAAACCATCTAAGGCTCACCTCTGTAAGCCAATATTGGCTCTATGGAATGAATATTGTTATTTATCCATTGGGCAATGATAGGGATGTATCATACCCGCCTCTTCCCCGGCCCTATTATTTTCTCTATGGAAACATTAGTTATTCAATTTCATTTGTATTTTACGCAAGCTTGAGGTGGTATTAATTCTTACTTTACAAGTAAAAAGCTAAATCCTTTCATTGAGCCAAAAAAGTGATTCAGTTGCACTACAGCATTAAGACGTAAATAATAATAATAATAATAATAATAATAAAGAAAGAAACAAAGAAAGAAACGAATCTTGTTCTCGTCACCGAGCTGTGCGGCTTAATTTTTGTTTGGGTGTGGTTGGACAGTAGTGACTGATGTTTCATCAAAGTGATGGGATTTTAAGAGCTTAAAGCAATCCCAAACCATTTTAAAGTTACCTTTGATGAGTGTTTTTGATGTTTGTTTACCAGTTATTATGTTATTGCATGTTTTTAGCATTTTTGTGGATATTTGAACGCCCAAGCACTAAACTTTCACCGTCCAGGCGCTGATTTTGCTGATTTAACTTTACTATCAGGTGGTCTGGTGCCTAGATGCCCAACACTCAGTGCTTAGGCGCCCAGCGCTTAGGCCCCCAATGCGTGCTGTCACAAATCAGATTCACTTAAATAAAGGGAAACACGGGACTTTTGGGCTATCTAGCAGGGGAACTCAAAGAGAAACACATAGAAGAGGCTCTAGAGATATTGGAAGGGTCGGAGAACAAGAGGAAGAGGAGAGATTGAAGATTCATCTTTCCAATTCTTGGTTTTTCTTATGAAATTTTCTACACTTTTCCTTTCTTTGTTCCTCCATAAAATGAGTTGCTAAACTTTATAGCTAGGGGAAGGGATTAGGTCTGAAAGGGGTGTATTGGGGGTGAATTTCTGATACTTGATGTTGGATTTCTTGGATTAATTGTTCATCTTTTGTGTTTATATGCAAAATATTATGAGTTGTTATTCATGATTGAACTAGGGTTCTTATATGATTTGGGAAAATTGTATATGAATTAGCTTTAAAGATGAACTGCATGAATTTCAGGGTTTAGGAATATTTCTTGAATTTTACGTGATCTAGGGACTGAGTTCTATGCTTAATCTTTATTTGTGTTGAGATATAGTCAAGGAATTGTCATATGTTATCACAAATAGGAGAATTGATTCACCAAGGAATTGGGTTCAGTTCACTAAAAATCCTTTCATTAATCTGATTTTCAATTAAAGTGTTTTAGAAATTCAACCAAGATTATGAAAATTCAGACCATCCCAACCTCTAATGTCTTGAAACTTTGATATCACCCTTTGCTTGTTTTAAATTGTTATTTATTTAGTTTTCAATCTTTGTTTTGTTTTAAGTTTGAGTTTTGAGTTGTCTTCAATCCAAATAGTTGATATCATCTGAATAGAAATTGAATTAGTGAAGTGTTGCTTGATACGTCAATCTTTGTGGGACGATACCCATTTACCATGATTATTACTTTAACAATTCGATGCACTTGCTAAGTAGTTATCAATAACTGGTGAGAATGAGGCAAAGAGAGTGCTGAAGAGAGGTGGTTGAAGGGAGTGACAGCTGAGCAATGAGCTAGGCGAAAAGAAGTAATGAAGGGTACCACCATAAAAGTGAATATCATAAATTAAAGAAAATTAACATTCTACTCACTTTCCCTAAACTCAATTACATCGAACAAAAATACATTTGAAGTGCTCAAAAAATAAAAATTTATCCAAATAGACACTTAAAATATACTTTCATCAAACTGAAATGATATTTTTACTATTTTATCCTCACTAACATTTTTCTTTATTTTCCTTTAAAATCATATTATACTTTTTTAATAATTTTATATCTAAAAATAATTTTACTTTATTATATCCAAATAAAAATAATTCTTTTAAATTTATTATTAAAATATTATTTTCAAGTATAAATCAATTTTTTCAACTTTAGTTTCACTAAAATAAATTCTTTTAATTTTAATTTTTCCAAAAGTAATTCCACTAAAATATAAACAAAATAGACATGGGTGGTGGGTGACAAGCAGTGATCAATAGATGCTGGGTGGTGGATGGTGAGTGGTGTTAAGCTTATAGGAGGAGGGGGTCAAGAGACAAAGGTAGATAAGAGAAGAAATTTTAGAATTCTTTGTGAGGAGATAGAAATTAAAATCCACTCTTTTGAAGTTAAGAACATACCTTATAATGATGTTTGGATTTTTAAAATTCATTCATATTAGTATCTAAACAAGGAATTTTATACTAAGTCACTTGAGATCCTCTCAAAAAAAAAATATATATATATATTGCCCTCTATAAATACTCCACCCAAAACGCTCTTACACTTTGCTTAGATCATAAGAGAAAATGGGAAGAAAGAAAGTGAAAGGAAAGAAAATGAAGAAAAGAGAAAATAGAGAGAAAAATTTATTCTCTCTCCTATTACTTGGATGAAGAGAAAACGAAAAGAAAGAAAAGTAGGAAGAAAGAAAATGTAATCATATCAAATGACTATTTTACCCTTAATACAATAATATAAATATTTCTCTATATTTTTTATTTTTAATTTATTTATAAATAGATTTAATTTTTATATACTGTTAATGTAAAATAACTTTACATTATCAATCAATAGAAATTTAGAAAAATGTCAAATCATGATAAATAACTATCTACTATGCTAACCATCCACCATAATTTGTCAATTTTCTGAATTTTTATTGGCTAATAATATATCACTTTTTTTTCAACTTAAACCACAATCTCTAATCTGTAATCACTGCTTCATTGTTTATTAGTTAGTATAGAACGGCATTTGGACATCTCACTCTTATTAATTCCTAAAAACGTGAATCCTCAGCCACCCTTTGGTCTTTTCTTTAATATATTAATATGTAAAACTTATGCAAGGAAGAAACTTGTTCTTCTTGGTGACAAAAAGGAAGAAACTTTAAAAATAATAGGTCAAATCTCCATAAAAAATATTTCAAAATGGAGAAAAAAAGAAATGGGAAGGAATGGAGAAAATAGACTCTGGCTTACCTACAAAAGAAGAAGAATGTGAGCAATGATTAAAGCTTGTGGATAAAAGTAGTCTTGATTGATAGCTTTTGTTGTTGAGTGATTTTTTAGCTACTTGAGATATCACCAACGAGTCTGTGCTAAAAGAAGTGAAGAGTTCTCTTCGCTCGCTGTAGCACATCATAACAATAAATGGTGAGAATAGAATGGTCATTTAATATAAAATCATACCATCATATCAGTTTTCTCGTCTATAGAGAGAACAAATATTTATGGGTTCCACTATCAATTTTTTCTTTCTCTTCTATTCCATTCTCCTTCTTCCCAATTTCTTTCTCTCCTTTTTCTCTAGATCCAAGCTAAGGGTTAAAGTTAAACTCTATCATGTGGGTTTGATTGAGAGTTTTTTTAATGAGGTTGTTAAATAACCCTCTAATAAAACATGGAATACTCAATATTAGATGAAAAATACGGAAAGAGAAATATAGATGAAAAGTATTTACAATATTTACATCTCAATACACACTTTTTATGTATCTTTAACTTTTATCAATTAAATTACAAATAACATTTCTGAAAATTAATAAATTGCCAGTACAAAAGAAATATTGCTTTAGATTCTAGATATACATTTTTAAGTTTTTTTTTTTTTTGACTTTTGGTATATAAATGATAATAAGGTTTAAACCTAAGACTTCATACATATTATCTAAGTCCTTTACCACTAGATCATTCCTAATAACTTATATATTTCAAGTTTATGGTTGAGGCATTCTTCCTTTGTGTCAAAAAAATCGTAATATGACATGAACATTCAAAAAAATAGGCTACATGTCAAGTTCAAGGCAAAAAAAAGAAAGGAAGAGAGAAAGAAATACAGAATAAAGATAGAATTGAAAAAGTTGTTTAATTAGTAATTGAGATTAATTTTAATATATTAACTGTATAAAATACTTTAAACAATGTGATAATATTAAATAATTGTGTTCATAAAAAAATTAAATAATTGTATACAAATTTCTACATTAACATTATATAAAAAATAAATCGCTGATGAATATATAAACCTCTTCTAATAAATTATGAACTTTGTGTCCATGACATTTTCAAAAGAAAACTCTGCCGAAGAGTATTTTTAACCAATTGTTATTATCTCCATTATTCATACTGGAATCTTCCTAGGTCGATTGAAACCCTTTCCGGTGATTAAATCAGATTAGATGCATGATGCATCTGAAAGAAGGGAAAAGTTTATTTTCAATATCTTAATTAGGTAAGGTCAGTACAACTTTCAACTTTGACATTTTGCCATCATTTTGTTCACATTATAAACCCTTCACGGATTATAAATAAGATTGCAAATCTGGAGTTTGGGTTAGCATAAATGAAAAAGAAATAAAAAGTTTCAAAATATACATTTATTTTAAATGAATATGCATCTACATTAATTAGGAACCACAAAGGATTGGTTATATATAAATATATACATGCTCACAAGCTTACCACAAATATCACCTAAATGTAACATCAAGAAATAATAATAATTTGATTTTTTTTTTTCAAATTAGCGTGTTATGTACCCTCAATTAATTTTTATACATAATCTATACGGAGAATATGCAAGTCAAAATTTAACCCCCAATATGGTTTCTTCAGTTTTTTGGCATTAAATTCATGAACTAGTCAATTTCTCTTATTTTAACCTCTTCGAGGGAAAATCTGTCTATTAGTGTTTAGTTGTTGAACTCTTGTTAATTTTTTAAAACAGTTATGCTTAATTATCCAAAGAATTAATAATATGAAAGAAATAAGAGTGCTTAGCTCGTGAGGTACAGGAGGTGTGTATGACTATAAAAAAAGTTAATAATTTAAAAAATATGCGAATGTAATTATTCTACTATTCAATTATTTCATTTTACTTTTTTCAAATGAATCACCTTAACATTTTAGGAAGATCCAAAACGTTACCAAAATTGTGATAATTCCATCTATAATAAAATTTATTTATTTATTCATTCATTTACTTTCTGAAAAAATTGCAAGACTTTCTTGCCAGTTGCCATAGTAGTTTAATATATTTATTTTCCCCCTCTTATTCCATATATAACTGGCACCAAAGAATAGTGAGGCAGAGAACTTCATTTTCGCACAAACAAGGTTCTAATCCTCCATCTTCTTTTACTAACTCCTCATTGTTTACTAATTTATATATCGTTTTGACTATTTGGCTCTGTTAACCTTTTCCTTAATTTGTCCGATGACAATCTACCGATTCTATGAACCCAGCTATCTGTAATTAATTTCATGGCGTATTATTGCCTCCATGTTCATCCATAGGGTAAAGTTTTAGTATTCTTCTTGTAAATGATTTTTATTTTGTTCAATTAATTTTTTGCAGGTAATGGATACTTTCTCACTCAATTAGAGGATTCTCTTCAAAGAAATAAGGTCACAGCATACTTTAATTTTTTTGGTTTTTGATCGTGGTGCTCTATGTATTTCTATTTGATTATCTTCATTATATAATTAAAAAACGAGAAAAGTCAGCTGAAAATTTTTTCTTACACTTCACTGCCTCTTTGCTTTTATATATCACATAAGTGTATAATGTAAAACTCGAATCACATAAATATGGCTAATGGTGGAGAGAAAAACCTTGCCTTCGGTATATATATATATATATATTGTAAAGCAGCGCCAGTTCAAGTTCACAAAGCTAGAAAATAATATTATCTTGGTAAGGTTCGTCTCCTTTATAAGACATATTTCTTCAATTTCTTGTTTTCTAATTCAATACCCTTGACAGCACATTGTTAAAAGTAAGGTGAATCTTCTCAATTAAAAATTTTATCTGATAAAATTTTGTGTTAATTTTATTATTGATTAAATATTTTTATAAGTCGTATATTTGATCTCACATTCTTAATCAAAGATAAAAATTAATACATAATCTTGTCATATGAAAATTTCAATCGAAAGAAACCATTCCCACGTTAAAGCTGATTTCCACAAAGCAAATATTTAAGCCTATTGTCATCATGGGCGTAACTCTTACAGTAGCTTTCGATCCTATCGATAAAGCTTAATCGGTTTTATGGCCTAGTTAATCATGTTCTTTCCGCATGTTACCTTTTTCCCTAACTCAGTGCTTTTCTTCATATGTTTTTGAAAGAAAGTACGAAAGAGATAACGTGTTTGTAATTTGAGACCGACCTAAGTCTTTTAAGATCACAGCGTGTTTGTTTTAGCTTAAAAAGAATATTTTTAAGATTAATATTTTTAGAAGTTAATTTTTTAGTTTATAAAAAACATTAAAATAATTTGCTCTGGTTTTAAGCTTTTAAAAAAGTTACCTAATTATTTTCATTTTTTAAACATAATTTTTAATTAAAGAATACTTTTTATTAAAAAATTCAAAGAAACGTGTAAGCTGAATGAGAAATTCTCTATGGCTTACGTGGATAAGAATGATATTCTAGAATCCTCTTCATTTAACTTTAAAATATATAAATATTTACAAGACATATAAAATAATTTTAAAAATATTTTTAAAAGTATAATTTTTGTATTGAAAAATTATAATATTTTAGAACCTTATGAATTAAGAACCATACACTTCGAATTGTTAGTTATATTCTCAAATACATTGTAATATCAGATTAAGACACTGTTAAATACACTTAGCTTATATTTCTTTTAATGTTTTCTTGTGGACACGTTTAATATGAACCTTGTCGATTTCATACCAAAAAATAAAAAAAAATTATAGATTTATTGAGTTAAGCTTGGATTTATAATTCAATAATTTTTTATGAACATTACTTAAAAATAATGCAATTATATAGTAATAAAATAAATACTAATATTTATTGAATTAAAAACCAAAATTTAATCTAGCTCATTCTAGAATCAAAGCCAATAGTTTTGACCTACTATGTAAATAAAGCTTGTTGGCAGCTAGTAACCAGTGCTATCTCATTTGTTTACTTTATTAGTACAAGATCCATGTGAAGGAAGAATTTTTCTTCCTCTAGAAGGATATAAGAATTTTTCCTCATTTGTAGCCCTATCTCTTATAGTAGCACAAACTTCAGCTAGGAGCTAGTAGCTAGTGCGTACTAGTTATTCATAGGGAAACATAATTTGTTATACTTAATTAAGTTGCTTAATTTACTTTCTCGGATGAACATGTGGAAATGTTGACAACGGGTAACAACTTGAGGAAAAATACTTGCTCTGACGCTCACCCATAACCTTTTTCACAAATGATTATATAAGTATAATTAAAAAGATCGATATTTTTCCGGCATTATACAGGCATGTTAAAAATGTAATCAGCTTGATATTGTGGAGTGGTGACTAACTGTTTTATGTATGACTTTCTGTGCAGGTTTTAGTAGTTTTCAACTGCTTCCCGAGTTCATTATGGCAAATAAAGGACCAAGTGCGCGTGAGGTATTCCCTTGTCTAATATGTGCCTTTTTTTTTTTGAGAAAAAAAAACTTGAATAAATGAAGCATTTTGACGTTGAGTTTGTGTTTCTGAGTTCTTATATATTGAATAATTTGAAGAAATATTCTCAGAGATATACATACCCTTTGCAAGTTGACAGATTGAAGGCTGTGGACATTAATTAACATCAATACCTTTAAATTGAACCCTAGAACCTTGTAATATTATAAGAAAACGTAAAGAACCAAATGATAAAAGCCCAAACGGAAAAAAAAAAAAAAGAAACATAAAATAAATCATATAACATAAGTGCTGGAAGATTGAGCTCCAAGAATGCAGTATAGCATTGAATATATAAAACTTCTATAACTGGGCTTTTGTCTCTTGTTCTGTTTTCAGCTCAAGCGTCAAATGCGACAAATTGGGGCCCAGAGGGCACAGGTGAGATGAACATTTGATGTGTTATATATGTATTGGTTCATATATATATATATATATATATGACATGCATGCACATTAAATCAAATCGCATATATTTTGTTTTGAATAGGAACTGGAACTGCGGTTGGCACAAGGACCAGCAACTGGAAGATCAGCTTCCGCTCTATTCCTAGGTGGAAATAGTGCTGGTTTTGGCCTTGATGAAATGCTCTCGAGCCACATTATCTCTACAGCACCTTCTGGTAAAAGGTACTGGTCTCACATAACAGTGTGTTAGTTGATCACTCTACCACATGGTATTGAAACTGAGGTTGCATTCCAACTATTATAATTGGTGGTTCTATGATGAAGATGATAAACATATCTTCACACGAAGATTGTTTCTATTTTTTGTTATGGGCCCCATATACAAAATAGTAGAGTCCACGTACAAAAAATAAAGACAATTTTTATGTGAAGATATATTTATCATCTTTACCATAGAATCCACCATTATAATTACAAAAAATTACGAAAAACTAAGGTAGTAATTGTTGATATAACTGACTACCACAACTGTAATATTACAGTTGCAATTGTGGTTACTAGCCGTAATTTTAAACCATCTTCCGCTATAAAAATGGTTGGCCAAGATCTGCATTTGAAAATAATTCTGGGAATTCTTTGGTTACTAATAGCCCTATGCAACAACAACAACAACAACAACATCAACCACAAGGACTTTCAGCAACAGCACCTCAGACCCTCCCACTATTTGGTGTATGTTTCTAGTTTATCCCTATATATATTATTCTACCTATGTAATATATGCAATTACACACACGTACACATGTACATGTATATATCTCCGATGATACAAATGCATGTTATTTATTAGTTTACTTTATATTTATGTCTACGCTTGCCTTTAAATCATGTGCAGGGAGAATTGGAGACAACTTTCCTGCCTCCTAATCCTGTGAAGGAGCCAAGTTTAGTCCAGAACTCTCAAAATGCTCTCCACCCTGAACAGTCATATCAGTACGTTCTACCGTCTTTAGAATTTGCACAAGTTTATAGGTTTGCCACATTAATTGTTTAACAAAATGTCTATAATAATAAATTTGTGATCTAGGAACAATGAGAATCTAATTAGTGTAATTGATTATCTTAATTGGTATGTGTATAATTATGTCAAATTAAATTTAGGTTCGAGGATGTGGAGATGGTACCAAACTTTGGAGATGCATTTGCTGTTGCTCCCCAAGCTGCTCAAGCAACTATGACTAATTTGGGCAGTGGTAACTACCCTCTGCCAGCATCAATCATGTCACCACATCTGGGCATTGAACCTTCTCCAAGTGTTCAAATGTCCCCTATTCAGCAACCATATCCACAAGTAAGTATGAAATTAATCATATCCTAAGCCAAGCTAGCTATAGCACCTTTCTTTTCTTTTAACTTAAACTATTAAGATTTTTTTCCCCCTTTCTTCTCCCAATATCTCTTGAAGAACCAACTATTTTAAAAGGCTATAGCAGCTATTGTGTATATTTTTAACACTTATTTTTTTAGTCTTGTATTTAATTAACTTTTTATTAGAAGGATTGGAGAGTAATTAAAGATCAAACTCTTGATTATATATATAGAGGTTTTGATATCTCATCAGAAATCAACTTTCTACAAAACTTGTTTAGTAACATAAATCACTTTATTATTATTATCTCTAATATCTCATTCGTAGTTTAATTCACTGTTGTTTGTCATTTAGAATATACTTGGAGATGCAATTGGTGCACCAGAGCCATCCTTTCCTATGTCGCAGTGGGCTAATAATCCCAGTATGCAGCAGCCTGAATCTCTATTATCAACTGGCCCGGCGTATAATCCCAATTTTCAACCACAATCTCAATCATCCAATGGCTATAATCCCAATTTTAAGTCAATACAATCTCAATTATCTAATGGCTATAATCCAAATATTCAGTCACAGTCTCAATCATCTAATGGCTATACCTATAATCCCAATTTTCAGTCACAATCTCAATCATCCAATTGCTATAATCCCAATTTTCAGTCACAATCTCAATCATCCATTAATGGCCTAGGGTATGATCCTAATTTTCAGCAACAATCTCAATCATCCAATGGCCTTGGGTATAATCCCAATTTTCAGCAACAATCTCAATCATCCAATGGCTTAGTGTATAATCCCAATGTTCAGCAACAATCTCAGTCATCCAATGGCTTAGGGTATAATCCCAATTTTCAGCCACAATCACAATTATCCACTGGCCTGGGGTATAATCCCAATTTGCAGCAGTCATCCACTGGCATGGGGTAATTAAAATACATGTTCATTTTATTTTATATATAATTTCTTTTTCCAATAGGAATTAATTATGGATCCTGACGGACTAATAATTATTAAGCTTTAAATTATTATCAATCATGTATAGTTTGAAGTTAATTAGTAATAACTGTTCACTATTTACTTAAAAAAGGGGGTGCCAGGAGATGATACAGTCCCCAGGATTAAGTGGCTTATATCAGGGTGGATGGCCCTCCAATTATCAAAATCAATTCCCAATACAGGTATGATCGACTATTTTTCTTTTTCTTCTTTTAGTTAAAAAATATTGCATTTAACTTAACGGCTTGATTTCTACGTAAACTTATACTCGGCAACGTGCTCAACCATGGCAGTAAGTTTGAAGATGGATTAAATTACTTTCCCTTTCATTGATATTCTGTGTTACTTACGCCTATCTTTGATTACTATTACAAGTATATTTAAATTATTATTAGATTTAACTGATTCATTAATTGAATTTTAGTTTCTAGAAGTTTTATAGTCAAACTTTATTGCTATTCTTGTGTACTCTTATCATGTTAAGAAAAAAATGTAGTAACATGTTCATTTGGTAATTGGTATATGTGCTAAAGTGAAAGATCATTTTGACTCCCTAATGACTTGGACTGAAGGTTAACATCAAATGAATGTGCAAGCTTTTTTTCCTCTTTTACATATATGATTAAATAAGGGAACGATAAAAATGATCTTCGAACACAAAATATTCATAATTAACAGTTCGGTTATCAATTAATTTCTTAGATATAATATACTTTGGATTTGGTTATAAATTGTGTTTGCTACGAATATGTAGATTTTCATGTGAGCTTTTATATTAGAAGAAAATTCTGCATAACAAACACAAAATGTAAGGGAGACCAAATCATTATGAAAACGTATAAATGCTGTGCTTGCCACATGAAGCCAACTAAGTAAGTCGTTGTACATAATTTTTTTTTTTTTTTATAAATATAAAATTTGTTATTTCTTATTGTAATCTTCGTAATACGAAGTCATCGATGATGAACAAAAGAACAGTTAATCATAACTTAAATTTTCCAAATATAGTCTTATAAAGAAAAAAAAAATTGTACAGTAAAATCAGGAGTGAACATATATGTGCATGTCGTCTACCTACAAATTACAATCATTATCTTCATGAAATTGAACTATTGAAAATCTACAATAAAAAAGATTCCGCTGTTTTATTTTCTCAACTTAATTGCCCTTTTCTATTTGATTCTCTGCAGCAAGAACTCTTGGTTATGCAGCCTCCTGTTCCTAACCAGCAGGATGAAATGGTCGATCCATCATCATCAAGGAATGTTATGGTACGTATTACGTAATGATAGTTGTTTTCTTGAGACTGTCATTTTATATTGGTCCGCATGCTTCAAATTAAGCAACAACTTTGCATCATTATTTGAATGTAGATGGCAGCGACTTTGCAACACAACAACCAACAACCAGCATCGTTTCAGAGGGGTAGCTTCCCTAATGTAGCTGCTCAGGGCTTTGGAAACCTTCAGGCCCCAAGGTAATGTGATCTTCATTATAATGATATGGACACAATTTGATATATATTTTCAATAGAGTTAGGCTAGTATGTTTTCTATCCTTTATATACATTAATTTGATCCGTCTAACATACAAAATGAACCTCACTTCAATTTAGGTTTGCACCAACCTCAATTTATGATCTAGCGTTTGAGCAACTGGGACTTCCTATTGATCCCCATCTGAGGTTGTTTCGTAGGCGTAACCTATAGGTAATGGTTCATTTTGATGTCTAAGACATATGCCAATTCTTTTAGATTTTTGTAGTATAATGCAACGCAAGGCCTTATTCAATCTCTGCATCATTTATGTCCGTGCAGCAGGTTATGCGTAGGATCGGTGTTGATGGAATGTAACAATTAGGAAATTTTAGGTATTCTTCAGGCAAGAAATTTCTTATATTTTGATTTATTCACTGGTTGTCATATCAACTTTGTGAAGAAGATAGTAGATAATTAAAAAGATAGAGGTTATCTTCAAAGTTGATATGGCAACAAGTAAATGGATTAAAACAAGAGAAATTTCTTCCTTTAAGAACACTTAAAAATTTCTGCTTGCAGTGACTTTACCTTATTAGGAGTGTGCTGCAATATACTAAGGAGTTGTGAGAAAATATTGAATAGTTTTGAGAACTTTCCAAAGGTTGGACTTGGCCAACTTTAATTTGGATTCGTTAATCAGAAGTATGTTCACATATTTAATTTCCTTAGGATTAAGATTTGCAAACGTGTTTTGTGGTTAGCTTTTGCTTGATATTAAATATATGTTTAGAATCTTAATCTCTTAATTTGCTCATTTTATATATCCCATCACTTCGAGTGGGGTGACTGTCCAATTGGTTTACATTTTGGAAGGTCTAAAAGTTCTTTATGATAAAGGTAAAAAAAAAAAAAAAAAAAACTTATTTTTTATAAAATGTCTTGGAAAAGATGAATTTATTCTTTTGTGTTGATAAAAATATAAATCAAACTTGCTACTACACTGATTAGTGTGCCGTGACAAATATTTTAGAATTTAGTGGATCAAAAGAGAATACTTACAGGTGATGAAGTGTTAACCGTATATAGATCACCTCTCTAATAATTAAATTTGGTGATGTTCCTACGAGAGAAATAGTTTTGAACCCTACCTTTTTTTTGCTTGTAATGCTAGTAGGATTAAAGCGCCTATTTGATTTAACTTTTAAGAAAATATTACTTTTGCAACAATTACTTTTATATGAATTAAAGTTAAAATATTTGATTTGTGTTTGATTTGAATATTTCAAAAATAAATTTAAAAGAATAATTTTTGTTTAAATGGGATGAAATAAAATAACTTTTAAAAATATAATTACTAAAAAGGACCTTTTAAGGGTAGGTAAGTGAAGAGAGTAAATAAGGTGAGTGAAGGTGTAAAGGATGCATTCTCACCTTCAAAAATGAAAATGAAAAGTATCTTTTATCCTCTTTTGAACAAATGTAATTTTACATAAAGCAGAAGTAATTTTGGGCAATTGAAACAAAAGCCAAACAAGAAGTATTACTATACAATCCAATTCTTATCGAATGGCTGAAACGGATAACCAAACGGGCTCTAAGCCAAATTGGATGGATGAGATTTTGAGTGCATAGAGCTTTTTAGTGAAGTAAGTTGATCACTAGTGTAATTTCCAAAGTCTTACATCTTGGGATTTTCCAAACACTGGATGCAAAATTAAGGAGAGACGTCATATATTTTAGTTGATAATTGAATATTAACGAGTTTAAGAATTTGTGTACGTAAGCAAATATTTTCTGGTTCACACATATAGAGATATGGTAAGTTGCGATTAGAGGGTTATACCCATTATAATGTTAATCACAATCACTTGTGTGTTACAAAGTTATCATGTAAATTATTAAACATATAATGAAGAGAAGTATGAGTTATAATTTAAGTATTTCATGAGAATTACTCGATGCGATTGTGCTTTATGGATCATTACGAAAAGGAAATTATAAGAGATTAATTATATCGTAAGGATTAATCTTTAGCCTGACATATAAATTGCATGCATATGTTCATCGAGTAATTAAGGCACCGCAGTAAAATTAAAGCATATATAGTCTATATATAGGTTAAACACTCTTATACACTCCGCATATTAAACTCATTTGAAAAGAAAATTTTGTGCTTTTTATTTTAAATATATGATTACAGTTATAAACTTTCGATGATTTAAGTGTGATATGGATTGAAATTTGTTGGTATAGTTACATTGCTCCTTACGTCAGTGAACTCAGGTGTGTGTAAATTAGTTTTGGATAACCATTAATGTAACTCATTAGAAAATTGTGTCACTTGAATGAACTTTGTTCGTATAGTAGCCTAGCTAGCGGCTTCACACACTGTGTCACTCAATTAAAACTTCTGAATGATATTGCCAAAGCATTTTTTTTTTTTGAGAGACAATACGATGAATGAGACCCAGCTGTCACTTGGAGGTGTTATCATGCCTACAAGGAGAGTACTCCCTTAAAGAAACCCGGTGCCAAGTTAAAATTTTCAAAGTAATGCTAGTGTTCACAGTCATTGGCCAACTAGTCAATTGACCCAGGGAACACTCTTATTCGAATGATTTTCGTTTTAACGGTTTGGCAGCAAAGAATAATTTGCCCAATGGCTTAGAGAAGCAGCTATTGCTCTTCCTCCAAACTCACTTGAGCCAAATCATCTATTTTTTATTTTTGGAAAGAATCGAATCACGAAAGAGTCTATTATCTTTTCACATTGGGTAATTTTTTTTTCAATGAGTTAAAAGAGCTCGTACTCCCAACGGGAAGGAGCAAAAACAGCATAGAGCGTTCTATGACAAAAGAGTTCAGCAACAAAACAAACAAACAGCTCTAGAATCAATATTTTAAGGGCTTTTTTACCAAATTGCCACTATTAGAGAAACTATTTATCAATATACCATACATTTGAAATTATTTATCAAACTGCTCTCTTTTCATCCATGTTGGCTTATTTTATATTTTGCTATGTCCACATCGAATCGCCATTGCAGTTGGCGAGCCACATGTGGAATCGTCATTGTGGTAGATGAATCACACGTGGAATCGCCTTTACATTTGGCAATTTCATATCTGATTCGCCTACCACAATAGCAATTCTTGTCGACCACAATGGCAATTCTAGTGGTCGTGCCTATTCACCAAATGTTCATCCCTCTCTCTTGCCAAAGTCCCATTTTTCCTTCTCTCTCTGACTTTTCTCTAAAAGTTTTCTCTTTACTCTAAACTGCAATAGTGGCAGAATAGCGCAATTTGTGGATATTTCTTAGCTACAAGTTTTAATTTACTACATCTTTATATTTGAATATATTAGATCTTTATATTATATTTTGTTACATATTAGTATAGATATTAGCTAGGGTAGATATATGATGTGTGTTTGTGAAAATTATTTAATTGATATTAATTACAATTGATATTAATACAGAGTTAAAAATGGGAAAACCACTGCTTATGTTGGTTTACTATAATGGGAGGGTTATTGATAAGGAAGCTATTGAAAATATGGTTAGGTTTGATGGTCTTGCTCCTAAGTCTATGATAATTAAATGCGGTATGACTTTAGATAGTTTGAAGAAGAAAAATTCATTTGTAGTTAAGGCTTCTGGAAAATCAAATTGTGTCAAGAATTGTGTATCAGATTCCACAATCATTATCTTCAACAAAGTGGGCAGTTATTGAAATGGATGAAGATGAAGTCAATTGTATGATAGATGCATTCCTACATTTTCCTAATATTACTTCAATGAATGTGTTTGTTGAGGTGGAAACAAGAGAGGGTAATGTGAATTTTGAAAGTGGGCATCGAAATCTTCTTGAAACTTCATTGCTTATCAACACTCAATTGTTAATGGTTTTTTCTGCAACTTTTATCACAATGTCAAGATGTGAACATATCTGAACATCATGATGCTTTTCATACCTTGTATGGTGCTTCAGTTACTCCCATTCAACCTTCTAGTGCAAATCTTAATTCTGATACAATGTCTAAAAGGGAGAATCCATTAATCATAGATGTATTGGGCCTGTTTGGTTAAGATTCTAGGAAAAGTACTTCTTAAGAAGTAGAAGTAGAAGCAAAAGCAGAAAATCATTTTACGTTTGAATATAATTGTATAAGTACTTTTTATCAATATTAGAAGTTATTAAATTATTTAAATGTGATAAATATAGAAGTACTTTATTTAATAAAATTATAATTAAGGATATGGAGAGAGAGAGAGAGAGAGAGAGAGAGAGAAAGAGACAGAGATAGAGAGAGAGTGAAAGTGGGAAGAGAATGGTAATTTTTAAAAGTTCTAAGGATTAAATCATAATTGAGTGGGAAGAAAGTAGTTGCTAATTTTAAAGAGCAACATTCTATCTCTTTTACTGTTTCTCAAAAAAGCAGAAAAATTAATTATTTTTTATTTCTGTTTTTTTTAGAAACACAAATAAATAATATTAAAAATTCTATAAGTACATTTTTTTAAAAAAATTTAAAAAAATACTTTTTTTTGTACTAGAAGCACAAACAAACGCACCCATTAACTGACATAAGTGAAGATGAAGGGGAGTTATTTGATGGTAATGATTCAGATGCAGATTTGGAAGAGACTTATCATGCAGAAGTGAATATGTAGTAGTAGCAAGTTCCTCCAATTGTCTCTCTTCAAGTCCCTTACCAAATCTCATCATCTGTCCTTGCAGTTCTTAAAAGTGTTTTTCCGCCTCCATACCCCCAATTTTCACAAGTTAATTAGGATGCAATGAGTAATCGTGACGAGTTTCTTGAGTTAGTTCGGCGTGATGCCTGGAGGGCAGATGAGGAATTGCTTGTTGCATTAAAATTTCTAATAAACGATGTTGTGTAGTTGGCCTTAAAGCATTATTCAATCAAGAGACATCAAAACTATAGAGTTGAAGATTCCGATACATGGAGGATAACTGCTAAGTGTCCACCATTCAGTAGCAGCTGCAATTGGAAAGTTAGGGCCATTAAAAGCAAGAGGTCAAATCAATGGCAAGTTACAAAATATAACGGACCTCATACTTGTGTGAACCCATCAACATCACAAGATCATAGGAAGTTGGATTCTATTTTTTATTTATTCGTGTATTTTGGATATGGTTAGAGAGAAACTTGATATGCTTATATATTTGATAATTGAGAGGATTTGAAGTCAATTAGCATATAATGTATCTTACCGAAAAGCTTGGAAAGCAAAACAACAAGCTATTGTTAAGGTGATTAGGATAAATAATATGAAATGCTACCTAGATGGTTGGAATTTATGAAATTGTACATGCTAGAAACAGTTGTGTTGTTGCATATGGATGACTTTGTTGAGCATAACCGAGTTGATCATTCAAAACAAGTGTTCTTTTGCTTGTTCTGGGCATTCAAACCATGTATGCTTGGATTTCCATGTTGCAAATTCATTGTTCAAGTGGATGGTAATCATTTGTATGGGAAGTATTGTCATAAATTGTTAATTGCAATGACATAAGATAGGAATAGAAATCCATTGCCACTTGCATCTGCTATTGCGGATGGAGAAACTAAAGAAGCTTGAAGTTGGTTCCTATCTTGCATTCGAGTACATGTGACATAGCAATTTGATATTTGATCGACACTGAAGTATTATAGAGTCAGTGAATAACCCCCACATTGAATGGCAACCACCACTTGCACATCACGTGTTCTACATACATCATATTCCAGTAATTTTAACACTAGATTTCGCAATGTGAGATTAAAGAAATATTTAATTAACATAAGTGTGTGTAATATGCATACTATTTTCTTTTCAACTTGGTATATCTAAATTAGTTATTAATGAAACCATTTAATTAATTGTTCCCCTCAAGGTATGAACCTAGCCAACATAAGTTTGATGCTAGATTGGATGAACTAACTAAAATTGAAGACATGGTTAGATGGATCAATGCAATACGAAGAGAAAAGTGGAGTCTAGCATATGATGGTGGCCACAAGTTTGGTCATATGACAACTAACTTGTTAGAGTGCATGAATGGGGTTTTAAAGGGTAGTGGAAATTTGCCAATAACTGCATTAGTTCAAATGACATATTAAAAATTGGTTGAGTATTTTATAAAGCAAAAAGCAAAAGCACGTAGAAAGCTTATTGCTGAGGGGTAAGAATTTAGTGATGATTTTAATAAATGCTAGTATGCTAACTCTAAAAAGGCAAGTTCCCACCAAGTTCGTCAATTTGATATGCAATCAACCGAGTTTCTAGTTGAAGAGGCCTTCAATCTTATAACTTAAGAGGATGGAATAAAATATACCCCAAACTTATGATAAGGCTGGTGTGATAGTGGGCTATTCCAAGCATTGCACTTTCCCTGTTCTCATGCGTTGGCAGCATATGCTTCTATGACCATTGACCAAAAACAATATGTGTATAAGGTCTATAGAATGGAAAGCGTGTAACAAACAGATAAGGCTGAATAGGAACCCTTTAAGGATGAACCGTGGTGGCCACTAGCTCCTACTATGACATTAATGCTAACCCTCGTTTGCATAGACATCGAGATAGACCTAAGTCAACTAGGATTAGAAATGAAATGGATTGGATTGAGCTAGGACCAATGCAATAATGTTCACGTCGCATGCAAACTAGACACAATAGTCATCGTTGCCCTACTAGGACAAGTTCTTCATTGAATGATGGAGAATGACCATCTAGTTGAAGTGTGCTTTTGTGTTGCCATTTATACTATTTTATTTGTATTGTCTTATATATTGTTTTGTTTGTGCTGCTTTGTCTGTATTGTCATTTGAGGACCATCTAGTAGTTGATTTCCTATGTGTACTCTCATTTGAGGACTTTTGTGTATTTAGGACTGTTATTTGAGTATATTATGTAATGTTTTAATTCGTGGCATTATGTTGGAAAGTTGGTTGTGACTAGTGTTTGGTTTTGTACTAATTTGGTAATGCTATTTGAGAACTTTAGTGTTTATTTGAATATTTGTTTACTGTATTTGTATGGTTTTTTTTAATTATCATTAATGTGTAATTATTTTGTTTATAATGTTACAATATGCCATATGATAAGAAGTGTAAATCTCAAACCCTAGGACCCTTCAGTTCTTGAATTACAAGAGTATCATGTCTCACAACATGTTTGGAAGGGGGATCCTGATCGGATATTATATGTTAGGTGTAATCAATCACACAAATATGAGGACCCTCCTCATATTATCCTCTTGTATTTAGAGCAAGTTGGCTTTCTTGCTTACATAGGATATTACTTTATTAATCATCACCTGATCACATCATTGATAGAGAGATGGCAACCCGAGACCCCCACATTCCACATGCTACAAGGGGAGTGCAGTATCACATTACATGATATCAATGTCATTACAAGACTTTGTGTTGATGGCATGGTTATGACTGGCCTAACTAATAATAATTGGATGAAATTATGTCAAAGATTATTAGGTGTACAACCACCAACTAAGGAGATTTCTAGAGGTAGTATTCGCATGCCATGGTTACGTTTACATTTTCATCACGTTCCTATTGATGAAGATGGTGATGCTTATGCAGAGCAGTACATGTGTGCATATATATTGAGACTTATTGGAGCCATATTGTTTCCAAATCGCTCAAGGAGATATGGACATATGATGCTCTTCCCATTATTAGAAGATTTTGCCACTGCTAGGTGATATAGTTGGGGGTTTGCAGTCTTTGCCTATTTATACAGGGAGCTTTGCAAGGCCACGAACTATAGAGTAAGGGGTATTGGAGGCACTTACATTCTTCTACAATTTTGGGCATGGCATAGATTTCCTCAGCTTGCTTCTTCATTGGTTGATGATACTGATAAGGTACTATTGCATGGCTATGAAGAAGATCATTCACAGTTCACCCATTGGGTTTTCAGTAAGTGTTATTATATTTCTTATTTCTTGTATTTATTAAATTACACATTGCTTATATGTTTTATGATTTACTAATTATTAATTTTTAATTTTGCATTTAAATAGGTGGCACAAATATAAAGTGTTGTCAAATTCTCCCACGCATGTCTATAATTTTATCGTCATTTCTTTGACAATTTGAAGAAAGATGGGATAACTACTAATCTAACTTACATATACGTAAATAATTGTTGTACTTTGCCTAATTTGTACCTTTTTTTCTCTAGATTATATGGCAGCCATACACAGATATTATGAATGGCCTAATGCAAACATATGGCGATCATTAGTTGCTATGATTTGTTTCCACATTGTCAAATGGCATCAGCCCGATAGAGTCATGTGCCAACTTGGCCTGGATCAGCTATACCCAAGAGGCCGCATCAGCCTGACCATCTACATAGTATTACTTTAGCAGGATGGATTGATGATAATTGGCCAGATGTGCATAGAGACTACATTAACATTTGGGACGATTGTAGTTAATAGTGTGTTATTGAGATGCCATTGGATAGACCCTTTCTCTCATGTTCAAAGTACATGCAGTGGTATAAGAGAATCACTCGGTGATGGATTTTTCCTAGTTCAGCTACTCTTGGCGGTGTGGTAAGTTACATGCCAATAGTTCTTTTGTTTTTTTTCATTTAATGTGTACTTTGTATTATTGATAATAATTGTTATCTGTATTTGTTAAGCTAACATTGCGAAGCAGCATTATATTTGGTCCACTAATCCTTCTTCAAGATTGACCATGGACAATCTTCGAAAATCAATTGAGCAGATCTTATTTGCATTAAAGGAGCATAATCAGATTTTAATGCAGCAACTTCAGCTAGCACCTCCTCCTGCAACTAACATTGATCCATCATCTGAGGATGAACACCAAGGAATGCACCGTAGAAGGAGGTCTGGACTAGCATCTAATCAAACTCAAGTTCATATGAACATATTTGCTTCTTCAAGCTAGTAAGCTACTTAGGTTGAGATCACTGCTAATACTGCTACTGCCCCACCGTCACAGCCAACGCCCACTTATCCACCGCATCCATATCCATATCCTTGTACATTACCACCATACCCTTATGCACCACCACCATATTCTTACCCACCACCACCATATTGTGACCCACCACCACTTTACATCTATCCATCACAGGCAGACACTTCATCTGACCCTCCATCTAGACTGCCACAACTTGACCCCCACCACCATGCTTGATATTATATGTATTATTGATCTAAAGTAAAAACTTTTTTTAACATAGAATTTACCATTGACATTTGAATATTATGTGCATTTTTCATTAATCTTAGGTGGAACCTTTGTCTAATGTGGACTTTAGTATTAATATTTGGATTTTATTACAAGATTACATTTGGCTAACTTATTATTAATTTGGGTTTGAACCTTTTATTGTCCCCACTCGGCACAATAGAAAAGCTACTCTAATAGTGTTATATAGGATTTTTTTTTTCATTACCCCGTCATTCTTTTTTCCATTTTAACACAAAGTTACTTTCATAGTGTGTGTTGTATAAGTTAATCTTAAGCTATATTAATACTAAACTTGCAGTTAAAATGGTGGTTAAAGAGGGCATTTCAGCAATAAAAAAGTCTATTTTAAGATATTAATTTTGATGCCGATAGTGTAAAAGAGTTTTGCACTGTCATTCAATCGGATGCTTGTATTTGTAAGACTTTTAACATAGTTGTGATTAAGTCAAACATTTTTATTAATGTGGCAATATATGATTAGATATTTGTGTAAAATATTTTTACATTGACAATATATATAAATTAAATCTATATTTTAAAAAAGGAAAAGAAGTATATCCTCTCTCTCTCTCTCTCTCTCTCTCTCTCTCTCTCTCTCTCTCTCTATATATATATATATATATATATATATAAGAAAAAAGATCTTATTAGAGTTTAATTGATATGTATTGATAATGTAAAGCTTTACACTATCATTCAATTATATGTTTGTATTTGAAAGATTTTTAAGATAGTGGGTGATTGTGTCAAACACTTTTATTAATATGGTAATACATGATTAGATATTTATATAAAATATTTTTACATATATAAATTAAATTCTTTAATTTATATTGAGAATAAAAAATAATTTCAAACAATTAATCAATAAAAATTTTAAAAAAATGCCAAACTATGATAAATAACTATTTACCATAAGAAAAATTCTTTTTTTTTTTAAGTGTACATAAGAACAATTCTTTTGTGCACTACATATTATGATTTGCCATCTTCCTTAATTTTTGTTAGCCAATAGTCTCGGTGCATAGAAATTATTCCCAAGGGGCTCCCAATTCCTAGCCAAAAATTGGGAAGCCAAGGGCAATAAACAAGGAAGGCTTGAATATAACTAGGCCTTCTTACGAAGGACAATAATGTAAAAGGGACTCAAGTTACCGTTGAAATCCAGTCCCTCTTTCAAAAAATCATCGAAGAAAAAATGACCCGAGCAAATAGGAAGGAAAACTCAGCAAGAAAGACATCGTTCCTTTTTCATTATTCTTTGTAAGTTTTTGTTTTTTTTTTCCTTCTTTTTCGTTCTTTTCTAATTTGAACTTACTCGCACACCACTCAATTCTTAGGTTCTGAATGTATGTGTGTTGGGTTTGTTTGTCTGCTTATTCTTCTTTCCAAGTGAAAATAAAGGTTTGATTTTTTTTTTTTTTATTGTTTTAGTCTGGTTAGATGCTGGAATCTAGGGTTTCTTTTCCTTTTCGACTCTTTGGATATGGAAAAATTGAAAAGGGGATTTTGGGTGAAGATGATTTTAGGGTTGTACGGTTACATTCAATTGATTGGACATTTTGCATGTCCCTTCTTCTTCCCCATCATGAATCAGAGGAGGAAGGAAGCTTCTCTTTCTTTTACTCCACTGATTTGTTGCAATCTTAGGGTCTTTTTGGTTCTGAATCTTGGAATTAATCTAATTTTTTTTCCCAGTTTAATTTAATTTGTGGTGTAGAAATGCTTTCTGGTTTTCCTGAAAATAAGAGATGAGATATAGAACAGGACTAGATATGAAAATTTTCATTTTTCAATGATGGGTTAACCCTTCTACAATATCTGCAGGAAGTTGAAGTGAAAATTGGCCACAGTGCCACAAATGGCAGCAAGAACTGGTCGCTTGTTTCAAGACCAAAGCCTCAATGCCCACATTAAAGGTACTGTTCTTGTTTCTTTTGGTTCAAGCATGTTTCATCATAATTTATTGGTGTTTACCATTTCTAGGCTAATTCTTGATGCTGGTGCAGGAGCAGGAACAATTTCTGGGAAGGCAGATTATACAAGTCAGTGGAAAGCTAGGGCTGGTGGAAGAAAACCGCTTGGAGATCTATCCAACGCAGGGAAGCCCATAAACCAGGCCGATGGAAAGAAGGCCCTTGATGGATCATTAAACTCAGGCAAACCCTCTGTTAAGTCTAAGTACCTCACTGTTATTATGAATGATGAGGCTGTTTCTGCTAAGACAAAAAATCTTGAAAGTAACAGAATAACTGCCAACAAAGCTTCGGAGAAATCATGCACTGGTAGCAGGAAGGCGCTTTCTGACATTTCAAACTCGGGGAAGCCTCATTTGCCGCAGATTAAGAACAAAAACAGCCTGAAGCCAAGCTCTTTGAGAGAGGAACCTCTCGATCCCAATGCAATTGCCAAAGAACAATTCTTGCACAATCATCAAGAGTGTATCAAATCACAGTTTAAAGCTGTGGATGTGCATCAATTTTTCAAGACTGTTGGACTTGAGAATGGTAATTATTACATTCCTATTCTCTTATTCTGCATTTTTGGCTGTAACTTGGGTTACTTTATTCTTTGATTTATAATTTTCCAGGCTGTTGGACGTAGAAAATCATAATTTCTGTACATATTTTTGAATGTGAATTTTGGCTGGAACTTGGTTTACATATTCTTTGGTTTTATAATTTGACCAGAACCAGATGATGATTTGACAATATCCTTCGAACTGCCTGCAATTAGTAAAATGAAGGTTGGTTTGTAATCCTTATGTTTCTCCTGGTGTCTCTCCCTGTTTTTGTTTTTCTAACTATTTGTCCGCTCTTTCAGTCTGAGAGCGCACACTTGGAATTGGAGGAGGTACCTGAGCAGTTGTCTGAAGTGCAGTCTACATCTGCTCAGCCTGCCTCTCCAGAACACTGCAAGACTCCAAAATTATCAAGTTGCTCTACAATGTGGAATGACTTTGCGGTCAATTTCAAGTTGATAGATACACCAAAATTGTCTACAAACTGATTACTCTTGCAATTATGTAGAACTTGATATAGTGTAGGTATTCTGTGCCACTGATCTGATGGCGATCATTGTGGTTGTTTTCGCGATGACCTTATTGTTTGTTTAGCAATATGATTTGAACTTCTTTTGAATGATAATTCTGTTTCTAAATCCCTACTGAATCTGTCAGATCTTGCAAATGCTTAACAATTTTGAGCAAAGTAAAAAAGAGGAAATGCACAATTTTGTAAGTATTCACAGGTTACGGGTGGGAGAAGAGCTAATATCAATTGTATTTACTTCGATTTGATACTCAATTTTACAGTGGTGTTCTTATGAAGAAAATTGAATCGTGTCATATCCATCTCAGAGGATTTCTCTTCATCCATATGTCAAAAATGTAACACAAATCGTAAGGTACGAGGAATTTGGTATCAATCTTGCATCTTAGATGGACTTGGAATCCATTTGTTTTGCTATTGAAATGCATTACTCTCTGGTTTCTTGGACTGTTTCAGAACTGAACCTAATTGATTTTCCTTCATTTGCTAACTCTGGATCTTGGCTGATGTGTAAGGAACTTTGTACATTTCTCATTGCTTCTAGCTCTGCCGAAACTATGTGTTCTCTTCCTCTTTGCAGCTCGTCTCTGAGAGGAACCAATATGGAGGTGAAGGGGTAGAATTCTGATGCTGATGCTGGTGTTTGCATTAGGCGGCAATCCATTGGCCTCTCTCATACTTTGCTAATCCACACCATCGGCCTATCCAATGGACTCAAAGGTGTCACCATAGTCCGCAGAGTAAAGCAGCAGTGAAGTGACCTCATTTGCCGTCTGGTTTGCAGTTGGATAAGCACATATCACCGGCACCATCAGCTCAGAACCCACTGGAATGTAATCAGTATGGGTAGTAGTTCTGCCTCATCAATGCTTGGCAGGTGGTGAGGCCTTGGTATGTTTCTCTTACCATGTTATATTAGGTGTCAGCCTTCCTCACATTGTAGGGAGTGCTGTGCTGGTAGATATTACCAGAACATGAGCAATAGATCGGTACAATGATGGATTTGTTGGAAGGAACCGTGTCACTGTTTGAGATTTTGTTGATGGATGTTATGGCAGGTGCTTTGGAGCCTAGAAGGTAGGCAATGCTTACATGGTTGTTGTAGGGAGGTTTGGACCTGAATATTAGGAAGGACGTGCATGACTTTTGAGGACCATTGTAGAGGTACCCTTTTGGGGTTGAAAGATTGTTAGAGCGGTCATAGACTGTGCTGTTAATGGGTACTTGTTGGGAGTAGGATGACTGAAGAAGAAATAGGCATAGAAGCAGGGTTGTGGAGAGTGAAAGAATAAGCCCCATGACCATGAGGCAGATGAGTTTGACTTCAATTTGGGATGTATTAAGATGTGTTTGTGAGTTGAGATTTAGAAGGGAAAAGGAGAAAAAAAGAAGAGAAGGGAAGCTTTTAAATAGTAATTATGAGTTCATTTTATTTTTCAAGCTCTACTTTTTTGTCCCTTCTCCTCCAAAACCTTAATTAACAGACGTGTTACTTGTGCAGATCTTGACAGTGTTACTTATGCTGAACATTAATATTTCATGCACGGCATATATTATTTCATGTAGCTTCACCTAATTAATATTAAGAATTCAAATGGACGAGCATGGCATAGATTAAAATGATACTATTAGAATTAGAATTCGGTGGCAAGGAGAAAAAAGAAATTTTCCTTGCTATTATTAGAGCATGGCATATTTTTCAAACTTTGAAGGAGAGAAAATAATTTGTCCTCGCTATTAATAATATTGCTGTCTATCCCTCTTAGAATCTTGTAGGGTAAGAGTAGAGTGAGCTATAGCTGACACTGACGACGCAACAAACAACGCTGCCTTTACATCGGAGTTAAAAAAGTGAAGCTGATGATATGAAAGCTGCTTTAAATCGTGGGCCAAGAGGTCGTCAATAGCAAAGGTATCCCTGATTGGAAGAATACTTTCATAGGGAGTATGCTCTTCTAAAAAGATTCTTTTGATGTAACAAGTTAAATGAAAAGTATCTTATATAACTATTCAATATGATGTTGACATATTAATCGTCTGTTAAAATGATGATATATAATCTTACAAAGTCACATATAATTGAGGTTTTGGTTCAATTTTCATAGAATAATTTATTTGTTTATTTATTTACATGAATAATGAAATATCAAGTAGGCTCACCTGCATCTCGGTGGTAAATATATATATATTTTTTTCCAAAATAAGAGAAAGATTTGTATTCTTGCTATAGTATTAAAAATAGGTATTTTGCTACAAAAATAAAAGTAGGTGACTATTTCATTTAATTTAACAAATAGATAATTTTAAAAATAAATACTAAAATTTATACACTAATTACATAGTTTCTTGTTTTTGGTCAATGCTAATTATATAGTTTAAATAGTAGCCAAAATGGGGGCGGTTAAGATGGTAGGTGCCTTGACTTTTTAACTAAAGGTCTCGAGTTCGGATCCTTAAGAATGGAAAAAAAATTTTAACTAGGAGACTCCTATATCCTTTAGAGGCCTTTGTCTGGTTAGACCAAATTAATCGAATTTCTGATAATAAGACGCGGATATCAATGGTTCCATTAAGATTAAAAAAAAAAAAAGTAAATAACATGAGTATACACTCTTAAAATATTAGAATAGTACTAACAACTTTTCTTAAAACTATTGGAATCTCCATGATCGGGTGGCTTTGTAGATGATTACATTAGGAATGGCAAATTTAAAGAAAAGAATAAATAATTAAACACAACACGAAGCCTGGTGATATTCAGGGGAGCTCTCATAGAGCTGTTTTAACTGGGATCAATTTCAAATCCTCTCATATTCTCTCATGTTATGAGAGAGAAAGACATAAATTTTATCACAAAATGGCAAATTTAAAGAAAAGAATAAATAATTAAACACAACACGAAGCCTGGTGATATTCAGGGGAGCTCTCATAGAGCCGTTTTAACTGAGATCAATTTCAAATCCTCTCATATTCTCTCAATGAGAGAGAAAGACATAAATGTTATCACAAAATGACTTATTATTATTATTATTATTTATATTGCTATATCAATTTTATTTTTGTATTTTTCTCTCTCCTAATATAACATTCATGTAGAGAATCTTGATCCATTTTCGTTAGACTTATTTACTATGTTTAGTATTAACAAAAAAATCATACTATGATCATTTACTAATACGCTAATTTACAATTATAATTGATCTCTTCGAATAATTTAATACTTATGTATTATTAAATCATGCAAAGAGTCCAATTATCATATTAAATTAATAATAGATAAGTATACAACAATAAATAAAGTTTATATTACCAATGCATAAAATTAAAATTATTGGGGTATCATTCGCACATCTTGCAGCACAAGTTTGTGTGAAAAAAATAAAATGAAATAAAATTGTACCACATTAATAAAAGAGGTTAAACACTATCTAACTATGAGGAGTTCCAGCATTTGCTAACAATACCCAATATAAACCAAATGCCCTAAAAATAAAATTAAAAAAAAAAAGGACAATGCATGTGGACCATATCCATATACGATGCTGATCCTAGATGCGAAAGCTACTTTAATTTGTTGCATTTAAACAAATGAAAATCAAGACTCAGCCGCCATGAAGACAAAATTTTCCATGTATAGTGCATGAAGTCAAACAAGTTTAGGGTGTTTGGTTTTGGTTTTTTTTTTTTTGACAAAAAATTATTTTTTTATTGAAAAAATTATTTTTCATATATTAAAATAATTTTTTAAAAATAATCAAAATATTAAAAAAATTACTTTTAGCTTTATTATAAAAATTAAAAAGAATAGTTCCTAAAAAAAAAAAATTTCAACTTTTTTAATTATATTAAAATTTAAGTTTCATAATATTTTTTTTAAAAGTCGAAATAAATACAACCTTAATCATTGATAACCAAAAGTTCTTGTCCTTATTCATTATTTTCTGAATGACAGCATACAACAGCTATATATGGCGTGTCCTTTTGGTCCGAGACAGACACAAACTATAACATTGGTACGAAATTACAAATCAATAATACCTTGTTATTTTTGTGGTTTACAACAAGGTGTTATTTTTGTGATTTACGACGAGGGAAGATAGGATAATTTGATGAAGGCCAGAAGAAGGAACCTCAAACAGCTCTTACAATGTCGTTTGGTGCCACTACAATGGGGCTTCTAACCTTGTGTGCACCACCCTCTTCGATCCAAACAATGTCCCCAAATGAGACAATTTCCTTCTTGTTCCTCGTTGTGTAACTTATGGTAACAATGTAGCTTTGCTTCTCATTCTTGCAGCTGAATGATAGTGTATTAGGTGTCACTGTGACCACAGATCCCCTAGGATGGGTCACCTTGACTTTGTATGCAGCAGCACCATCCGCAACATTGGTCACGGTCCTCCTAAACTTCTGCACCATTGACCTTGTTTTGTTACCATACAATGCTATAAATGAAGGGTAGTTAAGATCCAAAGATGGGTTTGCACAGTTATAGTAGTTTGATCTAGAAACGGCTAAGATTTGCTTATTTGTGTACCCCAAAGCACAAAGAAGGCTAACATAGTCTTGTGGGGTGGCATCATATACCAAACCTGGATCAAGTGCTCTATTAGGATCAATCTCACCTGCTCCCATGGCCAATGGTGAAGCATGTTGAGATGGATTTCCATTGTCCCTAATTGGGTTTTGTGTGTTATCAAGGGGATTAGCAGTGGTGACCAATGCAGACCTTATAGCAGCTGCACTCCATTGAGGGTGTGCAGCCTTTAGAAGAGCAACAACACCAGAGGCATGAGGGCATGCCATGGATGTTCCAGACAGAAAATTATAGCCACTTGATAGGAACACATTTGTGCCAATTCTAGCTGATGGTTCATTAGGAATAAAAGCAGCAAGAACATTAGATCCTGGTGCCATTACATCAGGCTTCAACACCCCAGGATAGCTAGGTGAAGGACCCCTTGAAGTGTAATAGGCTGCAGCTGGTGCTGGCTTTATACCAACAAATGTTTCTTGGAATTTGATGCTGGCAGTGGCCTTGGCATCAGTTGTTGCATACTTGATCAAAGATGGTCCATCCGTTGGGTTGATTAAAATACCTGGAGTGGTAACACTTCCTGTTTCAATTAGCATTGGATCATCAGAGATAAATATAGCACCTCCCACATTGGCTGTGGTAATAGCACTGATTTGATCTATGACAGACACTGACTCTAAGGCATCACATACAACAATGATCCCTCTTGTGACTCGGGATAACATTTCGACTGAGTTGCATGCTGATAGTGTCTTGTTGTACAGAAGCCTATAATTTTCCACTAAGGCATTTGCTGGGAACAAGGTCCAACCAATCATGGTTTGGCCACTTCCTAGTGTCAAACTGCCAAATGTGCGGTCTATGGTGCCGGCTGCCACAGTGAGGACCCAAGGGATTCCATTGTGCAAAGTTCCGAGACTAGGGCCATAGTTTCCTGCAGATGAAGAAACAAGCACCCCTTTCTCCATTGCTGCAAAAGCAGCTATCGCAATGGGGTCCTCATAGAGTGGAACACCATCAAAACCCATGGAGATTGAAATCACATCAACCCCATCAGCAATGGCTTGGTCCATCCCAGCAAGAACATCAGAGGCTTGACGCCCCTCATCCCAAATGACCTTGTACATTGCAAGCCTAGCCCTTGGAGCAATGCCTCTGGCTACCCCTTTGGCATAACCAAAGAAAGAGGCACCATTGACATAGTTTCCTCCAACAGTGGATGATGTGTGGCTCCCATGTCCAAATGTGTCCCTAGCTGAGTTCATGCTGATTGTGATGTTGGGATTTGCAGCAATCACACCCTTGTTGAAGTATCTGGCTCCAATCAGCTTCAAGTTGCAATTGGAGGTGTTGAACTCTTGTCCTGGCTCACATATTCCTCTCCATTTGGATGGGATCTTATTGCTTATGCCATCATCTTTGAAGCTCTCACTCTCAGGCCATATACCCGAGTCAATCATACCAACAATGACACCCTCCCCAAGATTTGAAGCATTCCAAAGGCCATAAGAAGGGTCAAGGGAGAGAAACTCAAAGGTGTGAGTGGTGTCTATGGTGACAGATCTATCAGGGTAAGCTGTGACAAAGCCAAGAGTGTTCTTTAAGGCCTCAAACTCATCTGAAGATAGCACTGTGGTGAATCCATGCATGGCATGATCATAGGTGTACACCAAATTCATTGATTGTTTATTGGATTGTAATTGGTCAGCTGTTGATGACTTTATGGAATGAATGGTTGACTCATACCAATCATTGTGACTAGCATAGACCTCAGGCATGAGGGACTTGTCCATGTGAACTATGTATGTGGAGCTTTCAGCATTGGCATGGAGAGCCAATAGAAGCCATGGAACAATGAGAAACATCAATGGAAGCAGAACCACAATGTGAGGCTCCATTGATTGTCTCTAAGCAGCTAGCTAATGATGATAATTTTGTCTTTGAAACATGCAGTTTATATAGACATTTGATGTCTTTGTAGGGCATGATTGATGTTGACATATATAATTGCAATAAAAATCAGAATAATATTAACTTAATAATTGTAGATTATTGATTGGCATAAACAAGTTTATGTGGGGTCAGATAAATTCAGAGACGTAAACTATGATGGGCATTGTACGGCTAAAAACTGTAAGGGTGAAAGAATAGAGAGAAAGGAAACAAATGAATATAAAAGAACAAAATTTATATTAAAAAATTTGGAAGTAATCGAGTTCAATTCGTGGTTACCAGCAACACTCTTCTTAATTTGATTGAATCAATTTCTTTAATTAACTATTTTTGGCATTGGCAACTTCGTAAATGTCAACTCTTGGTCTGTGTGCAGCTGGATCTTGAATTCGAATATTAATTTTCCTTTTTTCCCTGTTGCATGTATCATGAATGTCTTTTTATCTTTCTTTGTAGATGTTGAAAGCCGCGCAGGGACGGTGGAATTTTCCATGAGTGAGCCAAAGGGAACAAAACACTTTGTTTAGAGGGGGAAGCTTAATTATTTCTAATTTTAAGAGTGAGTTTGGTATGGTATAAAAATTGGAAGAGAAAATTTCATGAATTAGATTAGCGTATAATCAATAAATTTAATCTATAAAATTTTCCCCTTTATTTTTTAATCTCGTACCAAACTCACCTTACGAATAAAATTACATAAAACAGTGTTGTTTTGCAAAATTTTTCATCCGTCCCAGAGCCAACGGCTGGCCGAAGAATTGCAGTGCCTTTACAACGTTACTCTTGATAATAGTGTTGGTCTGATTGTAAAGAAATATTCAAGTTGTCACAAAATACTGTTGGTGGAGTTGGACAAGGGACATGAAATTCACATAGGAGAGATTTAAGCCACGTCAGAATCCAAGACCACTCTTTGATGTAGGGAAGAACAAGAAATTCTAATATGAGAGAGTATGAATAGAAACTGTATAATACTTTGATGAAAAAATGAACCATTCATTCAATGATACATGAGGGTGTTATATATAGGCTGACAGCTCATTGGTATCAACATAAGAAAGGAAAGAATGAAAACTAAAAACTGATTAAACAAACTAAACAAATCCTAACAGAACTAACTAACTATATCTTTGATAACAGAACTAACATATTTCTGTTTATTCTTATCATAAATAAAGAGTGTCGATTCATCATTTTTCTTTAAGATTATTGTTGCATATTTTTGACATTTTGCGGCTTCTTGTTTCTAACTGGTGTTTTATATTATTTATTTGACATGGTTAAAAGTCTTATTATTTTGGTAGGTTTAAACTTATGCTATCAGTACTACACTAGTACTCAACATAAAATTCAGTATAATAAATTTAATAATTTGAAATATATACATAAAAATCAATCTAATATAATTATTTATTTTTATCCATATCATCATGTATTCCTTTCACCTACTTAATTCCTATAATTTTAGCAAAAATAGAAATGAAATAGAAATCTTAATCAAGAAAAGAACATATACTTCAGAAATTTATAACGAAATCTTTAAAACGTTATCTAAATACATGTTAAAAATGCTGACTATAATTTAAGAAATAAAATAAAATTGCAAAGCCATGAAGATCAAGCTGATGGTAAAGAACTAGAAATTATTTGCATGAATTAAGTTTAAATTTTACTATCATCATTGTAAAATAAAATAAAGTAAACTTCCGAAGTGTCCCATGATCCATATCTCATTATTAATTTATGCAAATCAGCCCACATCCTAATTGGCACTAGCACTTTGAGAAATACTTATATGGTCATAGAGCACCATGTAGAATTATATTCTCATTAATCACTATATGCTATTTTAGCTTAGTTAATAGTGAATCTCACTACTAAGTTATATATTTATTAGCTTTTTTATTGTTTGGTGGTGGAATCCAGCACTAAGAGTGTGTTTGCTTTTAAGATAAAAATAAGAGATAAACTTTTATAGATCCCATTCATGAATAAAATTACATATAAATGATATATATAAAAATTTATACTCTATTTTTACCTCCAAAAACCAAACACATTCTAAACTAAAATAGTGAGCAATGATTGGTGAAAGCACAATTCTACGTGATGCTACATGAACAATAATTTCTCCTAGCACCTACTGTATTAACTTCTAAATTATTGAACAAGACGGCTAAAAGTCTTTAAAAAACTAGTGTATCAATGTCTCAATTCACATTTTTTTAAAATTTTTTTAAGATAATTAATTTATTTAGAAATCAAAATAAATTTGCTTATTGAAAAGTAAATAATTTAGTCTTTATAATTTTTTTAATAATTTTTAATTTCTAATTTGTCTGTTAGTGTTAGTCATAAACTGATCATTGACTGAGTGATCCAGAAACCCAGTTATAAAATTATTATCACTATAAGGATTTATTTGAATTGTAAGTGAATCTATAAACATCTATAAACTAATTAAATCTGTTAACATCATAGAAAAGATTGGTATATTCCGTTTTATTTGACATCGTTAGAACGGTAGATTGGTACGCAAACCAATTTATAAAATTATTATTGCTATAGGAACCTTATTACAAATTTTAAAATTATTATGACTTAAATCTTAAGTAAAACTATATTGACCTATAAAATAATTAAAACTTTATTTTATTCATTATATACGCTACTATCTAATATTTAAGGGTACAAAATAGAGGGTTTGATTTGACCATTGTAATATGAAGAAGTTGAACTTAAGAGTTAAGGGAACTAATGGTGGATGAATACCGGTGATGTAGGACAGCTAACAAAGAACAGATTGGGAGAATAGAAAAGTTTCTGGTCTTCATTATGGATCTGCAGTAAAAGAAAACCTTTGCTTTGGACATACGTAAATGATGAGGCCTAATTTTTTCTTACGTACGGTACTCCATGTGCTATGTCACCAGGCGCCAAAAGCAATTTTAAAGGAAGAAAAAGGTGGTTGAATAATTTACTCAACAACAGGTCACTTATTACATATGTACCAGAAGCTCAGAGAGTTATTGCTCTGCAAAAGAAAAACCATGAATTAGTTTTACATTAGTAGCATTTAGGCTGTTCATAATTTGCAAGAGATCTTTCCATGGGGCATCACTTAAAAGGTCTTCTACCTACTTATTTCTATTTTATCATTAATCAACTATACATTGTTTTTATGGCTACGATTTAAGAACATATCAGTACGAATTAAACTTTTCACAGGCAATCAAATAATTAATGTATACTACAATATTTGGAGGTAAAAAAATTGACAAAATCTTACCGGATTTGTTACTGTAGGACCGAAGACACCGAGCTGAGTTGTAGTATTGTAAACTTGAACTTTCACATTTAAGTTTTGTAATATTATGATTAGTGTATAGTCACTAGTTAGTTCTATTGTTAGTCATTTAGAGACTTAGGGCAATGACTCAAGTGATAAACAAACTTAAGTGGTTGAAGAGATTCTGAATGTTAGTGCTGGAATCCTCAGGAAAGCACTTATGAAGGACAACTTGCCATCCTCTACCTCATATTAGTCTCCATGGAGAGGATGTGAGAAAACCTCATAAGACCAAATAGGAAAAAAAATCATATCATGCAAAAACATAGAGTTTATATGTTCACCATACGTACCATTTTGTATCTTAAATCCATATAAGAAAAAGAAACACACACTCACGCAGAATTTGTCCTACATTATAAGCAGTTGAAGTTTGATGCTGGCTTTCAAACAAGCAGAGAATCATGGATGAAGTTTGAATGATGATAAGCATTGAACTTGTAAACTACTAACATAACAGATGCCCTTCAAGGCTTCAACACAAGCAGACTAGAAAAACTATATCCTGCATTGAACAGAAGACAGAAATTTATCAAACAATTATGAAAGCAAAACGAAAGAGCCACTAGAAAAGAATATCGTATGCATTTAGGAATGCCGCCAACAACTGGTCACCAAAAGTTAGAAGCATCAATAACCCATAAGATGAATACCTGTGCAGTTCTGAAGTCACGCCCTTTGAAAATGCTTTCTCATTGCAGGCATCCTCAGTCTATTGATCATTTTCCATGAGCCTATCATTTCTCTGGACTAAAAGTTCATAAAATCTCAATCATGAAAGTAACGTGCTGCTTCGAGACAATACAAAGGAAGAATTAAAATTGAATACCCAGAAAACCATGGCAGTATATGATAAACCAATTCAAATTATTTTGTCCAACATCAAAATGATTTTGAAATCATTATACACTCCCATAAGAAAGTCAAGTGAATGAGACAATTTTCTGACGTAAATAACTGCTTGTTCTGTGAGATAAGAGAAAACAAATCATGCAGGCAGCTTGACACCACAATGAGACAAATTGGTGAGAAATATGCCAAAAATTAATGTATATTTATTTTGCCACTGAATGGTTAAGCGTACATTTAAGTTACAATATAGGCACAACAGTCATTCTATTTGCATTCTGGTACCTACAACAGAAAAAATGAGGAGGTATGTTGCCGAAAAAAGAGATGTTTTAACAACTAATTTGGTCAAAGGGGCATTGTGCATTTCTTTTGAGAATGTCCTAACATTTGGCAACGACCACATTGAACAACTTTTTTGGGACGCATAAAGTTCTGAACTCGTAGAACCTTCTTTTTAGGCCTTCCAGGTGGTCGGCGAATCTTTGGGGGGTGAATCATCACATCAACGCTCGCACCACCCCCCTCTGCTCCTTCCCCTTGTTCTCTCCACTGGCTCTTATCCGGAATAGGATTTATCATCTGTGAATAGGTCATCCTGTAACTTTGTACTGTGAAGCAAGGTTCAGCAAACATATGGGCATTGTGCCCACAAGAAATAAGTGCAGCAGCAGCATGGGCACAAGGTAAACCATATAGCTGCCAACGGCGACAAGAGCACACACGGCTTCTTATATCCACAATATTGGTCCTCTCAGTTGACACAATTTCGAACTCAACTTCGTTGGCCCGGAGTACTTGATAGCAATGAGCATCAGAAATTGCCTCTGAAATCCGCTTCTCAGCAAATGGTGAAAGAATTGATGTCCACCTCATGCCCATATCCTGGCGATCATTAAACCAAGATGTCATCTGCTGTCGGATGTGTTCCATCATCTGCACTATAGGGAGTTCATGACATTCAAGGGCCCAGTTATACAACACTTCTGTTACGCCAAGAGAGAAATGGCCATATCGAACACCCTCAAAGTATGCCACAGCCCAGAGTTGGGGAGGACAGTTTTGAAACCATGATATAACATCTTGTGAAATTTCTATCATCTCAGCAATCTTGCTTTCAAATTCAGCAGCAGTAAGGGCATAAACAGCAGTCCAAAAGATGTTCACCAACTTCATATTTTTGAATTTATCACGGAAATTTTCACTAACATAACGCAGGCAGAAGCAATGAGAAGCACTTGGAAAATGTGTTTCTACTGCCTCCACAATGCCACTTTGCCTTTCAGATAGTATTGTCAGTCTAGGCATGTTGTCAGTGTTTACTACTAGAAGCTTTCGCAATTCTGACATGAACCACATCCAGTTTTCATCACTTTCAGCATCAACAACAGCAACAGCCAAAGGGAACAAAGCATCGTCAGCATCAACAGCTGCAGCGCAAAGTAACGCACCCAAGTATTTTCCTTTAAGATGTGCTTTGTCAACTTCTAAAAGTGGCCTACAAGCATTTATAAACCCATAAATCGATGCTCGATAAGAAATAAACAGGCGTTGAAAACAATTTTCTTGTCCAGTGGCAACAACTGATGCAATGCTCCCAGGGTTGGTTTTCCTTATTTGCTCACAGTAAGCAGGAAGAAGACAGTAACCTTCTTCAAACGTTCCATGAAGTGCAGCCATGCTCCGCTCCTTCCCACGCCATGCTTGCATGTAAGAAACAGCAACTCCATGCTGATCATGTATATCTTGCAGTATTTCGCTTGGTTTGTATTGTGGATTATCTCGAATACGTGCTTCTACCGATCTTGCAACCCAACTTACTGATGCCTGCTGATGATGAAGGTTGTGAACTCCCTCACAAGTATGCTCTCCACGAAGGGTTCTTATCGTAAAAGTTGGAACTCCAGGGCATTTTGCAACATGGACCCGCCATGGGCATCCTTCTTTAGAGCATTTTGCTATAATACGACTGCGATCTGATTTAACTATCCGAAGATCAAAATGCATAGCTATAGCAATATCTTTCAATGTTCTTCGGCAGGTTTCCACATTGGGAAACTCTCGTCCAACGACTAATGGATGTTCTGCTATGTTAACAGAAGCATCCTCTAAAACTAAAGGATGATCATCCATATATTCACCAACAGAAGAAAAGAGCAATGTCATGTGGCTCTAAAGGGCTTCCAAGGATGGGCATTGAGAAATGTCACCCTACCTAACTTCCTGTCAAATACAGACTCTGCAATACATGAGAGAATGGTTAAATTATAGAATAGCTCGAAACAGGAAAACAATGAAACAAATGGAAATATTGAATTATAGAACCGGTAAAGAACATAATAAATCTGCAAATTAAGTAATTAGCAATGGATGTTTCATCAATTGGTTCATTCAATATAAGAAAAATTAAAGCAAGTGCAGAGAGGGAAAGAGAGTAAAGGGTCCATCATCAGACTCAGAAAATAAATCTACTAACTTACACACTTAACAATGAGGGGTTTGTTTACCAATAGTTTATTGCAAGTGCAAACTAAACATTTGAACCCAATAACAAAAGTCAAGTATATATAAGCAAAACATTTACCTCTTCCATAAACTTAATATACTCTCCAGTATATAATACTCCAAACATTCCATAAGGAACCAAAGAAACATCATTTGGGCAGACAACTTCATTAGCAATGAAAGCCAATTGCTTTGGTTAATCACTTAATCTAATTACAACAAGTGTGATTTCCAAGTATTGTGAAACTCACTATATGCAGGTCCCTATAACATATCCCTAGAAAAGATGATAAAAATGAAACAAATTAAAAGCATAACAGACTATTGAGACAGACACCAAATATATCAGAAGTTGTTCCAAGTTTCCAATTATTTTTTTTCGTAAAATTGGAAGCCTACTTATTGGAGGGTGAACCTTGGCGCAACCATAAGGCTGCCTTGTGACCTGGGGGTCATGGGTTAAAATCCTGGATACAGCCTCCCCACTTGTACGGGTAAGGCTGTGTATATCTATCATTCCCAGACCCCACTACATAGGAGCCTCGTGCACTGGAAGGCTACTTACTGATCAAAGAGAAGATCAAACTTATAAGTTTCATATGCCGGAGGATGGTGCAGAAGCAGAAGTATAATGGCTTCAATTAACACAACCACCAAAGGAATATTGTATTGTAACTTGCTAACTGGTTTCTATCCAAAAGCAAAACCGCTTAGCACCTAGTGGCATTTAACTTACTCTTCTTGTCATTTCACTTATCAAATGCTTCAAATACCTTGCAAAGGATAAACTAATAGTAACTTTGTACCAATTGGAATTCACAAATGAAATCATATAGTTTTAATCTCCTCTCTTGTCCCCAAATACTCTCTCTGAAATTTAAAGCATTTAGGGAACAAATAACAATGACATTGGTAGCATAGGTCACAAAATCTGCATCAAAAAGGGAACTTTCACAGCGGATCCAGCATTTGCAATTTGAAAATTTCACAATTTTAGTTTCGGTTTTGCAAAATACGAGGTGGCAATGGGATTTTTCCACCCGGGAAAAACAAGGTGCGTTTTATAAAAATGGATTCTTTATTATCACATAAAAAAAAAAATTGAAATATCTAGGAAGTTTTATGCGAAGCTACCTAACTGTGCAGAAGAAGAAAGAGTAGAAAAAAGGGAAGAAAGGAGCAAGATAATGCTTGAAAACACCATGAGTGTAAAATTGCTCCCAGATGATAAAGAGCACCTTAGTTGATACCCGATATGATGGAGCTTTCTGCTACTGTTCCGTCATTTTTTCCCTTCTTCACCTTTCGTTTCTTCAGTTTCAGAAGGAGATGGTGGACTGAGACAGTAGCGAACACTCAGAACGGCTTTATTTATTTTACTCATTCTCATTTGTTTATTTATTTATTTTTTTCATTTTTCCTTTTCTGAGTTATTAATAGGGATGATAAAAATACCCATTAAAGTGGGTACCCGTGGGGATTACATGACTTGAGGGACTTAGCAGGGACAGATTTGGTCATGAGGATGAGGGGATGTCCTTTAGCTAATTCGGGGTGGGGATAAGGTCCATACATGGAGACCATGAAATCTACACTTAAATATAAAATTACACACACACACACATATATATATATATATGTGTGTGTGTCTTATAATAACTAAATATATTATTTTACTACCAATATTTCTCTTTGACTTGTACACTTAGTAGGAAATTTACTAATTGAGTTTGAAATTTGGATATTTAAGTTTATAATTTGAATATTTGTAATTTGTGATTTAGATATTTATATTTCTATTGTTTTGTAATGAATTTGTAATTATATATTTTATTTTTAATTTAAATTGTATTATGTTGTATTGGATAATAATATAAATTATAAATATTTATAGATACTTTATTAAACTTAAGAGTATTTTCTTTATATTTTTTTTATTCTTTTTAGATTTTTTAATAGAAACATGGATATCAGTGATTCAATCTCACAAGTGAATGAAAATGGGGATGATAGGGATAGAGGGACGGGGCGGAGGCAAAATCCTAAACGGCCCCCCGCCCCCACAGATATCCATTGCCATCCCTAGTTATTAACATCATCAGGAGAATAATTCTATACCCTCCTAATTGATCTTCTTAACAATCATTCTAATTCATAAATAAGGAGATTGTTTTGTAAATGCATTAAATAGCTTGAGATTATAAAAAAGTATTTAATATTTTTCTTATTTAAAAATTAGAAGGAGGGTTATAAAAATATTTTAGGTAGGAGGGTATATTATAACTCCTGTCATAATTGATAGAAAAAAATATAATATAATATAATTCGTTATAATTTAACTATACAAAATCAAAGTAACATTGATTTTTTTCCTTAACACTAAAGTTTAGATCGAAGAAAAAGCTCATTCCTCTATGTTTTATCAAATGCTCACAAAATAATATTGATTAAATTTTTAAAAAAAGGTTACTAGAAGTAATCTAGTGATGAGGAATCTAAGTAATTTATATAAAATCTTGTATTTAAATCTTATTGTCACCAATACATATATAAAAAAAAAAATTCTTAAACTTAGATTCTAATAATGAAAAGTGATATGAATTTTGTCTTAAAAAGAAACTAACAGTAATATATTCTCTAAATAACAAAAGAAAATCATATCAATTCAATTGCTTAATCATATAAGGTTGGTACTAATTCGGTTTCTTAATAAAAAGAAATTATATCAATTTAAATTTTCAATTTTGTAATTTGTGCACGAAAAGATGATTTTTATATCAGTTTCTATGAATCAAGGGATTCTTTTTTGTGCTTCTATGAATTAAGGGATTAAATTAATATTACTTAAATTTCTTAAAAACCGAATTAGTATGAACCTATCTTTCAAAAAGTAAAATATTGACATCTTGTTGAATTTGTTTACAAGATCATTGACCTTGTTATGATAGGGCAGATTGCATCTCATCTTGGATGGTTGCAATCACTATTTTATACATCTCGTGATAATTGACCCTCCTTCGAAGCAACACTTAGAGAGATTATTTGTAATCATTTATAATAATTTTTTGTGAGGCGAATACTTTTTCAAAATAAGTTGACATATAAAATACTTAAAGAAAATGTAATTTAATAAAATACATATGTAATATTTATTTATTAAGTAATTAAAAGTAAATCTACCATTACTAATTCATTTTAAAGTTATTAATTATGAACTTTTTTGTGCGATGGCCATTTTAAATATTATGCATTTTAAGTCCCGTCGTTCCTTACCAATAGTTACCATTCTGATCATTTGAAATATTATGCAGTTTGCTGATAGAGTTATTGTCTCCTAGTTTCTTTCTATTGTATTTAAGTCCTTAATCCTGCTTTCTCCGCCAAAAGAATCAAGACGTGCATTGCTGCGGCTGATAGCAAAATTAGGAGCATTTTGCAATGCACTTGCAGCATAGACTGGCTTTTTGATTGCATTTAGAAAATGTTGTTAACCCCATCTTCCTCTCCTTATGTTCAACACTTGCAGCTCCCCCTACATTCCGCACTCGCGGGCACCCTCATGGCCATCATCGCTACCACTGTCGCAACCCACTTGTTGCCACCAGCATAGTGGCGTGACATGGAAGGTTGGAGCCTGGAGCCTGGAGCTGGAGCGTGACGCAATGGAGGGCGACGAAAGGTCGGAGCTCAAAGCTGGAGCCCAACAGGTGGAGCACGACGGAAGGTCAGATCCCAGAGTTGAAGCGCGACACCATGAACCAATGCGGTGGCATGATGCAGCGGCTGAAGCGGGAGGTCGTAGCTAGTAGACATGGGGGCGATGTGGAAGAAAATCGAAAATAGGGGAGGGAGGAGAGAAAATGCGGGAGAGAAGCACGATGCAATTAATTTTATGCATAAAATGCATCATACACCCAGATGCATTATAAAATGTGCCGCAAAATTAGTCTACACATGTAATAACTCTTGGGACATAGGTTAAGCCAAAAGATCAATACTGCCTTTGCAAGCCTGTGTTGCAAGGCTGTGAGTTTTATTACCGCCATCAACAATTTATCTTTATTAGGCATTTTATAAAAACAGTATAAATATCCCCTAAGACTTGTGACCTCATGAAAAGAATAACTTCTTATCTCTCGGTACATTTTGCTACCAACAAAAAACAAAATTAGAAGTCCTTGAAATTAATTATTCCACTGATTTCGTAAAAATTGAATGTTACCAGTTCTGTATTATTACAAGGAAACATATCTTACCAGGCATCTAACACATTGACTGCACTGCACATGACACCATTCCCAGATATTGATTGCCTTGTATTAACATACATGTGAATGGTAACATCATCATATTGAATCAAAAGAAAAGATACTACTCAATAAGAGGTAACAACTTAGTCATGAAGGCTGTGAAAATGAACAACCATGAAAATGGAACAACATTGTAGTGCATTATGATTATGGTTTAGGCCTAATTTCGATTCCTTGAACAACAAGGCCACCCTTCCAGTCACCACTCTTGATCTCACAAACACCCATCTCCACCTCCTTGTCCTCTCCTCCTTCATTGAAGAAGTCTCCCAATTCCATCTCCAACCACCCATCTTCCCTCTGCTCTGGATATTGAATATCAAGATTCTCACTAGGTGCTGGTACTTCAGCAGTGGCCATGAAACGAGCTCGACTGAATATCCCTATCCCTATTCGGCGAGGGACAATCTGGTACCTTAGCCTCCTTCCTCTTTCGACAGCAAGGAACACGGTTCGCTTGTGAGTGTCGCCTCCGGCCACTCCAATGGAGACCTCAACTGACTGGTATTCAAAACCGTAGGCCCCTGCAGAGCTCGGCTTGAACACAAGGTATGCCCCATACAATGTCTCTGGGGACAGCATGCCAGTGTTGATCCAGCCCCGGATTTCCAACCAACACACACTCAAAAGTTCAGCCACCTCAGAAAACCTGCAATTAAATCGGAATTAATCAAATTCTAATCAAGCATATTATATGTTGTATTTTATTACAAATCTTTACATAGTAAGTTCCAAATTCAAATAAGAGAGGAGGGTTTTGTTAAGCAGTTGATCGTCAATGTAAAACTTCATCAAATTTTTATGTTAACTAACTATAGGCATTCCATTTAATCTTATACTAAACATGTAATGTTGTAGGATCAATTAAGAATGAACCAATATCTAAAACTTACCTTCATGTATGTCATCTACTCAATGGAATGCTTAAAATTTATAATTACAAATGGAATTTATAGGCAGTACCTGAGTTAAGATTTATCAAGATGCAGATATATCGAAGATAGTATAATTATAAACGTAGTAGTGAATCAATTACCTTGCCTCCTGAAGAGAAGTCCACCTCCAATACCTGGGAGTGTCTCCCCATACAATAGAGAGCATCCTCGCAGATAGCATGTAGCACTTCTTCCCGTATGCTTTATCCAGTTGAAAGCTCTGATAACATTCCATTTATAAACATAAATTAATGAAGGATGTCGAATCCATTTATGCACTTAAATATTTCCGTGATTGTCATTGTAATAAAAAACATAATTAAACTGATCAATAAGCCTTGCATTGAAGCAGCCACATGTGGGGAAGATTACAAATTTCAATAGCAAACAAGTACTAGTATTCAGCATTTGGAGTTAATTTGATGTTCTTTGTGATGCCTTCTTAGGATTCTATATATCTACATTGAAGCAGCCAGATATTGGGAAGATTACAAACTTCAATAGCATGACAAGAATTCAGTATTGTGTGCGTGCGTGCACTTTTTTCTTTTTGTTTTTTTGTTTTTTGTTTTTTTTGGTCTTTACGGCATTTCCACCCCAGATATTATTACGACCAAATGATACTCCCCACAATTGTCTTCTCCAAAGTTATCACTTCACCCAACTCTTGTTGGTCGTTTTTAGAGTAATTTGATATTCTTTGTAATGGCTTTTCAGGATTTTTTTCAATATATTGTCATGATTTCTTTCTAAGTGTAGGTTATTTGTACTTATTCTCTAGACTGATTCTAGAGACACAATAAAAGAAAAAGACACAAGGTGGTAAATCAACTACTTTTTCATTTTCAACACTCATATCAATATCTTTTCTCTCATTATATATCTACAATGAATCTAGAAAATAAACAGAATAATATTTTTCTTTCTCGAATCCTAGGCACAAATATCTTACCTACAAACACAATTGCTAATCACATTTCAGTCAATTTTGAGAGTGTTAAGATCTCTATTTAGAACTCCAAAATTATGGTTTGTAAAAAACTATGCTTTAGGTAAAAATTACTCACTCTGTTTTATAACATTTTTCACTTTAACTCTTTTGTTCAATATACCTGTTATTCTCAAATTTCAATTTAATATTTATTAAATATTTTCCAATTTTACCTTCAAATATAATTTTATGCATCATAAATAATGAAATATTAACATAATAAATTAGTTATTAAATAAAAATATTTTGATAAATAATTTTATAATCAAACTCTTAATTTTGAATTCTCTACAGATAGTTAAAGTAACAGAGAGGGAGTATAAGAGAAGCTACTGCCCAACTCACCAGAACGATATAAATTGAAGCTGCTAACCGGATTGCCCATTATTTCTAACACTAATTTTTTTTATGTAATCAATTAACAAGACAAAATAGTTTAACCATTTTTTTTTTTTTGACAAAAATTATAATGATAATTGAACTATATATAATAATAAATCCTATTCTTTCAAAGATATATATATATATATATATATATATATATATATATATATATATATATCACATTATTCTGTCATGGAAAATATTATGTAATCAGAAGAATGTAACCAACTTTTCTTTTATATACAAAAATTATGGTGATGATTGAATTATATGAGGGATGACACCAACTTATTCATCCAAAAATCAATAACAATACCACGTAATTCTCACAAAATATTCCGTTATCTAACATTTTTTGAATGAACAATGTATGGGAGAGGTGGACTTACCTTTTTGCCATCGTCAATGAGGAGCGGCTTTTGGCAGAGACAGAGATAGAGCTGCTTCTTGGAATGGAAACAATAGGAGCTAGCATCCGAGGATTGTGATATTACGTCGTTGTAATCGGAGGGAAGGAAGCTGTCCCAGACAGAGTCAGATTCCGCCGCGGACCTGAACGTGGACGACACCAAGGACAGCCTGCACGCATCCCGAGGAGTCGTGAACGACAGAACATTCGCTATGCAACCTTCGGGAAGGTCGTGAAAGTCCACGCCTTCTTCTGCCACCATCATTAACAACGTGAAAGTCGAATGATTGACTTGGTAAGAGGATTTTGTGTGTTCACTTGGTTTTTGTTTAAGTAAAATATAATTTTGGTCACAATTGTAGGGCGGTGCTTCTGTTTGGTGTTTGTGTTTGTTTGTGGGGTGTTTCCGTTTACAGCGGTGATATGACAGCGAGGGGGATATTTTTTAAGCTTAGCGGTTAACTCTGGCTTGACTTGAATTGTCTGCATAATTGCCGCACAATATTGGACCACAGAAGTAAGTAACAAAGATCGATTGTGCCACCTAAAGGATCTTTATCCTTATCGGATCTGTACAGGGAGTACACATGTCGTGTCCACCTCTCGCTTTTTCTTATCGCTACCTTATGTATTTTCGTTCTTGTTCCAGAGAATTTTCGACTGTGTGCTTCTAGAGTATAAATTAATGGTTGTAAGACGATGTGCTCTTACACATAAGCCTTCTCGAGAATCAGATAATTTTTTTTTTTTAATTTTTTGCGCTGGAAACCATTTATAATATTGCCAGTGAAAATATCAATAAACTTTGAAATTGTCAAAATACATCGTACGAGAATCGGTTGTCACATGCAACGCTTCTTTTTTCATTTTTCTTTTTCCTTTTTCTAATGTGGTTGAGATTTTCCTAAAAGGAACATGATTGTTTGCGTGAATAACGCTTAGCGATACGACAAACTCGAAAAAGGATGTGGAAGATAGCGGCGGATACGTTGGCCTCGGTCAGTTTGGTACTATTCAATGATCCATTATTATAGACGAATAGATTAAGTAATATATGAATGGCTCACATTAATTAATATAAATATTATAAATAATTTATTAAACAATAACAAAATTTGAAAATTATCCTTTTATCCTTCTTATCTTTCCCTGCACATTTCCACACTTTATGTCGTTAAACACTATCCATACCTCTTTCTCCATCGGCAACCCCTATCCTTTCCCTCCACTTCAGCTATATCCATCAAAACTTTTGCACTAAATTTCAAGTTTGAGCACATGGTTACTGCATAAATTGGGCTGAAATTATCCTTCAACTATTGCCAATACTGTGAGTTTAAGTTTTAGATTGAACTTGCAAATTACAAAGTACAAAAGAAAATTATGAAGTTGCTGTTATAACAACAAACAGTTCCAAGTGGTTAAATTAAAGCAGTATTCTTAGATAAAAAACATGACTTAATTCACATTGGGCTCAAATAATTAGGTTCTCTAAACATAAACTAATAATTTCTCGAAGAAGGAAAAGGAAAAGAGTATTGTCGGAGATTCGAGTTTTTCAATGAGTGGTTTCATGGCGAGGGCGTTTCGTAGTGTGTCTTTGCGATGGTTCTGGTGACATGCCGCCGTGCGAGGAGATGCACAAAACTGCCTCAACATCGTAGCAGAGGAGATGATTGATGAGTGTATGGCCAGGAGATGAGCGTGCTAGAGGAAGTGGAAGTAGAGGTGCCAGCGAGGGGACGAGCATGCTAGAGAAAGAGGTGGTGGATAGTGGGTGAGGTGGTAAGTAGGTGAAGGTTTTGTTTTTTGTTCTTCTCTACCATACCCAGCTACAATAGTAGTCCAGAAATATCTCCCTTGTATCTTTCAGTCTAATGTAAGTTTTGGGTTTACTTTACTAAAAGGAAAAAAAAAAAAAAAAAAACACAGCTTTCTTAGTTTATTATTGTTAAATGACAAAAAAGTAGGTGGAAGAGGATACAGATTCGGCAGTGTCAATTGTGCCGGGGGAGGGCAGCGGTGGAGTTGTGGAGGGGCCAATGGCAGCAACATAACTGGTGGTTGGGAGAGGTGGAAGAAGGAGGAGATGGGTGAGTATCGCTAAGCGTTATTCTCGCTGGGGTCCGACCGTGAGGCCCGATTCCATCACCACAGTACCCATGTCCATACGTGGACCTATTCCAGATCACCAAGGAGGAGATTACTTGCTGCCCTCGCTACTCCCTCTACATCATCGATCAGAATTGAAAAAACAAAGGCCTCGAACCTTCCAAGCAACAGACCATCGCCTTTGCTTGAATTTCACAATTTCTTATGTCAATTTTCGGGTATTTCTACTTGATTGTTATGTTTATTGCCCAATTTTTTATGCATTAGCTTTCAATTCAACATGCTTATGTGCGCAAATGAAGGGGAAAATTGGATGATAGCAGGATATTGCAATTTAGTTTGATTTTCATATGAGTAATTTTTCTATTGTGATTACATGTTCCGCCTCCTCCTTAAATTTCACAATATACTTATTCAGTTGCATAGAAGCAAAAGAACACTTGCCTTGTTTTATTTCATAGAAAAAAATAATAATTACTTTTCAACTATTTATTATCTATATACTTGTTGCTTGTTGGTATGATGTCTAACTATGTATAGGTTCTATACAAATGAAATTTGCACCATTGTACAAGTTAGGAGTAATAACTCCATTTAAAAAAAAAAGTTAAATGTAATAATGGGTGCAAATCCTACTGGTATGTACATAGGTTACTTTACAACCAATTGAAACAAATAGCATCAAGTGTATCTCTAAATGGATCAACTCCTGAGGTCCAGCAACTTCTGAACATCCAATTATTCTCTCTGCCCCATTTGTTTCTTCCTTCTTTAGTCTTAACAAAGTTGTTTATGTGATAAGGTTTAAATAATGGAAACATGTGGCGAATAATTTGATGAAACTGAATGATTAATTTTTCCGATTTTTTTATGTGATATTTTTGTTTTTTTACCAAACATATTCTAATTCTCGGTATGAGATGCTCGATTAATTTGAAGATTTCTGGTTCTAATAATGAAAGGCCACCACTTCCTTACGACTCAATCGGCATCCTCCACTGACCACGAATCGCCAGCAAGACCCAGCAATCGCTCCTTGCCGAAGCTTCATGCCTCACCTCAACCCAATTGCAACACCTCACGCTATCACCGCACCCGCACCACGCGAGCCTATGCTTTCCAATTGACTATGTATTATATCATCAATGACCAGAGCAGGAATATAAATCTTTACAATATTATGCTGCCTTCTAAACCTACTCCATGTTCTCTTTCCACAAATTTAGCTTGACTCTAAATATTTATGGATTTTGAAGGGAAAAATAAATTAATGCACACATAAGCCCAGTACGTAATTCCAAGTATTCTAAAGAAATCTCTCATTTTCTCTATAATACCACCTTATGAAGCCAAAACAATGGTAAATCATTGAATAACATCCAATGGTAGTAACATGTGTTGGACTTCGGCATGTGAGAGGCAGAGATTGAAATAGGTACTCTGGTGCTTGCTGGCTAGGTTGTCAGCTACATAAACCTTTTTATCACATTTCCAAAATAGTGCTGCCTTATCTACACAGACCTTGGCCTCTGCAACTTCACAAATGTTGCGCTGAATCTTTATCCTTTGATTGATTTCTCTCTCTCTCTCTCTCTACTTAAGTCCAATGCTTCCAAGTTTCTCTCTTCTCACACCAAAGTTCCAAACTTTACCTCAAGATTTTCTGACGGAATTCGAAAAATTTTCAAACTTTACTCTCTAATCAACGACAACAACAATTATAATAAAGAGGTGGGGAAAAAATAGGGAACCCCACTTGAAAATTACAGAGAGAAAGTGAAAAGAGAGTGTGAAAGAAGTACACAATTCATTAAGGGGGGCAGAGAAAGAAGCAAGATCATGTACTCCGCGAACCACGGCAGCTGTGACCGTTGCCAGCAAGGTGAAGGTGGCAAAGAAGTAGAGGAAGATGATGATGGTGGTGGTTCGAGGGGACACAGCCGTGTGTTGAGTGCTTTAGCCGTGTGTTGAGTGCTTTTCATATTTTTTTTTAAAGGTTGCAAGCATATAACCAATGGTGTGCTTAGTAGAGAAACATAAATCACGCATTAGTTACCACAAGTAATATAACTTACATACACCCTAAAAAACTTCATCACGGATGTGTTTGATTTGGGATAAAAATGAGGGATAAATTTTCATGGATCCCATTTATATGTAATTTTTTTCCCCCAAACCAAACATATCCTTGATAACTTGGCACAAAAATAAAATACTTTGGTTGCTTAATTATCTTCCTTAGGCCTAATCTCTATTCCTTCAACAGAGACCACGCTTCAAATTACTACTCTTGATCTCCAAATCAATTTCAATCATCTGCACCTTCACATCCTCTATGCCTGAATTGAAGAACGCCCCCATCTCAATCTCCAACCACCCATCACTTCTCACGTTTCTACGCTGCAAGTCCACGACAACCACTCTATTGTGCTGCCTTCCCTCTAAATTAGGATCCAAATAGACATATTTGGTACTATTCTAGCCACCAACTATGCCTATTGATATCATCACAGGAAAGTTCTCAAATCCATAGGCTTCGATCATCTTGAACATAAGATAAGCTGCATACTGAATGTTTGGGGACAAGGAAAGAGTATTAATCAACTGAAAAATAGCAAACTCAAACACATCACCAAGTTGAGCAACTTCCGGGAACCTCTTCAAAATTTTCAAAGATGAGAACGCAGGAATGGCATTGACATTGTAATAGGAAAAAACGAAATATCCACAAAAGTAAAACCATTCCAAAGCTCAAGAGCTGACCTGGACTCTCTGGGAAGGTTATAAAGTTCCAGTATTGAGGAGTGTCACCAGAAACAATGGCGAGAGCTTTGGCACCAAGCATGTAGCACTTTTTCCCACTCTTCCTGTCCAACTGAAAGCTCTGCATTCCACATATTCAAGAAACTATGTCAAAATGTTAAAACATTCCAAATCAAATATTGTGCGTATTTGCAATCGATTAAGCTTATAATTAAAAACTTAGCAAGCTATTACCCAACAACTTTTAGTTCCTAGTAACCTCAAAATGAAGGGTTTGTTTGTGATCACTTTGTGAACCAGAATTTCAAATTCATAATTTCATTACATCAAACAAATAGTGCATGGAATTTCTAAGTGCAAATTCAAAGTTCCTAATATTTTGTACCTTACTTATAAATCACTTAGTGATGGGGAATCTAGAAATTAAACTAAAGTTGTAGCGATATATGAGTGAAATATCGACTAGGTGAGTAGATCCCTACTGGCTTCATTGAATGATTATTACTTTTATTATGGTCATATATATAATGGTTTTTTTATAATTAAAATATTTTATGTTCCTTAAAATTAAATATTTATTGGTTCTTGACATTAATTTTCCCTGTATTTTAAACTTAGTTAGATATAATTATATACTGATTGGGGATTATTAAGTAAGGTTGTATCATTTTTCATGTACTCAGCATGGCTAAGCATATTTATGCTTATAAATAATAATGAATTTCGTTTTGGAAGCATTAATATGAATTATTTATGGGCATTACTAAATATATTTTATGAGTTTTATATCATTCACATGAGTAATTTACAATTTTTTTAATTCTTTTCAGGAAAAATTCATATTTTTTTTCTTAGCACATTCAATCACAAAAGTGATTTCAGATACAACAATATAATTTTTTTGTCTTGTTTGAATAATTACATGATAATCCTACAAAAATCTACTTCATATAAATAATAAATCAAAGTAATAGTAAAAAACTTAAAAGAAATTACAACAAAGGTGAGTCTTCTTATTAAATGTTTTACAATTTATTTTCTTTTAATATAATTAAAATTATCAAATAAAATATGTCATCAAATTCATTAAAGAAGTATTCATGGTTAAACTCGAGGAATATAATGTACTTCTGAAAAATTTTTGGAGTGAAATGCTACTTTTAAAGAAGTTCTGGAGCTTGATTAAGTTTAAGGAGTGGATTGTTATTTTTAGAGAATATTTTGAAGTGAAGTATTAATTTTAAGGAAAACTTAGAGCTTATTGGATTTTTTGAAAAATCAGTGTAATTTTCTCTAATAAAAGTAACAACAATTGCATAAACTTTGGTAAATTCAAGTAAAGACATATTTGATTGACCTGATGATTTATAATAGGATTGTAAATTGAAATTATTTTATCAACAACAACCGATTCAATTTATGTAAAAGATCAATAAAAGGGATGAGGAGTTTCCTAACTCCGTCGATCAGAACAGTGAGGGTGATGACGAAAGATTATGGAATAAAAATAGAAGATTACCATGTCGCCCTGGTTGTTGATGATGGGGTGATCCGACAGGGCATGATAGAGGGCTTTCTTGGAAGGAAAATACTTCTCAGCTCCAGCTAAAAAATTCGACAAAAACTGATCGCGCGAATTATGTGGTAAAATGAGATAGAAATACTTTAATATTTTTAACCACCCATAATTTTCGTCGAACCACTTAAAATCTATCACATATTCACCATTCTCAGCTGGCGAGCAAAGAAGGCCGGGAATCCGATTGGGAAGTGTTGAAGACGACATCGGAAGGGATAAAACGACCCCAGACAGCGTCAGATTCAGCGGCAGAATGGAAGAGTTTCGAAACGACATAGAGTCTGCATGCATCGGCAGGAGTGGCGTGCGACAGTATGTTAGCGATGGGTTCCTTCGGCAACTCCATTCTCTCCCCTCTTTTTCGGTGGACCTCCATTCTCTTCTGAGTTCTCTCTCCTCACTTCTCGCCGCACTCTGACCATAGTACCAATGACCCAGGTACGTACTTACTTATTGCCTTTACAAAGAATTAAAGACCAACAATACCCACGTCCTACATTTACATTTTTCTGTTGCTACAATGACTTGGATTTTCTTTTTTCTTTTTTTATTTTTGAGGTGACAATGACTTACTGTGTGGTAGATTCTACCTTTATCAAATTAATTTTAGGTAGAATTAATTTTATTAAAATTAATTTGATTATAATTAATTTTGAGGTAAAGTGATTTAGTGTGTGTTTGGGAACTAGTTTAGATTTTTTAAAACTGATTCTAGACTCCATAATTGATTCTGGGGATTTTTTGATGATTTTTGATTATCTAATCTCAAAATTAATTCTAATATTAAAATTAATTATGAGAGAAGTGAAAATTTTTTATCTTCTGTTAGAATCACTTTTAGAAGAACTATCAAATATAAATTACTTTATTTCAAAATTAATTTTAACTAAATCAATTACAATAAATTAATTATCAATTATATCCAAAATCAATTCTATAAAAACAAAATCAAACACACTATTACATTTGATAGTTCTAATAAAAATGATTCTGACAGAAAGTAAAAAATTTTCATTTCTCCTAAAATTAATTTTAAAAACAAAAATTGATCTTCAACTCTTAAAATCAAATATCATTAAAAATTGGCAAAATCAATTGTGGGGTAAGAGTCAATTCTAAACCCCCCTCCAAAAAATGCTAGTCCAAACATGCCCTTAGGTGCTTAATGCATAAGGAATGATATTACTTTAATTAAATTAAAAATTAAGAAATTGATTTATAGCTATTTAAAAATTTAGATAACATTATTATTTTGATATTGACTATTTCCCTGCATTTAAATTAAATATTTAGAAATTGATTCACATGAAATAGTTATAAGAATTGGATCTCATATAATAATAGTTTAATAACTATAGCAAAGTTTAAATCTTTTGGTTAATTTATTAAAAAAAATTTATTAATAGTTATACCCACCAAAGAATATAAAAAAAATGATCATTAGAATGCCCATAAACATATGACTTTTGGGAGGTGTATAATAGAAATGTTTTATCATGTTACATATATTAAGGATATAGTTCTTTCTCCACCAATAACATATATATATTATTTCTATCACTATTCTATTATTGAGGAAGGATTTAAGAGAGAGAAATCACCGTCTTATCATATTCTATTTATCAAAGGATTATTTCTTTTATTCAAATTTATGGAGAATGGTAAATTATGCGAAAGTACGAAATTTTAAATGTTTGGTTAATTTTATCAACAATAATTCAATTAGCCAATGATTATTTACGGGTACCTATAGTGCATGAAGCTTTGTTCTGCCGCGTCCCATTGGTTTTATTTTCTCATGAATCAATTTTTTTTAATTTTAGATTTTAGGAATTAAACACAGCTATTAATTGGATATTTATCATCACCTTTGTCTTGTCAGATTGTTTCTTCAATGCCAATGAGCTATTTTTTACATAATTTCATTTCACATTTTGGAAGTCGATCGTGCTTAATGAAGAAGATAATTTTATTTTATTATACATCAATATAAGGTGTATTTGGTATGGAATAAAAATATGAGATAATATTTATGGATGATATCTTTGTGTAATTTTACATATGAATGTTATTTATAAAATTTTACTTTTCATTTTTACCTACATATTAAATACACCATCGTTTAAAACTTTTTTATAAAATATAAATTTTATCAATCCAATTGTTGAATTCCAATTACTTATCATTAAAAATATCATTTTCATGAATTCAAAAGTTCTTTATTTTCATGATGGGAATGTTAACAATTTTGAAAACCGTTCATGAAAGGAAAAGCCACCTAATCCATTGGGTGGCCATTCAATTTAACATAAGGTTAAAATTCAAAATAGCCCCTTTGAATTTATTGACGACGCAAATTAAATTACCCCCGAGTTTCAAAATTGAGTAAAATGCGCTTTTATAATTCTGAAAGGAAATGTAAAAGCAAGAAAAGCAGGTTTACACAACCTGAATAAAACTTCTCGAGTTCATAAGAAAGGACACAAGAATGATAAGTGTCTTTTTTTATATAAAGATAAGGCACTATAAAATAGATTGCTCGCAACGCAAAGCAAGGTTCGAAACGAAAGGAAAAGTAAGCCAACTGTTCTGTATGTTTTGAATCAAACTCTGCTAAAGTTATATATAATACTTGGTGGATTAATTTTGGTTCCACAACTCATATTTTTAGTACAATGTAAGCGTTCCTTTCAATCTAAACTATAAAAGCCAAATGAGAATTTTGTGTATACAGAAGACAAAAACAAGGCCCAGGTGAAAGAAATTGGCACTTATCGTTTAATTTTAGATACTAAACATTACTTAAATTTGTTTCAAACTCTTTATATACCTATATTTTTCCCGCAATTTAGCTTCTACCGAAGCTAGATAAAGTAGAATGGTCTTCTAAATATTCATGTCTAGTTTGGAACTCTTGCCATCAATACTGGCATGTGCTCAATTTTGAGGAACTTCCTAAAAAGATCTATTTTGTTATTTTGTTATTTTATTATGTTTTAAAAAATATAATTTATGTGTAAATATAAAGTTTGTTTATATTTAAATGCAATATTACGAAAAATTTCGTTTATTTTAAATAATTTTTTATATTAAAAAATTAGAAAATCAACCTACATAAGTAGTTTACAATGTTTGAAAGCTCTAATGCAAGAACCAAAAAGTCCAAAACACTCGGCATAATATTCGAATGTCTGGAGTTAGCTCATTTTCGTGGTAGGCCTCTGCAGCATCTAACTGAACAACTAATCCTCAAATAGTATCACACATTACTACATACCATTGCGGCAAAACTTCAAACGAGGCTTCCCCCTGACCAAATACTTTTTTGATTGCCTTTTGTTTTTCTATCCATGCTTTTAAGGACATTATCGTATATCCATACCAAGACTGAATCTCTACAATCACGGATTTTGTCTTAAAAGATGGGTCAGATTCTACCATGGGCTTGATACATTATGCAATTATGTCTGAATCCAACATTGTGTAATCCTGCGAAATCCTTGCGCTAGTACAAGCGTGTGGGCCATTGTACTTTCTAATTTCTCAATAATACTGATTATTACTGAAACTAGCCCTAACAAGCCATCCACAATCTATGTCATACCATACGCATTTATAATAAAACATCGCTGCTTTTAACTCGTACACTTTGTAATCCACTCCTTCTGATATACTATAATGCTTAATTGCTAGTATAACAATCATTGAATTGCATTCCAACACCTAATTCTCCATTTGCAGCAGGATCACTTATGAAATACGAAGATAAAATGATCAAAACAAGAAAAATTAAAATGGCAGAAAATTAAATAAATAGGGTAAAAAAATTAATAGGCAATAAAATTTAAATAACAATAATTATAAAGATACCAGAAAAAATTAATAGGGCAAAAAAATTAAATAAATAAAATCATGCATTAAATTATGAGATGGCAAAACAATAATTATATTGAAGTCAACAAATTTTTTTTTTTTTGCAATTACAATATGAGGTCAAGCAAGAGATTACATAAAATGCATGAACTATAATAATGAACATGAAATGGAACTCCATCCATGCTCTAACATCATAACTCTCAATGTTATAATAATAATTTTTAAATCTTAAATAATAAATTTTCTACTAAAGATAACAATTAAGATGAAGTGTTAGTAACTACATACCCAAGTTCGTGTATTCTGGAAACTCAGGTGCATGCATAGCTTCAAGATCTAAAGCATGCATGAATAATGGCTCCCTAACATAGATACTGACTAGCCACCACTGTGTTTGATATATGCAAGTGCTCGTCATCTGCATCATCATCCATATCATCATCATATACACCATCATCGCCACTTTCCATGTTCGCCTTTGAAGTCCTTGTCATCACTTTCACTGATGGTTTGTTATTATTCTATCTCTCTTTTTGGAACTATGCTCGGCTTAGGTTCATCCTCTTCATCGTCAACTTAATGGTAAAGGGCAACAGTAACTTCTTTGAAATTGACATACAACTCAATGATAGGAATTTGTGCTTGATGTTGTTGATGTAACCAAAACATTTGTTGAAGATCGTCATCATCGCTTATTGGAATTAGTTGGTATTGCATGGAACCACCAAAAATCGAGATTAGATACCTATATGTTATTTTCTCTACTATTTTCAGAGTCTCAGCTTCTATGTATCGACAAAGCCTACTCTATAGGTCCGAAAACGACATAGTATATGAAATAGAGAAATATACTAGTTTTTCACATATAAATGACACACCTTTACTTGTGTTTCTAAAAATATCACCATTAAAATATACTATTATATTTGCACTCATTTTTTCCTCCCTTTTCTATTCTATGCTACTCTCTTCTCTCCACCTTTTTTTTTTGGGTTAAACTCCAACACTTTTCTCTCTCAAATTTGCAATATGAACTTTGCATGATGGGTTACAATAAGGAGGAAGCAAGTTTATATAGTTGAGGTTTTAAAAATCATCGATAGCGAGTTTTGGTGCAATCAAAATCGCCAATGGCAATTTTTGCTAGTCATACCACTTTACAGACTATCAGTTTGTCATAGCGTAGCAGTTAATAATTATAAAAAAAATTTAAAAATAAAACTTACCAATGGCAATTTTTAAATTAGAAAAATAACAATAATTTTATTTTCAAAAATTGCCGGTGGCGATTCATAATTTTAAAAAATAACAATATATCAAAAAAGATAAAATCCACAATGGCAATTTTTCCTCAATCCTATATTTTCGTAATTCTCCCAAAATTCCATATTCGGATACATAATATTTTCAAAATTCATATTAAAAAAAAAATCCTTTAGTCAACTAGTGTCTTTTTTTTTTTTTTCTTTTCTCTCTCGCCCACTTTCTGTTCACTCTTTCACCTTTTTCTCAATTCTTTAAATCCTAACAACATCTCCCTCTCTTTTTAATTTAAGTAGCATAGCGCTCTCTCACATATGAAAAATTCTTTTATCCTCCTGGTCTACAAACGCTTTTACTCCATAACAAAATCTCCACCCTTTATTTCTCTTTCCCATTCTCTCTTTTCTCTCTTCTTTCATCTACAAGTAAAGGTTGAGATACTCTATGCAGGAAATATTTCTTCTTCCATGAAGCATAAAAGTATAACTCCGCATACACAATCAATTCCACACACTTTTGCTATAAAATACACGCGTGTGCGCGTACGCACACACACATCCCTTTAGTTCCGACAGTGACACACACATTCACCCCTTTTTATATAGGCCTGGAAAGGCCATTGTTTTATTATTACACATTAATGGTCAAATGTAAAATGGCGGTCCATTTATGCACCGCTTGCCACACCATTTTTTTTTAACAACTTTATGTTACTTTCTTTATTGTTATTTTTGTATACTAGCCCATTTAATCTTTATTACTCAATTTATCATCACTTATTATTTTAATAAATTTCATTCCTAACATAGTATAATATATTTTTCAGTTTACTTTTATTTATTTATTGTCTTACTTTAAGAGTTAATGTCCTAAATTTGATTATTGATCTATAAATTAAAACAACTATTAATATAAAAGTATCAAGTAAATCAAATAAAATATTTAATTTAGATATAGAAATTGAAACGAAGCTACATAAAGCATTTTACGAAAAAGTGAATGTTACATGTTCAAGAGGAGACAAGGTTGAAGAATCAACAATCTCATTCAATTTATCCTGTAAGGTATCAAAGAAGAAGTAGTATTGAAGGGAAACATGGAAAAGGCAAGAAGAAAGGTTTATACAACCTATATAAATCTTCTTAAATCCACAAGAAGGGACACAAGAATGATAAGTGTCATTTTTGTCATAAATAGGGCACCATCGGAAAGATTTCCCCAAATGTAAAGCATGGTTCACAAGGAAAGGTAAGCCAAGTGCTTTCATATGTTTTGAATCAAACTATGTTGAAGTTCCCTATAATCCTCGGTGGATTGATTTTGGCTCCATAACTCACATTTTCAATACAGTGCATGGATTCCTTCAATCCAAACCATAAAGCCAAGTGAGAATTGCGTGTACATGGGAGATAGCAACAAGGCTTTGATCGAAGAAATTGGCACTTATCTTTTAATTTTAAATATTAGACATTATTTAGATTTGATTCAAACTCTACATGTAGCTATATTTTTCTTGCAATTTAAGGTGTATTTTGTTTCAACTTTTTAAAAAAGTGATTTTGAAGTTTAAATTTTATATATAGTTGAAAACTATTTTTTTTCAAGAAGCTACTTTTTTAATCTTCTACAACAATGTTGAAAACATAATTTTTTATTTAAATTATGATTATTTTTAAAAAATTATCCAAATATATAAAAATTGATTTTTTTCGATGAAAAAAATGATTTCTTATCAAAAAAATCCCAAACAAACATACTCTTAGTTTCCTTGCCTAAGCTTGATAAAGTGGAATTGTCTCTTAAATATTCAACGTGCTATGGTGCACTTTAGGGGTCAAAGCTGCACCATGCACCATCATAATCTAAAGGATAGGATGAAAGGTGTATGGATATACCAAGCACAAGTAATTCACGTTAAAATTTTCCTATCTTTCTGCCGCATTCTGCTTCCATCACCTGCAATCTTCACAAACCCCAGCCAGTCCAAACTCTAACTACAAATCGCTGAGGAAAAAAAAACCCAATTAGATCTGTAAAAGCAACAAAAAAAATCTAATTTATGTGTAAATATAAAATTTATTTATGTTTAAATGTAATATTAAAAGAATCTTTGTTTATTCTTAAATAGTTTTTTATATTATAAAAAATTAGAAAATCAAAATAATAACTTATAAAACCTTTTTTTTTTAGTAACTTTCCTTTTTCAAAAGAGCTTAATTATGATGCACTGATAGAGTAAAAAACTTTTATATAATCAATCAATCAAATTCTTCTGTTTGTATGATCATTTAAGTAATGGATGTGAGAATTAACCATATTTGATAATATATCAACACATGATTGAATGACGGTGTAAGAATTTTTTATACTGACAATGCAAATAAACTAAATCATTTTAAAATAAATCATCCAAATATATTAAAAAAATAAAAATAAAATATTTATTTTGAGGTATCAAGTTCAAGCCTTGAAAATGAAAATGAAAATTAATGGTGAGAAAATTTTACCATATAATAGGCCAACCTAACTCAAGCTAATTTATTTAAAGTCTAATAAATTTTAGATATTAATAATTTAGACGAAAAAATGAAAAAAAGGAAGTTATTTTCAGTTCAAGAAGAAATAAAACTTATGAGTGCGCCGATAAACAAATAAACTAGCCAGTCAGTAGACTAAAGTCTCTTTATAATCGGTAGTTATATCATCTTTGCAAAATGGTGTCCTGGCAAATGCAATAATGCGTCTCAACTCGGACAAAATCTTCGTTCGACCACGATACCCGCCAGCTTAGATTATAGCATAAAAACAAAACTTGAAAAAAAAAAATTTTTAAAAAAAATCCTTTGTTTCACCCATCGCGCCGAAGGCTGAAACATGCGTCAACCAGCAAGCATGACTGGCACCGTATTTTGCTCGAGGAATTTATCAAAACCCAAAGTTTTCCCTCTCTTACTTCCTTGGTTGAGAGAGAGTATTGATAACAACGATTAGAGGAGAAACACCTAGTGATCATAGTTAAGACTTCCAACAAGGACAATATCATAATGCATCACAGAAGATAGTTGGTCGTTCATCCACCAGAGGCCCATATATCTTAAATAAAGCTACCAAACTAATCGGGATACAGAAACATAAATCACTTATTAGAATTTACCACAAGGAATATAACCTATGCCTTAAAAAAACTTCACCAAGAGATTAACAGTTTGGCACAAAGGAAAAAGGTACTTTGATTGCTTAATTCTCCCCCTTAGGCCTAATTTCTATTCCTTCAATAGTGAGACCACGCTTCCAGTTAGCACCCCTGACCTCCAAAACGCTCATCTGCACTTCTTTATCTTCTATGCCTAGATTGAAGAACTCTCCCATCTCAATCTCCAACCAGCCATCCCTTCTCACGTTTGGACGCTGCAACCCCACCTCTCTATCGTGCCGCCTCCCTTCTGAATTTGGATCCAAGCATACATTTTTGGTAGTAGTCTCGCCACCAAATATGCCTACTGATAACTCCACAGGACGGTTCTCAAATCCATAGGCTTCGACCATCTTAAACACAAGATATGCTGTATACTGAGTGTTTGGGGACAAGGCAAGGGTACCCATCACCCCACGAATCTCGAGCCAACACACATCATCTAACTGAGCAACTTCTGGGAACCTGTTCAAAAATTGCAAAGATATGAACAGAGGAATGGCATTGACATGTGTCACAGAAAAATCGAAACATCCACAATGAGTAAAGCAATTGTGAAACTCAATAGCTGACCTGGAATCGGGCAGGGTTATCCAGTTCCAGTATTGAGGAGTGTCACCCCAAATAATGGTGAGAGCTCTGGCAGCAAGCATGTAGCACTTTTTCCCACTCTTTCTATCCAGCTGAAAGCTCTGCATTCCAAATATTCAAGAAACTGTCATAGGTTAACGTACCAAGCCAAATACTGTGTGTATGTGTAATCTATACAGCTTATAATTAAAAATTTTCTCTCAAACAGTTTTTGAGGGGAAAAGGAGAGATTTTTTAGCTAGAAACAATCGAATCCAAACATGCTAAAAGCCAACAACTTTTAGTTCCAGTAGCCTCAAAATTATGAGTTTTGTTGGGACCTTATGCGCCAGATTTTCAATTCATAATCTCATTACATTAAACAAATAGTGCATTGGAATTATAAGTGCAAATTTACAGTTCCTTATAGCCACATATTTCATGCCTTACTTAAAACCAACAAAAACAAGTCGATCACAGCTACCTCACGCAGGAATAATAATAATAACAACATCAGAAACTGTGGTAAATTCAGTAGGCCACAATGTAACAGAACACCTAATAAGCAAAGCTTGAAATGTCATTTTCTGGTCCAATTTTTCTCCCTCTTTTTTTCGACAGAGCGAAAAGGCAAAGAATTTGAAGAAAACGCATGAAAGCACACAACTTAAGAGAGAATGTACGGCCAACAGCTCCAGAACATAAAACTGTGATCTGATAATTTATAATGGGATCATATATTCAAAATTATTTTTATCAACAACAAACAATTCAATTTATAAAATAATATTAATTAATAATAAAAGGGAGTAGGAGTTCCCTAGCTTTATTTGATCAGAACGGCAAAGATGACGAAGGAAGATTCTGGAATAAAGATCGAAGAAGAAGATTACCTTTTTGCCCTGGTCCATGATGATGGAGCGATCTGAGAGGGCGAGATAGAGGGCTTTCTTGGAAGGACAGTTGGCGAGCAAAGAAGGGTGGGAATCCGATTGGGAAACGATGGAAACGACATCGGAAGGGAGGAAACGACACCAGACAGCGTCAGATTCAGCGGCGGAATTGAAGAGCTTGGAAACGACAGAGAGTCTACATGCGTCGGCAGGAGTGGTGCGAGACAGTATGCTAGCGATGCATCCCTCCGGCAATTCCATTCTCTTCTCGCTTTAGTCGCCACACCGATGACCCAGGCACCCAACAATCCGTTTATTGGAGTTTGCGTATTTTATATTGTTACCACACCAGCAACTCGGATACAATATTTATATAATCCGAACACTATATAATTGTATTTTCATATAATTATATAAATATATTTTATATAAAATTTATTATTAATTTATTAACATATATTTTTATATAAAATATATTTATATAATTATTGTTGTTCTTACAGACTATACATATATTTCTCCACATATAATGCAAAGCGGAGATGTACAGCTCGCACATTTTGGTGCAATGATTTTCTCGCGGAAATTTCAGGATCTTACTCAATCATAATTTAGAAAAATTATGATTATTATTTAATATGTTATCTAATAAGATTATTAGTAATAAAAATTATTATTTTAAAAAATTATCATTTTTAAAATTATTATGAATGTATAATATAGCATTTAATATATACAAATAATTTATATATATTAATAGTGTACAATTTTTATATATGTCATCCAATCATATGTTGTTACATAAGTAAATATACATGATCTTCACCCCACTACTCAAATCATATTCTCTTATTTACATGACTTTTGGAGTAGTATTAATTATTATTTATATTGTCAGTGCGTATAAATTAAATTCACATATTATAATAAAAATAAAAATAATTATTATTAGTATTAATTATTATAACTAATAATATTATTACTAATAATAGCAATGATTTTTATTAATTATTATTAATTAATAATTATTATTTCTATTAATAATAATTAAATAATAATAATTATTATTAATATTATTATTTTTAATAATAACATGAGGATTATTACATAGGTGATAATCAATGTAGACACCCTTATGGGCAATCCACAATACCACTTTAAAGGTAATGTGGATTACCTTAAAAATTTCGATTGCCAGTAATATGGCTCAATCAAATAATATAATATAATGAGTTCAAATAATTTAAAATTACATTAGTAATAATTCACATAGATTAACCTATGCCAAACTCCTTTGTTTTCCCTCCTTGAGACTTTTTCTCTTCCCCATTCATAGTACCCAAGACCTCAAGCTTTCCATTTTCCTTCTACTCCTTCTTTCCTCTATTATTAGCATCCTGAAAACTCTTCTTCTTTTACATGCCTTTAAGAACTCTTCTTCTTCTATGTCATAAATCGAGGTAGAGCTTGAAGCTCCATGTTTGGGAAAAAACCTCCGTGGTGGCTAGTGGCGGCACAAACACAGCATGGTGATTTGCCATGAACATGATGGAATAGAATACAACCTGAGACAGAGTTTTTTTCTATTAATATTTTGGATTTGATGTTGACAAGGGATCTAGGTAATTGTTTTCATTAGCTCTTACTATCTATAAAGAAAGTAGCAATCGTTCGGGAGCATCTGATGTTACGAAAATGGATTGGTATATGCTTCGTTCTTGATGGTAGTTTGACATTTCATTTAATTTTCAAATTTTCTATATTATTTCAATATAGGCTCATCATAGAGGAAATAGAGTAGATCTTATAGAAAGTGAGAGTAAAATGAGTAGTTGATTGTTTTGCTAATTAGAATTGGGTTTATATACATGGGTCTGCACAAAGCTAATCGTAAAACTCAAAATCGAAAACTAATGCCAGCTAAGCATGCAACTAACTTAAGCATGTAACTAACTTAATTTAATCATGCTAACACTCCCCCTTAAGATGGGAGGTAACGATTGATGATGCCCATCTTGGACATGAGACGATGAAACTGAGTAGATGCCATAGACTTGGTCAGTATATCAGCTAATTGATGTTGTGTTCTAACATGAGCCTGCTTCAAAATACCCAATGCAACTTTCTCTTGCACAAAATGAAGATCAATTTCAATGTGCTTTGTTTGCTCATGAAAGGTTGGGTTTGTGGCAATATAAATAGCTGCTTGGTTGTCACAAAAAACGAGAGTAGGAGAGGTTGTAAGACCAAAATCTCGAAGGAGATTGTGCGGCCAAGTAATTTCACTATTCAAAAAGGCCAAAGCACGATATTCTGCTTCAGCAAAGGAGCGAGATACTGTGGTTTGTTTCTTAGATTTCCAAGCAACCATAAAATCATCTACGAAGATGTAGTAGCTAGAAGTTGACCGTCAAGTGTCAACACATGTAGCCCAATTTGCATCAATATATGCGGCCATATGAAGGGCAGACTCTGAAGAAAAAAGAACTCCCTGATTAGGAGTGCCTTTAAGGTACCGAAGCAAGTGATGAATTGCATCTAGGTGTGGAGTGCGAGGTTGAGAGACAAACTAACTCAGCTTGTAGACGGCAAAACAAATGCAAGCCTAAAAAAGGTGAGATACAACAAGCACCCAATTAGTCTATGGTATTGAGAATTATCCAGAAGAGAGTCACCATCAGTAGGATTCAACTCCAAACAGGGATAATGCATGGGTAAATCAGCTAGCTTACAAGCAAGAAATCTAGTGTCCTCATACGTTGAGATAAGAAAATACCAAACTTGGACCGAGCAATTTTAAGTCCAAGGAAATAATGCAAACTGCTAAGATCCTTGAGCTTGAAATGATCTTATATTGCTTCTTAACATCACTAATGACAGTAGGTGAAGAACTTGCAATGATAATATCATCAACATATACTAATAGAGTTATAAAAGAATCCTTGGTGCCCTTGGTGAAGAGTAAGTTGTCATTCTTAGACTATAGAAAACCCAATTGAATCATAGCATAAGCAAACTTGGAAAACCACTGCCTAGAGGCCTAACGGAGCTCGTAGAGTGATTTTTGAAATTTGCATACCATGTGTTCCCTTGAATCTTGTACCCAAGAGGTAAATCCATGTAAATGTCCTCATATAAATCACCATTAAGAAAGGCATTGTTGATGTCAAGTTGAGCCAAGTGCCAACCCTTAAAAGCTGCCAATGTTAGTAGAATACGCAAGGTGGTAAGCTTGGCCACAAGAGAAAATATTTCCACAAAATCTAAATCAGATTGTTAGGTGTACCCTTTCGCAACCAACCTCACCTTATACCATCTACACTACCATTAACCTTATACTTCACCTTATGAACCCACAGGCAACCAATTGTGTGTTTATTGGGCAGAAGAAGAACCAGTTTCCGAGTGTGATTGGCCTTAAAAGCTTGAAGCTCTTCATTCATAGTAGTTCACTACCAGGGATACTTAGTTGGTTGATGATAAAACTGAGGTTCAAATTCAGCACCTACTTACATAATGAACTACCGGTAAGGGTCATGAAGTTTGGCATAAGAAAGGTAATCAGAAATCGGACACTGACAAGTTGAGGAAGAAGAAATCTGATTAAAATGAAATCTCTCAAGTAGCAAGGAGGATGGTGTGATCTAGAGGACCTTCTCAACTGAGGAATAGGCGTAACAGCAATAAGAGGTGGGGAGTCAACTACAGGTTGAGCAAGGAGCAGTTAGGTAAAGGGTATATCAGAATCTGGAAGAGGTTGAGGCAACACCAAGTTAAGAAAAAGGTCAGGTTGGTTATGTTTGTTGGTGATAGTGTGGAAAGGAAAGATGTCTTAATAGAAAACAACATTACAGGAAATAAAAAAGGTTCTTGTATCAAGATTATATAATCGATATCCCTTGTAACCGTTTGGATAGCTAACAAAAACAACTGCTATTGGGGAAAATTCGTTTCAGTGAGACACCAAAGTGGCTGCATAACAAAGGCACCCACAAGACCTTAAGGCAGCATATGAAGGAACAGAATTGAACAACAACTCATAAGGATATTTGTGTTGAAGAACCTTAGAGGGGGTGCAGTTGATTAGAAAGGCAGCATCAGACACACATTCTCTCCAAAATTGCAGGGTTACTTTACACTGAAAGTATAAAGCACGAGCAATATTTAACAAATGTCATGCTTACATTCCACTATGGAATTTTGATGGGGGCATTTCACACAACTGAACTGGTGGTCAATGCTGTGTTTGATGATGAAATCCTTGAGACTTAATTCGGGTGCATTGTCAGACCGAATGCACTTCACCATCTTCTGAAATTGAGTGTAGACATAAGTACAACAGTTCATCAATAGCTGTGGTGCCTCAGAGTTGTGCTTCATGAGAAATAACCAAGTAAAGCGGCTGAAGTCATCAACTATTGTCAAAAAAAAATATCTAGCCAACATAAGTTAGGGAATGAAAGGGATCCCAAGTGTCACAATGAATCATATCAAAAATTGTAGAAGAAACAGTGTTAGAAATAGGAAATGGTAAACGATGTTGTTTAGCTTATGGATATATAGAACATGGAGAAATAGATTTATTATCAATAATTAGGATTTGTTTATTATTCTGCAAAACATCAATACAAATGGAGGACAAATGACCAAGGCGATAATGCCATACAGATTTGGAAACTTTATTTCTAACTGAATTACAAAGGTAAGGTGCTAAGACACCAAGACAATATGGAGGTAGAATAGGATGAAAAACATAAAGGCCTTCATGTAATTCACCTTTCCTAATCTTCCTCAAAGACTTGATGTCTTGAATGAAGAAAGAGTTATGAGAAAATGTGACATTGTAATCATGTGAAGTAAGGAACTAATAGAAAGAAGATTGAATTTGAAACTAGGAATGTAAAGAACATTATATAAGATCAATTCATCGTAAGCAAAATTGTACTAATGCCAGAAACAAGAATGTGAGTGCCATCAGGTAATATGACATGAAATGTAGACAAGGGTTTATAAGCGACAAAATATTTTGGATAGCAACAGGTGTGAGAAGTGGCATTGAAATCAAGTATCCAAGTTGAAATTGAACCGGAATCTAAATTGAAAGAAGATATAACATAACCTGAATTCTCAGGGAGAGAGGCTGTCTGATTTGGATGTGGAGTCATGGCAAGGGATAATTGGTTTGTGAGAATTAACAATAGTTGCTGACATTGAGCCGGAGTCAAGGCAGCAGCAGTCTGAGGAAAACTAGAGGATGCAGCATCAAATCCAGGATTGACAACAGCATGAACCATAGGAGAGGATTTGGTTTTGGGCTTCCAACTAGGTGGATAGCTGTGCAACTTGAAGCACCTATCCATGGTGTGACCAAGCACTCCATAGTGACTGCATATAGGCCAATCCTTCTTATGAGTTTGTGATTTGGAAGAATCCTGAGGCTGCTTAACAGAAAATTGTCAAATAGCCATAGCCAATTAAGAAGAATCTTGAGAAATTTGGCTACTACCAACAGCTCTTTGTGTCTCTTCTTGAAGCACCAAAAAAAAAATCTAATTAATTGTGGAATAGGATTAAGAAGCAACAATTGACATCAGATTTGGGAGAAAGACATGTTCAATCCCATTAGAAAACTCATCACATATTCTTATTGATGAAAAGCAGCCATAGGCCTGATTCCTCCACAAGTTATGAAAAGTGTTTAACTCTTCCCAAATAGATTTAAGCTTTGTGTAGTAGAGTCTTGTTGAATCAGAACCCTGAGTGAGACTAATCAATTGTTTACTGAGCTAAAAAATGCGAGGCCCATTCTTTTGTTGGAACCGATTGTGCAAATCTTTTCAAATCTCGTGCACAAAAGAAGAGAAAATGATCCTTTGAAATGGAGTTGTAAATCCAAGAAATCACAATGTTGTTGTTATGTTTCCAAGCTGCAAAATGCTGAGGATCTTCAGCTTCATCAGGTTATTTGATTGAGCCATTGACGAACCCTAACTTTTTCTTGATAGAGAGAGCAACAAGCATCGCTTTGCTCCAGGAGTTGTAGTTGTGTTGGTAACCAATTGAGAAACAAGCATCGTGCCAGGACCATCGGCTTGGTGAAGAAAGAAAGGATTTATTTGATCTTCCATGTTCACAGCAATGCAAGAACGAGCAAGAAAATGGGAGAAAAGGCGAGAAAATAGAAGAAAATCAGGGCACGTAGAGAGAAAAGCGCCTAATGTCTTATGATACCATATAGAAAGTGGGAGTAAAATGATTAGTCAGTTGTATTGTTAATCAGAATTGGGTTTATATACATGGGTTTGCATAGAGTGCTAACGGAAACTAAACTAATCACAAAACTCAAAACTGAAAACTATTGCCAACTAAGCATGTAACTAACATAAGCATGTAACTAAATTTAATCATGCTAACAATTTTGAACTATATTTCTCTTTGAGGAATTTTGTTAGTTTATTTTAGGTTTGCCTTAAAGTAGAATGATATGAAAATAATTGTTTGGATAAAAAGGCAATAATGTTTCTTCTTTATCAATTTTTTTGCTCTATGACTTATTTTCTTTCATGCTTTTAAAATGGAATTGTTTCTACTTAGCTTCTTAGTTTACTTATTTTCTTTCATGCATTTGATGCATGTTTTGAAATTGCCCATTCATCATATGGTTAACTTGATTTATTTGTATCTTTCTTCTCTTGGGTTTAGCCATTGACAAAGAAACACATTCCTTATTGTTGCTCCTGTCATAGTTTTCTATGTCTTTATTGCAAAAAAATTGATGGATGATTTTCAAGATCACTGGGGGATAAGCATAACGACTGTAGCTACTGTATTCATAGTTTATTTTGTCTTTTTTATTTTGAAATTGATGCAGGTTCATTATAGGTGAAGAGCCCTTTGGACAAGCTTATGATGCTTAAGCTCAAGGGAGGCTTGGGGACAACTGTGGGTTATACTGTCGAATAAACATGATTGGTCATATATAGACCTAAATTGTTCTTTTTATTTTAAACCCTTCACAGTTTTGTTGAGGTCATTCTTTGGTTTTTGATAGACTTATTTTCTATTTTTATTGTCATTAATAGATTATTATGTTAGCTGAATTTTACTTGTTTTTAATTCTGCTATGGTTCCACAAGGTATGTGTGAAATCAAGTATGCTTTTTGATTTGTCTGATCTGTCGATTCCTCCACTATTCTTAGCATCTTCACTTTTTTAGAGCTCAAGGCTAGGGGCTTGTGGTCTGTTTGGTCTCTTGGTCCCCCAGTTCCTTGACTTTCCTCACCTCGCCTTTCTTAGCCTTGTCACTCTTTTAGAGCTTGAGGTTAGAGGGTTTGTGATCTATTCGAGTTTTCTATCTGCCCGACCCAAGCCTACTTTACCATTAACATAGGGAAAATTGCCGTATTTATGCCTTGCTACGTGCCTCGCATTAATAGCAGATACCATCCTCATCCCTTATAAATACCTTAGTAAGGGGAGGAGGTTAGGCGACTTCATCTAAACCTAAATACCCCCACGTTCTCTACCACTAGTTGAGGCAGGAACACTTTTCACTATGCAATGCAAAATCGAACAACAGTCGCTACAACCTATGAATATGCAACTCTCTCTCTCTCTCTCTCTCTCTCTCTCTCTTTGTTTGCTTAGCTTTGCCCCAATGCTTTGAACCTTTTTATCGTATTCTGTGTCTTAGTCGATTAGTGACTCATCAAAGTAACTATTTACTTTTAATAATTAGGGGCTTTTACTTTTTCATGTATGTTATAAAACCCTTTTGACATTGGAATTTTTAAGTAGTGAGTGTTTATGGCTTCAATTCAATGATTACTTGGAAATTCAATTGTGTATTGTTAGTATACAACACTCACTCGCTTATGGTTATTCATGCGGAATTTGAGAGCTGATTAGTAAACTTTCAGCTTTGATGTTCAATAACAGCTTCAATTTTGGAAGGAAAAAAAATGATGCTATTTGTGGGCATGAATTAATAAGTTTTTGTGATACCAGTTTTAGGAGAAAAAAAATGATTTTGGTTAGGTTTCTCTGAATTATGAGCTAGGTAATAAGTTTCACTATTAACAAACTGTTGAATTCATGCTAGAGGGTTGTCCCTTAATATCTTGGAGCTTAGCTATGTGGTTTTGTTAATATAATTGTATGTTTTGGTGATAATCAAATCTTAAATCCATGTCATATGATTTCACAATATTTGATTCCTGAAACACATGCAAAGATTTCTTTCTTGTGCACTTTCTAATAATCATATATTCTAAGGAGTAAGGGTCTGAGAATTTTTCATTTTATGTAGCCTTAAGGGAAGGTGTTCCCTAATCCCTATCATGGGAAGTTTAATAATTAAGGTTTTGAACCTTTGCACCAATCCTGTATATATCCTTATCACTTCGTATTAATTACAAACTAGGATGAGAACATCATACTCATTGAGGATAATTATTTTTTATATGAGATTTTTGTGAAAAATTTTGAAAAATATAGTGTTTTTGGTGAAGTTAAAAAAATATGGTATTTTTATTTTTTATTATTTTTTCTATCTCTTCTTTTCTCTCTCTCTCTTCTCTCTCCTCTATCTTCTTCATCTCTCTCATGCCACATGCTCTCTCTCTCAAAATCACACACACACACACACACACACACACACACACACATGCACGCACGTACAACACAAAAAAATGAAATCTAGTTGAAAACATGCTGGATTTCAAATTTTTTTATTAAAATAATAGGATTCGGCTGACAACAAATTGGATCCCTTTTTTTTTCTTCTATTTTTTATTAAAATAATGGGATCCAACTGACAACAAGTCTGATCCTTTTTCTCTCTCCTATTTTTTATTAAAATAATGGGATCCAATTGGAAATATGCCAAATTTCAATTTTTTCTATTAAAAATAATAGAATCCGATTGACAACAAATCAGATTTCTTCTAAAATCCCATATTTTTTGAATTTTATCAAAAATTCTGTATATTCCCAATAAACCATTGAAAACAACATATAAAAAAAATCACCCACTCATTGACATGTCGTACAGTAGTTTTTGGTGGGGTGAATGACTATTGATATGTACTAACCTTTTCTCAAATAATTAATTTTTTATTTGCAGGCTGATTTAGGTAGTATAAGTGACTATTCTGCTCATTATGCTCATTGCACTGTGATAATCTCTATATAGTATAGCAATAAATCCTTCAGGAAAAGGTGAAAAAAAAAAATAATGGTCTTGGAAAATTTGTAGCTGTGTTATGAAACATGTTGGCTTTATAGTTTACATTAAGGTCCAGTGTACTTTTTATTTTTAAATAAGGAACCATATGTAGATTACCTGAGCCTTATTTATTTTGTACGAGAAATGATCGAATTGGCGGATCTGCAATTAGCATTCTGGAGTTACTATTTTGTGTTCATAACTTATGAAAGTGGATTCTTTACCTTCTGGCATTGGTGAATAAAATGACTCATAACACATTAATATGGTACTGTGTTAACATGAGTGATGCTTATATGGTCTATTTGAAATTTTAATGATTTACCGTTTTTTTTTTTTTCTGTTTTGATGCATGTTTAATCTTCGTGTTGTTATAGGTGAAGTCATTGTGATATACTAGGGTCAGCAATTACAAACGTGTAGCAATTTGGTGCAAAGCTTAATCAGTTTCCCTATGATTTCGTAGACTAATTGCTATTGCAATTAATTGGTATTTACATCTCACAATGCAATGAGATCTTTAACGGGTATTATAAACTATATACATTTTAACCTCTATATTTTAAAAATATATATCCTAACTAGTTGTATTTTCGTAAATATATACTTTATCCTAAATAAGTGTACTATACTCTCCTGAATTTTGGGTCATATATAAATTGACCCCTGAATTTTTCTAAATGTGCAATTTGACAACCTAAATGTGTAATATTTTTGTTCATAATTGATAAAAAAATTAACAGAAGGGCCAAAGTGTACATTTACAAAAATGTAGTAGTCAAGATGCATATTTTTAATGTAAAAGGTAAAGTATACATGGTCTATAATACAGAAGATAAAATACAATTAATCCATATACTTTGCACAAGCAATACTAAACATGTACATTACATTGATAGATAATAATTATAAATTTATATTAGATAAACAAAATTTATATTTATATATTTTAAATGCTTATTAAATAAATTTAATATTTAATATTTAAATATTAACCATTTAAATAATTATTAATTAATTATCTGTTTATTTTAATATTACAGAATTATGATTGTAGATCTACTTCTTACTTACTTGAGTAAATACTTTAATAAGTAACATTATTTACTATTTGATTTAAAAAAAAATTAGGGATGAAGAATTTTATAAACTCTTTATAACATATGCTAAAATTTCATATTAAAATTTTTATTAAAGGCAATGATTCTTGCATCACAATAGAATTTGAACATACAACACCTTTTTTTTTTTTTTAAATAAATATCAATATTGATATCTCACTTGGGAGATAACAAACATATTCATTGCATGGGTAAGGCAACGATTTTCTTGCAAATTGGACAGCAGAATATACATTGGCTACCAATGATATCATAATTATCTTTTTGATCATTTAATATATTTTTAATATTATCATATTTGACATTCAAATTGCAAATTTATATCTTACAGTTATATTTATTAGGTTAGATACTAAAGTTTTAAAAAGCAACATTATCATATATATATATATATATATATATAACTTACAAGTTTACAAGTTTATATTATTTTAGAAAATGGTGCTTGCCTAACAAAAGTAATTATATACCTCATATGTCGGTGTACCAAACATATATTTTATATAGGAGATACCGAATAGGTATATTATAACTTATAAGGTAATGATTTATTTACCTAATTATAATTATTAACAATTTATATTAAATTTAATTTAATATATTGCATTTAAATATTTATAATCTTATGATAAATTATTTTTTATTTTGATTAGAAAATATAAGCAATTTATATAATTACTAATAAATTATTTTAATATTACAATACTCCAAGTTTATATTATTTTAGAGAATGATGCTCACATGATAAAAATAGCCATTAATTGATCGATTTCCTTACTAATGTTATATCTCAAATGAGTGATATCAAATATATATATTCCATGAGTGATATCAAATATAAACATTATACGGATAATAATTTACATATCTTATAATTATTATCAATTTATATTAATAAAATGTATTTATCCAGCATATTGTTCCTATTTAGAAGCCACCAAAAATTCAATTTTTTTATTTAAATATTATATAATTCCCATGCATTACACGGATTACTATACTTAATTTACCGATATAAAATAGGTTAGTTTTAAATTAATATATTAATATTATTTACAAATTAAAATAACACAAGATCCAGCACTATGTAGGGATTATGTTTAAAGATTAATTTATTTTTTATATGTATTAATCAATTTTTTTGTTTATTCATATTAAGATTTTATAAATTTATAGATAAATTATTTAATATGCAGTAAAATTTATTATTAAATTATTTAAGTATTTTTAATAATCTATTAATAGTTTAATTTATTAAATATTATTATTAGTAAAACAAAATTTGTAAGAAAATTAAAATTACCTTAAACCTATAACAAAATTAAATTTGTAAGAAAATCACTTAAAATATCACAAAAAATTACTTATCAAAATCAAATTTTGTATGATAAATTCACCTAAATATTAACTTAGGAATATAAACATAATACATCTTTTAAAAATGTCCACTATTAACATTTAACAAAGTACAGCATTACAAAAAAAAAATGATAAAAAACCAAAAAAATATTGTATAACTGAAAATATCAATTGTTTCTCCAATCCAATATAGCATTTGACCAGTTGCACTCCATTTTATGAGACAGGATTGTAAGTGTTGAGCGAGAAAATTTTTCACAAAGTTAAAGTATAGAACCAAAAATTTGAAAATATTTCTAAAAAAAAATGGGTGGAAAATATTTTCTCCTGAAGAATACACTGGAAATTCCTCCTAATAAATGGGCAAGAAATTTCTCCTAACCCCCACTCCCGCGCGCGCGGGGGAAATGGACAGTAAATTTCTTACTGAAATTTCGCTCGCCCAAAAACCTCTATCATATATAAATATTGATTATTATGTTGATATTAATTTTTAGCCAATAAATAAATTAGAAATGATACTTACACTCTAGAGACTTGTTTATTTTAAAAATTAATCCTTGAAATATTTATAAGAGCTCGAAAATAATAAAAGATTCCTGTTGCGAAGTTGGCTACTAAGAGATATTCAATATCCCTTACCAAGACTTTTCACCTAGACGTAGGTGAATAAGATCCCAATGGTTGGACAAACCTCTAAAAATTCCACCAGGATATGTTTGGCACGCCTGATAGGATAAAGTCTAATAGTATGAGACTTGATTGTATAAGATATGATAAAAATTTAATATTATATAGTGTTTAGTATGCCATTATATAAAATATTATATTATATACAATATAACTAGAAAAAGAGATTATAATAAATATAATTTTTGAATATTAAATTTAAAATTTAAAATTAATATAATTGTTTAAATACTTATTATAATTATTTTAGCTATTTTTATTATATATAAATATAATATTATATTAAAAATTATTTATTTATTTTTAATATTTTTTCATAATATAAAAAATATGAGCAAGTAAGAGAAAAAGAGAGAGAGAGAGAGAGAGAGAGAAATAGAGAAGAAATTTTTATACATTAAAATTCAATTAAATCTAATATTATATTCTTATATTTAAGTTGTATTTTTTATTATATATAATTAAATTTATATTAAATATTATTTATATATTTTATTAATAATTTTTTATTCTTATATTTTTATGTTAGTTTGAATAGTTATTTTAAAATTATTATTTTTTAAAAATATTTATTTATTATTAAATTTTTATTAAATAATATTATTTTTTGTTTATATGGTTGTTATTTTTAATTATTTATTTAATAATTATTTTTATTTTAATAAAATATATTAAAAATAAAAAAAGTGAAAATAACTCTTATATATTAAAAGTTAATCAGGCCTAATATGATTTTCGTAGGCTGGATTAAGTTATCCACCATTTTGATGTATAAGGAAGGTTTGATGGATAAGTTTACACAATACGTTAATTGTACCAAACAACGGATGAGGTCATAACGTATTGTATTACCTTATTCTATCATATCTAATACGGCATGCCAAACACACCCTTAAAAAGATCGCAAAAAATCGAGTAAAGACCCACCTATTCAAATGTGACTGAATGGAAGGTGCATTTATTTTATTAAACCTGGTGATCTGAAAATTAGAGAAAGGAACCCTAATATTTAGCTTCTGGAAAAAAGTATCGTAAACATAAAAGAAAATAGGCTTTGTGTCACTATTCCTAAAATGGCATAGTTAATCTTGGCAGCCATAGGGAAGATACTCGAATAGAGTCTCGGTCCCATAGGCCGTGATCTTATTGTCCCCCCTAAAATAGGTGATACTCTCTCCATCGCTATGGAGGTTATAAGCTTTGCTAAGAATGGACCAAAGAGTATGGGTCCTCGAAAGTTGAGTCACTCACGACTACTTTCCCGTTTATCTTTGTATCATCCTCTACTTCCTTACCCTTAGCTATGGTTGTTCAAGAAACAGAAACAGAGACAGAACTGAGGGGTTATGAACACTCGCAAGTTCAAATTATAGTAAACAGAGCAACATTCACATCTTGTGTATTAACAAATAACAGTAGATATGGGGATGAATCCTCTTTCCCAGGGGTCGTAGCACGATTATTCCAGAGAAATATGAAAAGCCCAAAATGCAAGCGTCACTTACTTGATTAAAGTAGAAAAAAGTTAAGACAAAGTGAGATGAAGGAGGAGTGACTAGATTGAAGTCGCAAGAGCACAAAATAACAGTGGGAAGCTTAAAAGGAAATTCTTCAGCAATGACAGCGAGAAGAAACTTGAATGGACTAAGTTAGGGTTATTGAAATGGCTTCCATAATCCAATGGTAAAGAGGTGTTCCGACCCTTAAACTGATCCATGGCTAGGGACTAAAGAAGCGTGATCCAACGATTGAGAATGGACACAACATCAATTATGGTTGTTGGTGCAGAGAAGGAAAGACGTTGGACGCTTAGGGAGTGCCATGTGTGTGGCCACGATTATCAATACCCACGAATAAGAATGTGGAGGGCTACATCCGAATAACCGATATAAGCTCGGAAATCGTGGCCCTTGGATGATTACCAAGCTTGGAGGCTAATTGGGCTGAACCATACCGATGCATTTTAGGGATGGCAATAGGTGTCCCTAGCGTTGTTCCCCGTCCGTATTAGGAAATATATCCCTCATCCCAACATTTTTAATGTCTCCATTCTCTGTTTTCATGAAATTTAAATCCCACGGATATGGATGTTGTCTCAATTGCACCATGGTCGCAGCCAAAAGCCGACCAAACCATTGTTGCTGCAGGACGAGCAGTTTTATGCGAAAAAATAAAAAAAAAAAAAAAAAGAAAAGAAAAAATTCATAAAAAAAATTCTTGAATTTTAATAAAATATAAATAATATCTATATTCCATTACAATATTATTAACATAATATAATCCAAATTAACAATAAAAATCCAATAATTTCAACAACAATTATAATTATAAAAGATAATTAAAAAAATCCAAATAATAAATATATCCCTTAGGATTTGGGGAGCTTTGTGTGTGTGTGTGCGTGTATTTTTAAGATTTTTAAGTAATTTCACATGTAAATAAGGATTTAATGAGTCTCCGTAATATAGAGATTTCATTTTCAGTCTTTGCCTTATTTAGTAAATGGAGATCCTGTCCTTACCTTAGGGACTAAAATCATTTCTATACCCATCTCCATCGTGAGTAATCTCCACGCATATCTGTCTAAATAGCTTTTTTTGTTATCCCTAAGTTATATTTTGATAATATTATTTACTTTATTAATCTATTACTGAAAGTTTATATCATATATAGAATCTTATACATTGGCATATGATCAAAATTCGTTGTGGATCACACGGGTTCCGCATGCATGAGTTTTGATACATGTGTGAGTTGATTTTTCGATTCTCTTTTCACTTTTGATGTGTTGAGAGGTTTTCTTTATGATGAGTTCATTTGTATGTTTTATTTTAATAAAAAAATTATTAAATGAACATTTTTTATATGTGTGAATAATTTTTTAAGAATTTAATTTAAATGCACCGACAGTGTAAAACAGTTTTATACTGTCAGCTAATAAAAATAATAGAAAATACTAACTCATATAAATAATTATCTATTAGAATAAGGGATCCACTATAATTTCTCACTTTCCCCTATTTCTATTGATTAACATTATAAAATAATTTTACATTATCAATGCATACTAATTAAACTCATTTTTTAAATAAAACATTAAAAAGCATAAATTATATTATTTGTAAAAGGTTGAAAATATTTTCTAATCTCTCCCCCTCTCTCTCTCTCTCTCTGGATTTTCAGCATATATCCTTTTGTAAAGACAATTCTGCTAAAAACATAATCAGATATTAAATAGGAGCATATCTTCCGGTTGGGATTCGAACAGTAGTGCACCATGTTACGAAAGACTTTTAGTTTTAGTCTGTAAACCACACAAAAAAAAAAAAAAAAGAATTGAGTCCCCATAGTCGTAGTGGCACTCTTCTCCTTAATCCCTTTTCAAAACTTTTTAAAATATATTTTTTTAGTTCTAAAATTTTTAAAAACATAAAAATTATTAAAAATAAAAATATTTTTGCATAATGTATTTTAATAGAAATTAAATTTTATTTTCTGAAATATCTTTATAAACAATAACACATTTAAAAAAAAAAAAAAAAACTCATCCAAAGAAGCTCAGTGCATAATCGAACGCAAGACGAATACTCGCAAATTCATCCACCACCCTCAGAACCCACTAATTTGGATATTGAAATACAAACCAGTCATGAGAGAATTACAAAAAGTAACGTAACTTACGCAATTTGGTACAAAAGTAGCACCCTTTTTTCTATTAAAAAAAAATCAAGCTCAATACATATAGTTGCAAATTCATCCGCAGAGGCTGATGTTTAAAATAGAAGTTCCCCCACTAATTGGGACGCTGAAATATAAACCTGCCACGAGAATTACAAAAGCACAATGTTACCAATACCTTAAAAACTTCACGAAGAGAGTAACAATTTGGCACAAATACCGTACTTTGGTTGCTTAACTAATTCTCTTCCACAGGCCTAACTTCTATTCCTTCGATAATGAGACCTCTCTTCTCGATACCAGCCTTAATCTCCACAACACTCATATGCACTTGTTCCTCTTCTATGCCTGAATTGAAGAACACCCCCATCTCAATTTCAAACCACCCATCGCTTCTTGGACTTGGACTCTATAACCCCACCAATCTGTTCTGCGGGTCTGGATCCAAGCTTACATTCTTGGTGCTAGTCTCACCACCTAACATGCCTATTGATAACTCCACAGGACAGTTTTCAAATCCATAACCATAATATCTGATATTGAACTCAAGATCAGGTGCAAACTCATCAGTGTCTGAGGACAAGGCAAGGTTTTGAAATCCGTAGACTCCGACCATGTTGAACACAAGATAAGCTGCATAGTGAGTGTTTGGAGACAAGGCAAGGGTACTCATCACCCCGCGAATCTCAAGCCACCACACATCTAAAAGTAGAGCAACTTCTGGGAACCTGTATAAAAGTTGCAACTTGCAAAGATAAGAACACACAGGAATGATATTGAAATGTGTCACAGGAAAGAAAAAAAAAAAATCCACAATTAATCAGGAAAACAATTCCAACACTCAAGAGACGACCTGGACTTAGGCAAGGTTATCCAGTTCCAGTACTGAGGAGTGCCACCCCAGACAATGGTGAGAGCTCTGGCAGCAAGCATGTAACACTTTTTCCCACTCTTTTTTTCCAGTTGAAAACTCTGCTTACCAAATATTGAAGAAACTGACAAAAAGTTAATATCCCAAATCAAAGATTGTACATTTATCCTCAAAATAGTTTATAATAAAAAAAATTCCTAATTTATTTTTAAAAAAAAATGCTTTTGGTTCCTAATAACCTCAAAATTAAGAGTTCGGGCCGTTGTGACCTTATGGGCTAGATTTTCAATTCATAATTTTAAACAGATTAAACAGATATGCAATTGGAATTTATAAGCGCAGATTCAAAGTTCCTCATGGTCAAATATTTGATGCCTTACTAAAACTAATTGAACAAGACTATCGCAGCTACATCACAGCGGAGAAATAATAATAATAATAATAATAATAATAATTTTTGGCAAATTCAGGGGAAGGGATATGTGATTGATCTGATAATTTACATTGGGATTGATGGTATGTTGACAATTATTTTATGAATGACTACCAGTTCAGATTAAGAATAAATAAATACATAAACAAATAAATAAAAGGGATTATGATGAGTTCCGTAATTCAATTGATCAAAGTGGTGAGGACGATGAAGAGAGAAGCAGGAATAAAAATCGAAGCAGAAGATGACCTTTTTGCCCTCTTCCATGATGAAGGGATGTTGTGAGAGGGCGAGATAGAGAGCTTTCTTGGAAGGAGAGTTAGCGAGCAAAGAAGACTGGGAATCCGACTGGGAAATGATGGAGACGACATCGGAAGGGAGAAAACGACACCAGACAGCGTCGGATTCAGCGGCAGAGTGGAAGAGCTGCGAAACGACAGAGAGTCTGCATGCATCGGCAGGAGTGGTCTGCGACAGTATGTTAGCGATGCAAATCTCCGGCAACTCCATTCTCTTCCCGCTTAACCACACCAGTGATTCAGGTACTTATACTGCCTTCACCAGTAATCTGTCTTACGAGTTAAGTTTTTATGTTACCACCAATAGCTCAGGTACTTAATGCGTAAGTAATGATTTTAATTTGATTTAAGAGCACAGGACAAACTAAAAGAGCAGAGTAATGATTTTAATTTTTTTTTATGTTAAGTAATTATTTTACTTTTTTGATATAAAAAAGGGTTAGTTTAAAAATAATATGCTTATTTACAAATTTATAAACAAACATTATTATTCTGATATTGATTTTTTCTCAATATATAAATCATAAAGCTTTTAATACAAGCTAATTCAAACGGCTATCCATTTAATTATTAATTGAAACAAAAAAATTTTTAATCCGTCATATGCACTTTAGGTATGTTAAATTTATAGACAAATCAATTCAGTAAATTCTGTTGGTAAATTAAATATTAATAAGGTCATGATCCCGAATTTTCAAAAACCAACGATTAGGTAAATCGTTTATATAATTAGGTTTATGATTATTGCAAATACTAACTGATAAGGTTACGACATTCATTTTGTAAAAATATTGTCATACGGTATTGTTTAAAAGTCTAGTTTCCTTTTAAAAAAATTAATTAAATTTCAGTTATTTTCTTAATTTAAATAAAAATCTGTACTTATTTCAAATAATATAACAATTTCTCAACTTTTTCTTTTTGAGTTGGAAACTTATTTATTCAATTTCTAAATTTGTTATTTACTTATTGGGAGAAAAATCAAAATAATAATATTTTTAAGATTTAATTTACATACATTGTCAGTATAAAATTTTTTTAAATAAATATTCAATCATGTATTGCTACATCAGTCAAAGTGATTGACTCAACCTCTACTACTTTAAAAGTTTTATAAATATAAATATTTGATTGGATGACAGTAGAATGCTCTTTTATTTTGTTAGTCTATAGCAATTAAATTCTTATCTTTATATTTAAATTTGTGAGTAATTATTTCTACAAAAAATTCTAAATAAGTTAGGGTTTAATTTTGATGCACTGATTATGTAAGATTTTTATACAGTCAATCAATCATATCTTTTTATTTGCATAACTATTCAAATATGGTTATAAGAGTTAATCATATTTATTGATATAATAAAATATTATTGAATGATGATATAAAATTTTTTTACATTAATAATATATATAAGTTAAATTTAATAATTTAAAATTATCTTTTTATAATATTTATATCTTATAAACTCTTAAATTATTTATTTTTCATTAATAATTGAGATTGTACATTTCACTTTCTAAAGCACACTTGTTTGCATTTAAAGAAAACAAATCCTAATTGTTTGACACACAAAATGTACATAGACACTTTAGATAATTCAATTAAATTGGTAGCATTTGGTATAAGATATTTGTAGAGTTTTATCTACAATGCACCACTATTTCTTTTTTTTTTTTTTGGCCCATGATCTCTCTCCCTATCCAATCAAACACCACCACCTGTATTCGTATACTATTCGCACATTTTATTCTTGCATCATTTAGTAGTACCCTCTGCAACGATAATGATGAATAGTATGAATTTGTATTCGTGAAGGTGATATTTGTAAATTTTTATGTACAATGCACCGCTTCTCCTTTTTTTCGGCCCATGATCTCTCTCCCTATCCAATCAAATTCCCCCACCTATATTCGTATGCTATTCACACATTTTATTTTCGCACATTTAGCAGAGCTTTTTGCAACAATTATGATGAATAGTATGAATCTGTATTCGTACTTTTTTCATAAAGGTCATATTTGTAGAGTTTTATGCACAAGGCACCGCTCCTCCTTCTTTTTGTTTTTTTCCGGCCCATGATCTATCTCCGAATCCAATCAAACGCCACCACCTATATTCGTATTCTATTCGCAGATTTTATTTTTGCATCATTTAGCATTGTTCAATTTGCAAACATAGCAATTCAATAAATTCCCTTGGTAAATTTCGTAATTGAATTGACTACGTTTAAGACCATAGTTCACATCGTGTATCACATCATATATCTTGTATCGATTTTTAAAATTTTGACATATCATAGTATAGCGCAACAAATAAAAAGCATAAAAAATCATAAATTGAGATATGATTTGTGATAGTGAGAATCTGTAGTCCTTTAATAGCTTGTAATAATCCAATATATGACTCTTATCTTTTTTTTTTTTTTAATTTGATATTCTATTTTTTAATTTAAATTTTTAAATTTAATCTAATATTTCAGTTATTTTATCTGAATAAGATATGTTATTTGAATTTTAAATTTTTTAAATTTTAAAAATATTATCTTATTAAAATATACTAAATTGGTTAATATTTAAAATTATCGGAGATACGGATAATTGTATTAGTATCGAAGATATCGTTGTGATAGTAAAGATGCAATTAAAATATTTATTTATATTAAGATACAAGTCAAGATAGTAACAAAATTATAAATTTGGGATACGTATCTTAAGATACATATCACATATTATAAGATATTAACAACTATGGTTAAGACTTCTGTGCACATCAATGCCACGTCCCTAATGCGAAGGTAGGAAGCAAACAGGGAGAACCATTATTTTGACAATCAAAAGATTAAAACGTTGACAAAGTAATCCTTGAAAGATGTTTTATTAACCTATGGTATCTCAATGATTAATATGTTGATAAGTTAATCCTTAAAAGATCAATATGCTAATAAATTAATTTTTAAAAGATCAATATACTAACAAATTAATATCTAAAATACTTGTTGTTAACACTAATAAAACTTCATCACAAGAATACAAGAGACTAATAAAAATCTTTCAAGAACTAATTTGCCAACAAATAAGAGTCTAAATGGTAGTTCTCTCAAGCAAACCTATACCATTTTAGTTATAAGAAATGGGAGACACGACACGAAACGAACAAAAGCAAGCAAACCCAGCATTGCTATAGCTACAAACCTTCACTGACATCTCCTTCCTATGCTTTCTTCAACACCACTGAACATGGAAACGGAAACCAAGGGACAAGGAAGCACGGATGGCACAATGGATCTCCAAGACTTGCCTGAAGGATGCATTACATACTCTCCTTCACCAATCCCGTGGATGCTTGCAGGCTCTCCCTCGTTTCCTGCACCTTCTGTTCCGCGGCCCAATCCGACGCTGTTTGGGATCGGTTTCTCCCTTCTGATCTGGAATCTATCATTTCCTCTTCCGATTCTAAATCTTCTTTGATCGGCACCTCTGCTTCTAAGAAGGCTCTTTATGTTGCTCTTTCTGATCATCCCATTATTTTGCTCTTCTCTTCATTTCAAACCATCTCTTTTTTTAACCAATTAGAAAGTGTTAAATGATTGTGAATATAAAATTATTTTACACACCTAAGACTATTGAAAATATTCTCAAATAAAATATTCTATTACACATATATAAGAATATATATGATCCCACTAGGAGGGCCAGGTCACAGGTGTCCTCATTATTCATTACCAGTCACCAGTCACCACCATCAGATCAGATATGCTCTCCCACGCTGCTCTTATATACCTCTATATGTCTCTTTATCCTTCCTAGTGTATCGATGTTTGTTAACGACACGTTAATTGGGTGTACAAGTGACTATAGAAGATAATCCTAAATTTACAGGGACTTATTTGTATTTGATCCATACTATTTATCAGTGTCTTAGGGATCTAAATACATTTTGGACTGGAATTTTGTTGGAGACAACTATGGTCATGGCATGTTGGCGTCTTAGGGATCTAATTAATATGACTTAGGTTACGGCACTTCTTATGTAGTACCTATTTATCTGTTTAATTAAGGAATAAAAAAATTAGTTCATAAGTCACAAGCAAAGCTAATTTTCTCATATCAGGTACAAACCAAAGTTGTTATTTTCTAATGTGTGCTAATTGTCATTGATAAATGTGGTGTGGTTTATCCAGAATTACGTTTAATTCGGAATGCTAAACTTGATTCTCTAATATCTAAAATGAATTGCGTTACTAAAATGTAGAGCTTTCAATTGGACAAACGGACTAGGAAGAACTGTTACATGCTTGCTGTAAGATACCTCCCTATTAGTTGGGGGGACGCTCCTTACCATTGGAACTGGACTACCTTGCCTGAGTCCAGGTCAGCTCTTATCACTAAGTTTTTGTTTCGCTACTGATTGTGGATGTTTTGTCTTTAATTCTGTGGAACATGTCATTCTTGTCGTTATAACTGTTGATCATGGTCACAGGTTCCAAGAAGTTGCTGGGCTTGCTCCTGTGTGTTGGGTTGAGATTCGTGGGAAGATAAATACCCTTGGATTGTCTTCACGTACTCATTATGCAATTTTTCCTGTGTTCAAGTTGATCAATCCTTACGGTTTTGACTACCTTCCTACCGAGTTGTCAGTAGGTATAACTGGATGCCAAAGTTGCACGAAAGAAGTGTGTTTGGATCCAAACCTAGAAGATAACCAATTAGAGTATCGCAGCTTCCCAGAGTTGGAACGACCGAAGGAAAGAAGCGATAGGTGGTTGGAGATTGAGATGGGAGAGTTCTTCAATTCAGGCCTAGGAGATGAAGAAGTGAGATGAGTGTTATGGAGACAGTAATTGGTGGAAGAGCGGTTTCGTTCTTGAAGGAATAGAAGTTAGGCCTAAGGTGTTAGGTGCACGAAGTACGCTAACAAAGATGGTAGCCACCATCTTGGGAGGCTCCTACAAAATTAGGGGGAGAAATTGAAATGGGAAAATGTTTCAAACAAAAAAATAAATAAACAAATAAACACTTATTTGGTTGGTTGGTAGAATATGAATCTTAATGGATGTATGTCGTTAGTTTTAAAATTATTCTTTTAATATTAATTTTTATATGTTATCTGTATAGAGTATTTTGCACTATTAATTAATTATATATATGCTTTTGATATAATAATTATAAAAGTCAAATGTTTTTATTAATATGACAGTGTTTAATTATATAACTTTATAAATATCTTTTATATTGATAGTATATTAATTTTTTATTTTTTTTAACACACCTAAGTAGATAAAGGCAATTGTTTGGAAGGGGGATTCTATGGTGCTCAGTAAAAAAAAGGGGGTTTTGGTACCTGAATGTTGTGGACCACGCAAATAGTTACATATGACTAATGAAAAAAGGAAGGGAAACACTGCTATGCTCTTTCTCAAGTAATAAGCACCATGGCACTTTGGTCTTTCTCTCTCTCTCTCTCTCTCTCTCTCTCTCTCTCTCTTTAGCCATTTCCATTGGTGCTCCAATCCCTCCACCTTTAGCTATGTAACTCTGGTAGTCACTATCTAATCCATTGGCCTCCTCTTCAAGAAAGAACCATACAAGAACCCTTAAGTTATTATTGCAATTGTTCCAATGGTTTCTTTAGTCAAAATCCAAATTTTCTTGGAAAAGTAAGACGAGAGGAGTAAGCACGAGCTATGTTGCTTTATTCTCAAAATGGTTTTGGTCATGAATGAAGTAACGGGGTTGAGGTGGATGAAACAAAGGCAGAGATGAAGTGGAGTGCCACCAATATTGCCAAAATACAAATGGTTCTACTTCCATGGCTTGCAGTGGTTGAGGGTGGTAGAAGATGAAGGCATGACCGATCGGTGCGAAGAGCCACTGAAGATGAAGAGGGTTATCTGTATATACATTTAATGGTGTATAGTGTTCACGATTTGAGAAAGAGCATCGCAACATTGCCTTTCCTTATCAAATGTGACTATTTGGGTGGTCCATGACAAACGGGCACCAAAACCGTATTTCCTTCCTAGGCACAGTAACATGCACTGTTTGGAGGACATTGTGATTGCACCAATGCTTAGCAGGCTGGGATTAGAAATACTGTGATATCCTCCACGAGTTTCGACTTCCGACCTTGTTTCTAAGATTCAAGTGAAATAGACAATTTTTCCGATTTCCGACCTCATTTTCAATTCTCATAATTTCCGACTTCGAGTTTCAAATGAAAGGTGAAATTTTCACGATTTCCGATCTCAGGGTTGATATCCAATAGAATAGACACTAGTTCAGATCCCTGAGTTGAGCTCCAAGTTCAAACAAAACTTACATGAATTCCGATATCTGACCTAACCTTACTTGATTAACCGATATCTGAGTTTATCCATTCCCGATATCAGACTTTAATTTTAAGAGAAAACAGATATGATTTCCGACCTAATAAACTTCATGTTACCCGAGTTCTGACTTTACTCAAGATAGATGCGAGTTCCGAGTTCAGATCAAGTGCAAACGAGTTCTCATTTTTTTTCTTTTTGCATGGAGGATAATTAAGCCACATTAGACCATAAACAAAAGAAGGCATGGCTGGAAATCAACCACAAGAAATTCAGCCACTTAACACTTGAAAGTGGCGCCCCTTTGGCCACAAAAAATGAGGAAGGGTGGCTAAATTTCATCCTCTTATGTTTCCAACCAATCAAATTTCAAGAATACAACTACCTCCTTCATGCTTATATAACACATTGCTTCTCTTCCATTCAGCCCATTTCTACGTTGCTTTCTTCTCTCACTTCAGCTCTCTTCTTCTCCACTCCACTCACTCAACTTCATCAAATGATCAAGCCCAATCAAGTTTTATTCATCCAAGTTCCAAAATCAAGCCAAATCACAACATAACAAGAGGTAGAGGTTTAATTCTTGTATTGATTCTCTGATCTTGGATGGCTGGTGATAGCTTATTTTCTCAATTTTTGATGTATTGATTAAATGGTTATGATGATATATAACTGGTTTATTGGCTGTTTGTGAGGTTAAAACCGAATTGGAAGCTAGAAAGGATGAAAATAAGAAGAGTTGAGGAGCTAGAAAACCTAAAACCCTCGGCAGTTCGTACGGTGGAGTGTACGGCTCCGCCTACAGCCAATTAAATTTCAGGCAACCATTTTTATATGAAACTAGACATTCAGGGCTTTCCAGACATATATCATATTGGATTAATATTGAGAGGGAAATGAATTTTTGAAGTTTGACCTAAGAATCAGGACTTCGATCCGAACAGTGTGACTTAAAAAGGGTGTAACTCACCCTACACAACTCCAAATTGAGTAAAACCAACTTTGTTAGAAAGCTTACACGTAGGAGAATATCTCTCAATGAAATTCCGAGTTTGTTATGGTCCCATTTGCTTCCAGTGGTTCAAAGAAGTTGCCCTATGTCTAAACCGGGCCAAAACACGATAGTTCAGGAAGGTCGAATTTAGAGACTTATAACTCGAGCCCTACTAAGTTAAATGGAATGAAACTTTTTGTAAATGAAAGTTGTCCTGTTAGCTTTAATATGAGACCAATTTCATATGACTTGATTTAGTTTTCGATTTTTAGTGGATTTTTACTTTTAAGTGTTTGATTCTGGCTAGCCACAAGGCAGACCGGGATAAAACCTAAATAACTTGAGCTATAGTTATCAAAATTAGATGGGACCAAAGAGGTTAGAAAATAGACACATAAAACTTTAACATATCCAAAATTGAGGTCCAAATGAGTTAAATAAAAATTATGGCTTGGTTTACAAAAATCGAATTGAATGATTATGCTGAGGCAGTAACTCTGCCTTAATGAGACTAATATTTCTATGAGTTCAATGTTGAATTATGAATGCAATGTTGTGACCTCTATGAGAAATTGGTGTTCTGATGTATTGGCACTATTCATGGAGAAGCAGACACGTTTCGTTATGCAGCTGAAATTTCGGTAAAGTCTATGCATGAGTTATGATATACATGTTAATACATGTGCATTTTCAAGAAAGTTATGAATGTTATATTATGATGAACCTAAGGAATATGTGATGATGAAAGTTCCATGATACTTGAGCCAGCCCCGGATAAAAAGTTAAGGGGAATAAATCGATGGGAAGGTTGGGGAAAGTAAACCCGGCATTCCTGTATAGGAACGAGCTCGATCCTGAAAAGCAGACTATTACCCAGGAGTTTAAATGGCTAAGAACTCTCAGGGGACCAAGTGATGGAAAATGATGAAAAGTAATGGAAAAGTTTATGAAGAAAAGTTAAAGAATGAGTTTGCATGATTACATGAATACATAATTACATGGAGTAGTTATTTCAAGATGCTTACAGTTGTTTGTTATATTTACTTACTGTTGTATGTTCATTTATTCTGCTCAATATTTCGAGTGTTACTATTTACTGAATTGTTCTGTTTCTTATGCCGTCTAAAGTAAAACTAAACCTTGTCTCGGACCAGACATTTTCTTAAACCCATTAAAATAGATAGTCCAGTTTGAGCACATGTTTTTATAATTAAATAAAACCCGAGGCAACTAAGAATGAATGTGACGTCAGTTAAATGCCATACACGAACCCTACTGAGAATTTCTGTAAATTCTCACCTCCTATTGTACTTCCGCATCATTTTCAAACGCTGGCGATGGATTCGACGGCCACTCCGCTTACTGAGATTTCTGGACCTGCAGCTCCACGATGACCAATAGTGGACTCGTTATACGTAGCTGGCTCTTGCCATTTCTGTCTCTGCCTTTTTAGAAATAGGCGTTTATTGTTTCATTATTTTACCCACTTTTGAACCCATATATAAACTGAAGCGTTGACTTCCAATTCACATATGTATGTATATGACTGATGATATACTATCTATTTTCCTTTCTATAGTGCTTTTTGTTAAATTTTGTTATGTTCTACAATACTGATCATGTTTATAATATACAACGCGCCGTTTTGTAGGTATATTCGTCAAATATATACATATGTCAAAGGAAAAGAAAATATAATATAATGAATACAGCTATAAACGGAGAACTAACACGGTAACGCAACCTATCCAATTTCATGCTATGACTTAAGCATAATATTAAGTTGGTAGAGTGTTACATTTTTGGTATCAGAGCAATTCGTCCTAGCTAAGGCCTGAGGATTGGACTGACTATGCTTCATGCATATTCTGTATTTTTTTAGCTAATAACATGCACTAGATCTTGCCTGTATGGTTGAGATATAGATGTGCATGAGTATGAGGTGCTTGACCGTGTGAGCCGTTATTTACTAGCACATTAGACTTAGTATTGAGCCTGATCAATTCAATAACTTTTGCTTTGTGTTCTTAGAACTTAATGGCTTCCGGAAGGCGAGGCAGACCACGTGCAGAACCTGCTCCAGAGGATCCGACTGATTTTATGGCCACAATGCGAGAAATGGCTCATGCAATGTGGGAGCAAGCCGCGGCAGTTCACCAGATGATGGATCAGCTAGGCAGGTGACTAGAGGCAAACTGTGGAGGAAATCCACATGGCCTAGGAGCTGACCTGGACTACCTTAAGTTTGCTGAATTTAGGAAGGTAAATCCGCCCAGCTTTCGAGGAGCGTATGATCCTGATAAAGCTGACGAATGGATCAAAGCCATGGAGAAGATTTTCTCTATCTTGGATTGCTCGGATCATCAAAAGGTGACCTTTGCCGTTTACATGCTCGAAGCAGACGCCGAGTTTTGGTGGAATGGCATACGAAGATTGTTCGAAGAATCTCAGACGGCAGTCACTTGGACGATGTTTAGAGATATATTTTACCAGAAGTACTTTTCGACTTCCGTTCGAAATGCCAAGGAACTTGAGTTTATGCAGCTTCGTCAAGGAAACCGGACGATATCTGAATACATTGCTAAGTTCGAAGAGCTGTGCAAATTTTCTATAATTTACTAGAGGAACCCAGATGAAACTTGGAAGTGCATCAAATTTGAGGGAGGATTACGAAAAGATATTCTTATCGCAATAGGGCCAATGGAGATTAGGGATTTCCTCACGTTGGTGAATAAATGCTGACTTGTGGAAGATTGCAATTTGAAATTAGCTACAACCAGGGCATCTAGTGGTAATATCAAGAAGGGGTTGGCCCCACGGGGCCCAAGATTCAAGCCCAACATACAACAGCAGAGGAGATTTTCGCCGGCAGGCAACAAAGGCAAGCAGCCCCTAAGGCCTCTTTCGAATCTGACTTGCACGAAATGCGGTAAGAATCATGGCGATCGGCCGTGTTTGGCAGGCCATAATGTCTGCTATGGGTGTGGCAAGCCAGGCCACAAAATTTATGAGTGTCTAACCAGGAATCCATCACAGCTGCCTCGACCCCAACGTCAGGGACGGGTCTTCACGATGAGCGCAGAAGAAGCTGATAAGTCTGAAGGACTAATTTAAGGTACCTGTAACGTGGACGGTGAGACTCTAACTGTACTTTATGATTCGGGTGCCTCACATTCATTTATTTCTCATAATTGTGTGGCTGTTTTGCGATTACCAATTTCTGAATTACCTTATGATCTACTGGTTTCTACTCCTACCAATGGACCTGTTAGAACTAGTCAAATATGCATCAATGTTCCTTTTCGAATCGAGGGTAGGACCTTTGCAGCCAATTTGATTTGTCTCCCTTTGTCTGGCCTTGACATAATTCTGGACATGGATTGGCTTTCCACTAATCAAGTCATGCTCAATTGCTCTGATAAGATAGTGGTATTCCCCTCTGTCTCGATTTTTGAATCCCAAGCCTCAACGCTCTTCTATCTGAACTCTTTTGGGTCAAAGAGTCAAGGATACATCCTCTTGTCAACTAATGTGGCAGAAGTTGAGCAGAAACTAGAAGAGATCCTGGTTGTTAAGGAATATCCGGATGTTTTTCTAGAGGATATTCTTGAATTCCCTCCGGAGAGAGAAATTGAGTTTACCATCGAGTTGGTTCCAGGTGTGGGACCAATATCTATAGCTCCATATCGAATGTCACCTATGGAGTTGATGGAACTAAAAAGACAGATCGAAGAGCTTTTGGAAAAAGGATTCATACGGCCAAGCGCGTCGCCATGGGGAGCTCCGGTCTTGTTGGTTAAAAAGAAAGATGGGAGCATACGTTTGTGTGTGGATTATAGGCAGTTGAATAAAGTGACGATTAAGAATAAATATCCACTGCCAAGGATTGATGATCATATGGACCAACTGCAAGGTGCAACGGTATTCTCCAAGATCAACTTGCATTCCGGATATCACCAAATTCGAGTTTGGGAATAAGATGTCCCTAAGACAGCCTTTCGAACTCGTTACGGACATTATGAGTATACCGTAATGTCGTTTGGACTAATGAACGCACCAGTAGTATTCATGGATTACATGAATCGAATATTTCGCCCATATCTGGACAAATTTGTAGCGGTCTTTATCAACGATATACTTATCTACTTGAAGATGGAGCAAGAGCATGCGAAACACTTACGGCTGGTTCTGCAAATTTTAAGAGAAAAGAAACTTTATACTAAGTTATCCAAATATGAATTTTGGATGAAGAAAGTAAAGTTTCTCGGCCATGTAGTGTCCTCTGGAGGAGTCTCTATAGACCCCAGCAAAGTAGAAGCAGTTCTAAATTAGGAAAGGCTAACCACAGTCTTTGAAGTCAGGAGTTTTCTGGGCTTAACTGGATATTACAGGCGATTCGTTGAGGATTTTTCTTGAATAGCCTTGCCCTTGACTAAGCTAACTAGGAAGAATGTTCCATTTGAGTGGACACCGGAGTGCAAACAGAGTTTTCAGGACTTGAAGAAGAGGTTGACTACGACACCAGTGTTATACTTACTAGACCCTCATGGACCATTTGAGGTCTATTGTGACGCTTCCAAACAAGGGTGAGGGTGCGTATTGATGCAAATCGGAAATGTGGTCGCATATGCCTCTAGGTAATTAAAGCCACACGAAAGGAACTATCCTACTCACGACCTCGAATTAGCAACAGTAGTATTTGCTTTGAAGATATGGAGACATCATCTGTATGGAATGAGGTTCGAGGTCTTTTATAATTATAAGAGTTTGAAGTATCTCTTTGATCAGAAGGAACTAAACATGAGATAGCGAAGATGGATGGAACTCCTTAAACACTACGAATTTGAATTAAGATACCACCCAGGTAATGCAAACATTGTGGCAGATGCTTTGAGCAGGAAATCATTGATCATAGCCTGGATGATGATTAAAGAGACGAAGCTTATTGAAAGCTTTCGAAATCTAAATTTGGGAATCCTCATGACTCCCAAGACCCTTCAGTTACACAAAATTGAGATAACCAGTGGCTTTAAGGACCAGATTTGGCAAGCACAGCAGCAAGATGCTAATTTTCAACATACGATTAATCTCGTACAATCAGGGAAACTAACGGGTTTTGCCCAAGATAAAAAAGGCATCTGGCGGTGTCACGACAGGAATGATCGCCGGAGAAGAATCTTAGAAGAAGTACATAAAGGCAAATTCGCCGTACATCCTGGCATAACTAAAATGTATCAAGACCTCAAGAAAATATTTTGGTGGCCGGGCATAAAGTCAGATGTGGCAAGCTTCGTGGGTAAGTACTTGGTCTGTCAGAAGGTAAAAGCGGAACATCAGAAACCTTCTGGGATGTTACAACTCTTGGAAATCCCTAAGTGGAAGTGGGAGAGTATCTCCATGGATTTTGTAATGGGGTTGCCAAGAACGTCAACGGGATATGATGCTATATGGGTCATTGTGGACAAGTTAACCAAATCTGCTCACTTCCTACCCGTTCGAGCAAATTATCTGCTGGAAAAATTAGCTCAGCTGTACATTCAAGAGATTATAAAGTTGCATAGGACTCCTTCAACTATCATCTCTGATCGAGACCCAAGTTTTACCTCACGGTTTTGGGGAGCCTTACAAAAGGCATTTGGTGCTAAGTTGTGTCTAAGTACTGCATATCACCCGCAAACAGATGGCCAAACTGAAAGGACAATTCAAATCTTGGAAGATATGTTATGAGCCTATATACTGGAGCAACACGGGAATTGGGATCGATACTTACCATTGGCCGAATTCGCATACGACAATAGCTATCGTTAGCATCAACATGACTCCTTATGAAGCATTGTATGGGCGAAAGTGCCAATCTCCCCTGTGTTGGTATGAAACAGGAGAATCAACTCTATTGGGGCCTGATTTAGTTTAGCAGACCACTGAGCAGATCGAAAAGATCCGAAGTAAGATGTTTGCCGCTTAGAGCCGCCAGAAAAGTTACGCGGATACCAGGAGGAAACCTCTGGAATTTCAAGAAGGAGACCACGTATTTCTAAAGGTTACGCCTACAACAGGGATAGGTAGGGCCATTAAGGTCAAGAAGCTAAATCCTCGCTTTATTGGTCCTTTCCAAATCTTGAAGCGAATCGGATCAATTGCATATTGAATAGCTCTGCCTCCACATCTATCGAATCTTCATGCTATTTTCCATGTCTCCTAACTCAGAAAATACCAGCCTGACCCTACACACTTCCTAGAACCCCAATCAATATAGTTAAAAGAGGACCTGACTTTCCGCATATGGCCAGCACGGATGGTAGACAGAAGTAGCAGACAGCTTCGAAACAAAACCGTGCAGTTAGTAAAGGTAGCATGGGGAAAAAGAAATGCTGAGGACTACACCTGGGAACTGGAAACTGATATGAGGAAAGAGTACCCTGAACTATTCTGAGGTACTAAATTTTGAGGACAAAATTTTTTTTAGGGGGTGGTATTGTAACATCCTCCATGAGTTCCAACTTTCAACCTTGTTTCTAAGATTCAAGTGAAATAGACAATTTTTCTGATTTTCGACCTCATTTTCAATTCTCATAATTTCCGACTTCGAGTTTCAAATGAAAGGTGAAATTTTCACCAATTCCAATCTTAGGGTTGATGTCCAATAGAATGGACACAAGTTCAGATCCCTGAGTTAATCTCCAAGTTCAAATAGAACTTACATGAATTCCGATATCCGAACTAACCTTACTGGATTAACTGATATCCGAGTTTATCCATTCCTGATATCCAACTTTAATTTTAAGAGAAAATAGATATGATTTCTGACCTAATAAACTTCATGTTACCCGAGTTCTGACTTTACTCAAGATAGATGCGAGTTCCGAGTTCAGACCAAGTGCAAACCAGTTCTCATTTTTTTCTTTTTGCGTGGAGAATAATTAAGCCACATTAGACCATAAACAGAAGAAGGCATGGCTGGAAATCAGCGACAAGAAATTCAACCACTTAACACCTGAAAATGGTGCCCCTTTAGCCACAAAAAATGAGGAAGGGTGGCTAAATTTCATCCTCTTATGTTTCCAACCAATCAAATTTCAAGAATACAACTACCTCCTTCATGCTTATATAACACATCCTTCTCTTCCATTCAGCCCATTTCTACGTTGCTTTCTTCCCTCACTTTAGCTCTCTTCTTTTCCTTTCCACTCACTCAACTTCATCAAATAATCAAGCCCAACCAAGTTTTGTTCATCCAAGTTCCAAAATCAAGCCAAATCACAACATAACAAGAGGTAGAGGTTTAATTCTTGTATTGATTCTCTGATCTTGGATGGCTGGTAATGGCTTATTTTCTCAATTTTTGATGTATTAATTAAATGGTTATGATGATATATGACTAGTTTATTGGCTGTTTGTGAGGTTAAAACCGAATTGGAAGCTAGAAAGGATGAAAATAGGAAGAGCTGAGGAGCTGGAAAACCTAAAACCCTCGGCAGTCCGTACGGCGGAATATACGGCTCCGCCTACAGCTGATTAAATTTTAGGCAACCATTTTTATATGAAACTAGACATTCAGGGCTTTCCAGACACATATCATATAAGGCCATTGGATTAATATTGAGGGAGAAATGAATTTTTGAAGTTTGACCTAAGAATCAGGACTTCTATCCGAACAGTGTGACTTGAAAAGGGTGTAATTCACCCTACACAACCCCAAATTGAGTAAAACCAGCTTTGTTAGAAATCTTACACGCAGAAGAATATCTCTCAATGAAATTTTGAGTTTGTTATGGTCCCATTTGCTTCCAGTGGTTCAAAGAAGTTGCCCTATGTCCAAACCAGGCCAAAATAGGACAGTTCAGGAAGGTCGAATTTAGAGACTTATAACTCGAGCCCTACTAAGTTAAATGGAATGAAACTTTTTGTAAATGAAAGTTCTCCTGTTAGCTTTAATATGAGACCAATTTCATATGACTTGATTCAATTTTTGATTTTTAGTGGATTTTTACTTTTAAGTGTTTGATTCTGGCTAGCCACAAGGCAGACCGGGATAAAACCTAAATAACTTGAGCTATGGTTATCAAAATTAGATGGGACCAAAGAGGTTAGAAAATAGACACATAACACTTTAACATATCCAAAATTGAGGTCCAAATGAGTTAAATAAAAATTATGGCTTGGTTTACAAATACCGGTTGAATGATTATCTGAGGTAGTAACTTTGCCTTAATGAGACTAATATTTCTATGAGTTTAATGTTGAATTATGAATGTAATGTTGTGACCTCTATGAGAAATTGGTGTTCTAATGTACTGGCACTATTCATGGGGAAGCAGACACGTTCCGTTACGCAGCCGAAATTTCGGTAAAGTCTATGCATGAGTTATGATATACATGTTAATACATGTGCATTTTCAAGAAAGTTATGAATGTTATGTTATGATGAACCTGAGGAATATGTGATGATGAAAGTTCCATGATACTTGGGCCAGCCCCGGATAAAAAGTTAAGGGGAATAGATCGGTGGGAAGGTCGGGGAAAGTAAACCCGACATTCCTGTATAGGAACGAGCTCGATCCTGAAAAGCAGACTATTACCCAGGAGTCTAAATGGCCAAAAACTCCCAGGGGACCAAGTGATGGAAAATGATGAAAAGTAATGGAAAAGTTTATGAAGAAAAGTTAAAGAATAAGTTTGCATGATTACATGAATACATGATTACATAGAGTAGTTATTTCAAGATGCTTACAGTTGTTTGTTATATTTACTTACTGCTATATGTTCGTTTATTCCGCTCAATATTCTGAGTGTCACTATCTATTGAATTGTTCTGTTTCTTATGCCGTCTAAAGTAAAACTAAACCTTGTCTCGGACCAGACGTTTTCTTAAACCCATTAAAATGGATAGTCCAGTTTGAGCACATGTTTTTATAATTAAATAAAACCCGAGGCAACTGAGAATGAATGTGATGTCAGTTAAATGCCATACACAAACCCTACTGAGAATTTCTATAAATTCTCACCTCCTGTTGTACTTCCGCATCATTCTCAGACGCTGGCGATGGATTTGACGGCCACTCCGCTTACTGAGATTTCTGGACCAGCAGCTCCACGATGACCCAATAGTGGACTCGTTATACGTAGCTGGCTCTTGCCATTTCTGTCTCTGCCTTTTTAGAAATAGGAGTTTATTGTTTCTTTATTTTACCCACTTTTGAGCCCATATATAAACTGAAGCGTTGGCTTCCAATTCACATATGTATGTATACGACTGATGATATATTATCTATTTTCCTTTCTGTAGTGCTTTTTGTTAAATTTTATTATGTTCTACAATACTGATCACGTTTATAATATATAGCGCGCCGTTTTGTAGGTATATTCATCAAATATATACATATGTCAAAGGAAAACAAAATATAATATAATGAATACAGCTATAAATGGAGAACTAACACAGTAACGCAACCTATCCAATTTCATGCTATGACTTAAGCATAACATTAAGTTGATAGGGTGTCACAAATACCTTCAAAACAAAACCCTAAAAAACCAAAGTTGTGTTCTTAACATTAATATGAAATCGTTATTAATTTTTACAAATTTGTATGGGCTCTAAGAATGTGTTTGGATGGAGTACTCTTAAAGCGTGATGTATTTTTTTTTTTTTTAGGATTTCAATTGACTTAGTATAAAATTCTTTGTTTTTGACCTTGCCTGACCAACATTTCAAACCTCTTTGTTCTCAGGCTCGAGGTTGGAGGGCTTGTGGTCTAGCTGGTCTACCCGACCGACCTACCCTCATAACCTTGCCTAATCAACCTCTCAAACTTCTTCACTCACAAGCTCAAGATTGAAGGGCTCATGGTCTGGCTGGTCTACTCAACTAATCCATCCATGCAACTTTGTCACATGACAAACCTCAAACCTCTTCACTCTCACAAGCTTGAGGTTGGAGGGCTTGTGGTCCGGTCTTATAATCTCATCTCGATCGACCTCTCAAACCTCTTTGCTCACCAACTCGAGGTTGGAGGGCTTGTGATCTGACCAGTCTATTTAGTTGACTTACACCCACAACCTTGAAGGCTAACCTTTAGCTCTGATTGATCTCCTGGACCGACTTATCAACTCTTATATATCCCGACCCGAGAATGTACATTACCTTATTATCTCTCAATTACACTCCCAGTAGGATTCTTTCCTTGATCCGTTGAGGGTTCTGTTTCTTAATCACTCATATCGTAATGATATCAAGCCTTATATATACCCTTTCCCTTTCTATAAGGGGTCAAAACATTCTAAGCTTAAACACTAGCCTGCCCTACTTTAGAGCATGAGACAGAAACTAATTTCCAATCCTTTGTTTGCAACAAGAAAAAGGAATGTCAATTATATGCTCCTTAAGAACTAAATTTGGAGTTAGGAATTTATTCACGAAGGAAAGTAAATGATAGAAGGAAAAATAATTGCATGAAGTGATGCTAGTACAAAAGTTCTTATCACATGAATAATTTTGCCAAGAAAGAACTCAAAGTGACCTTTTGTTTTGAGAAGAAAATAATTCTCAATAAAAATGTGCTTGCAATGACAATAAACAAATATTAATGCCAATTATTGAACTATATGAGATTATATTTTCTAAAATAAATATTGTATCATAAAAAAATGTTGCATTGCTAAAAGTTATCTCAATAAAAGGGTTAAGAGTTCTTATAATCGAAAGGATGAAAAGTATAAAAATTATATGAAAAAAAATTGTCTTCAACAAAATATTTAATAAACTCTAGCAATGTAATTACTTTTGATCTATTTTATTATTTTGAACAATTAAAAAAATTTTCAATATTTTCTTACTATGTCTAACTTTTAGTTGTTATCATAACTTTTTAAAAAAAGTATTCTTATTAAAAAATTTATAAAAAATATTAATAAACCTGTGCAATATATGGGAATTATCTCTAATTTAGAGTAGTATAATATTACACAAAATTGGCTTTAATTGAGAATAGTATTAAACATCACTAAGACAAATGTTTTATTACATTTGATTGGGGATGATCATCATCTATTAACAAGTCATTTTATTGTTCCATGTCATCACATTTATTGACTTTGAAATGGAATTACCTTTTATTCTCTTCAATTTTTTTTATATAAAAAAATTACGTATACAGTATTCCATATGTACTTATATAAATTTGCATATTTATTTTGTACACATTTAAAGTGAACTTAAATATATTTGTTAGTGTTAAAAAAAAAAATCTATTTGCATTTGTTCTTACCTAAAAAGTTAAGGTCAACAAGTCCTTGGCTGAGAATATACGAATTTGGTAGGAACTTACAAAGGCACTCTAATACTCAAATTAGTCTTTGTGAAAAGAGAAATGGTGTGGAAAAGGTAAATATGTTTTACTTGATTAAGAGACAGGGTTTCTATTTTAAAGAGAACAAATTAACTATACTGTTTGTTGTTTCAAGAGATCCCAAGATACTCTAGTATTTTATTATATATGATTTTTGAAGTATTTGTTGTAAGAGTCAGAACACTTTTAATAATGTGGCAATATATGATTGCATAATGGTATAAAAGGGAAATTACAATGACCTCCCTTGAGGTCTTTTAAAATTACACTCCCCCCTCATTGATTTTAAAATTACACTCAACACTGTCATTTTGTTTAAATACATTACAATTACATCCCCTGTTACTAACAGACATTAAGAACTGTGAGTTTCATGTGAGTGGCACATGTTTTTTTCATTTCAAAGGACCAAATTCTCCTTCTGATAACTTCCGCCTTGCTTATTTCCTTTTCCCTTTTTTTATTTATTCTTCCTTTTCCCCAATGTAAAAGTGGAAAAGAAAAGGAGCTTCTTAATGAATAGTGGCTGTCTTCTTAAACTAATGTTGTCATTGAGAGTAGAAGTCTTCATCAACCAGCATGGTCTTCTCAAACCAGCAGCTATCATCATCAATTTGTTCATTTAAGACATTTACGCATTTAGGGTTAGGGTTTGTTCTCAAACTAGCGATTTTGGGTGGTTTCTTTGCTTTTTTTTTTTTTGAGTTCTCTCTTGATTTGCCTCCTTTGCTTAAGCTAAAAGATCTTGGGTATCTTTTTTTTTATTCAATGTCTAGGCTTGTTAAAATGGTAGTAAATTGGAACATTATGATTCCATGAACTATATATGCTGTGAAGTACGAATTTCATGTTAAAATAGTAGTAACTGAGAATACCATAATTCCATGAAGCATATATTTTTTAGAATTATCAATATTTAATTAGGTTTCTTGATACAATAAAAAAACATGCATTTAATTGATAAAGGTGTAATGTCTTCTTTAATTGTATTTTGTTTTTTTTACATACAGCAAAAATTAATTTAAGTTTTTTATCTAAATTATGTAAACTTAAAAAAAGTATTTTTAGTTTTATCTTTTTATTAAATGGTATATAAATAATTTTGAACTATATATATTTTTTTTGTAGAAGGTGCAATGGCTTCTTCAAGTGTGGGTAAAAGTGGTGGAAAGGTTGGTCTCAGACACTGCACAAAACCTTGCATGTGTGGGAAAAATGTAGAAATATAGGTTTCTAAGACCGACAAAAATCAAAGAAAATTATTCTATTGTTGTAAGGATGGAAATTGTCAATTTTTTTTATTGGTACAAGCCTATCAATGATAATGGTCATGAAAGTGAAGCAACTATGCAAGATGTGAGCATATGTCAAGCTACTTGGGAGCATGAAATGGAGAAGGAGTTAAACCATTGCAAAACCAAAATCAACATTATAGAAGCCACTTTGAAGTTGTTGGTTTTCATGTTTTTAGGTTTTAGTGTCTTCTTTGTCAAAATTATTGTTATTCTTGTATTAGCTTTCAAGTGAGCAATTTTGTTGTGTCTTGTGTTTAGTTGGTCCTACTTGTATTGTGACAAGCATATTGCCAAAAACTCATGGTGTGTAATGGTTAAGGTTTTATGAATGGGATTGTGTATTGTATGGACAAAACTTGTGCTATATGTGTAAGAGCTGTGGTGGGATTCAATGTTTACTGAATTATCCTTGCCTTTATCTCAACATTGAGCTAAATATTGTTCCATCGTTTTGACCAATAATCTTTTTGAATGATGAGAATCATTGAATGGGCAAAGATGTTGCAGTTCCTTTCTACACAAAATTTTTCAACTCTAACATAAAGGCAATTAGAACTAAAGGAAGCACATTAGAGTGTTCATTTCATTTGCCTCCTTTGAGCATAAAATGCAATAACCTATTTAAATACAATAATAATTGAACACACTTGTAGGGAACTATAATACAATTTGGTCTGCAAATATAGTTTGCAAACAATTAACAGCCTTAATTCTTTCTCAATTAACAGCAGTAGCATTTCTTCCATTAGCACCATTGGTAGCCCCTTCAAACTCATTTTTAGCTTCATTATTTATTACCATATACATAGGAAATTAAGTAGTTAAATGCTTGAATATATTATGAAGAATAATATAAGAGGAAGAGTGAGAATAAAATTACCTATTATTTCTTCTTTTTTTTTTTTATGCAACATGAGCCCTTTGACAAGTGATTATATTGTGGCTGAATTCCTTATAATTGCCATATTTGATAGTAGAAGATTTCCTAGCCTCTTTTGGTCTAGAAGGGCCCTTTTGAGGACCTATCTTTTCTATTGCTTCTTGGCCTACCCTATAGTCTTTTTAATCTTGGTGGATCAATAGTCACAATGAAGCCACCAATTGTCTTCTTTTCCACATCAGGCATTGGATGGATAATCTCATAATAAGTTTTGACATATGCAACCATGGAGTAGAATGCATCACAATATGTTTCCACATCATCCCTCTTGTAAGCAATGCATGCTCAAGCATGCTTACAAGGAAATCTAGTCAAAACCTAGTAGTTACAACCACAACTTCTTACCCTCAAGTTAACAGAAAAAATGGTGAATCCATCATTTACTTGAAACTCATCCTTGCCAGCACAAGTTACCCTATAATAACTCCCATCTTGTATAGTCTTATCTACCATTTTCCTAATCTTAAGAGTTATGTGATGGTCAAAGCCACAACCCTTTTCATACCTTTCGTGAAATCTTCCCATTCAATCTAGTGATCAAACACTCAACCAAAGAGAGAACGATCTTTTTACTATTGTCACCTATCCAACTATTAAAAGACTTTAACACATTATTGGTAATGTGATAAGACTTGAAAATAAGCTCAATTGTGTGCCTAGGCCATATGTTTTTTGGCATTTCTTCAGATAACAACCATTCAGTAGCCTCACTATTGTGTTTTCTCAATCTTTCCATACCTTTCTCAAACAAAAACTTATTGTGAGCCATTGTCACTGATCAAAACATTTCGATAAGTAGCATTGTCCTAAATCTGAGCTTAAAATTGTTCAATAAGTGATTACAACAACACCTATAAATTGCAATATAATAACCATACCAGTTAACAAAAAAATAAAAACATCAACTACACATTATAATAAAAGAAAGAGTAGATAAACATAATACCTATGTCTAGCATAATGAAAAAACTTAGCCACTACACCTTGTAGCCCCTACAAATATTTGACATCTTCAATGTTACTGTAAAGGAAAAAAAATAAACAGATATTAAAACAAAATTTAGTGCGATGTAGAAACTTTGCTTTTTGCATATAAGACATTATGGTTAAGGGTGCATCTACCTTCCACTTTGACACACTTTCCAAATAATCTCTCAAATGATCAAGAAAAATTTCCATGATGAAATGCACTCGATCTCTACAATGGCAAATGCAATTGGAAACGTGACTTTGTTTGCATCAATAGAGATTGTAGAAAGAAGAACACCACCAAAAGGACATTTTTGATGGCAACTGTAACATCCGCGAATTCCGACTTCCGATCCCCATTATTTTTGACAGTTCCGATTTCCGAGTTTTCTTACACTTGGCCTCCGACCTCAACACTAGCTTCGACTTCCGACTTCGTTTCAAGGCTTACAAGGGACTTCTTCCGATTTCCGACCTCAGGCATGCAGCTTACGCTCTCCGATTTAATGGATGGAGCTTACGATTTCCAACCTTGTAAGCGTGGGTAAATTTTGACCTCCTCGGTATGAATTCCGACTTCCAATTTCGTGAGATGAAATAAGGGTGACTGATGCTTCCAACTTACGAGTTCGTTGTCGACTTCAGCACTTTTACGACTTCCGATCTTATCGCTCAAAGAGTAAAATGTTCGATTTCCGACTTCGTCTCTGAGGCTCAGATGAACTGAATGTATTCCGAATTCCAACATTATGACTCACAACCGATGCGAGATCCGATCTTGAGTTCAATATTAGTAGCTCTCACTTCTATATCTTTTCGAGTTCCGGGATAGAAAGTTCATGATTTACAAGTTCCGACCTTAAGTGCTTGGCTTCTCACCAGGCTCTACTTTTAAGTTTCAATTAGACTGGATGTTTTCTGAGTTCCGACTTCATATACAGGAGGTTCACGAGTTCGACTTTATGTAGCGTCACGAGTTCGATTTCGTTTCGAATATGCTAGAAACTCCTACCACTTGAGCGACGTGGAGAGTGATTCTACCACACAAAGAGGGCAACCAATCACAATCTTCCAAGTTAACTCCCACTCATGCCTATATAACACACTATCCTCCTTTGAATCAGACCATTATTCACGTTGCTTTTCCTCTTCTCCATCAGCTCTCTTTTCTCTTGCTCACACATCCAAGACTTAAGCAAAGTTCCAGCCTTGTTCATCCAAATTTCAAGAACTCAGCACCAAAACACTTAAATCAAAGGTAGGGGTTTTAATTTCTTGCATTAGATCCATGCACTTGGCTGGCTGGACTGAATTAGTTTCACCTTAATTGATGTGTGAATTGAATAATTATACTTGGATTAATAGAAGATTTTGAGTTAGAAGTAGAATTAGAAGAAGAAAACTAAGAGGATTAGATGGCTAGAGGTGCTGTCTTGGTGGAGAGCCCGCGGCAGACCATATGGCGGAGCGTACGGCGCCGCCTACGATCGGTCAAATTCGATGAACCTATTTTTAGATGAAACTAGACATCTAGGGCTTTCCATAGACATATCATATAAGGGTTTTGGATCAGAATTGAGGAAGATATGAATTTCTGAATCTCGACCTAGGGTTTTGACTCTAGCTCTGGGCAGATTGGGTTATTTAGGGTAGATCTCGACCTATACTACATGAAATTGAGTGAGACCAGTTTTGTTAGAAAGCTTACACATAGAGGAACACCCCAACATAAGATTCCGAGTTTGTTATGGTCCCAAATTGTTCCCAGTGATTTGAGGAAGTTGTCCTATGTCCAATCTAGGCCAAAACGGAGTAGTTCAGGAAGGTAGACTTTCAGGACTTATATCTCGAGGTGTACTTAAGCAAATGGAGTGAAACTGGTGGCAAATGAAAGGTTGTTCTGTTAGCTTTAATATGAGGCCAATTTCGTAAGATTTGAGCTTGGTTTCGATTTTTAGTGAATTTATATTCCCAGGAGTGTAATTCGGGCTAGTGACTGAACAAGCTGAAGTAAAAGCTGAATATCTTGAATTATATAAATCAGAATGGCATGGGACTAAAGAGGTTAGAAAATAGACACACAACCCTGTAACATACTCAAATTTGAGGTCCAAATGAGTTAAAATGAAATTGTGGCATGAATTACAAGAACCGGGTTGGTTGTATATGCTAAGGCAGAATTTCTGTCTTAATGAATTTGATATGACTTGAGTTTTATGTTGGAGTATACATGTGAATTTGTGCTTCTTGTGATATATTGATGTATTGATTGGCTGGCACTATTCATGGGGAAGCGGACACGTTCCGTTATGCTGCCGAAGTTTCGGTAGAACCCATGTACAGGTTATGAATCACATATGAATGCATATACATTCTTAAGAAAGTCATGAAAGTCATGAAAAGAAGCATGTTATTATGCAAGTTCCATACTACTTGGGCCAGCCCCGGATAGAAAGTTAATGGGAATAGATCGGTGGAAAGGTCGGGGAAAGTAAACCCGGCGTGTCTGTATAGGAACGAGCTCGATCCTGATAAGCGCATCTATTACCCAGAGTCTAAAATGGCCAAGAACTCCCAGGGGACCAAGAGAGATGGAAAAATGATAGAAAGTAATGAAAGAGTTTATGAAAGAAAGTTCAAGAATGAGTTTACATGATTACATGAATGCATAAATACGTGGAGTAGTTGCATCAGGATGTTTACAATTGTCTGTTACAATTGCTCACTGCTATTCATTGATTTATTCCATTTATCATTCTGTGCATTAGTATTAGTACTTATTTCGTTTCTTATGCCAATTAAAGTAAAATTGAACCTTACCTCGGACCAGACATGTTTTTAAACTCATGAAGATGGACTTTTAGTTTGCACACGTATTTTAATAATTAAGTAAACCCGAGGTAACTGAGAATGTATGTGATGTCAGTCCCAGTATAACCGAATCCTACTGAGAATTTTCCTGAAATTCTCACCCCGTCTTGTGTATTCCGCATCATTCTCAGATTCAGGCGATGGATTCCACTGCCACCCTTTTTATTGAGATCCCTGCACTTCAGCCCACCATGACCTAGAGTTGGACTCTCTGTACATAGCCGGTTCGTGTAACTTTCGTTTGTACTTATTTAGCGACAGGAACTTTGATGTTCCTTTACACCATCCCCTATTTGACCCTGCTGCCCCTTATATTGCCATCCCTCTACATATGATGCACCCACATCCTGCACCCGCAGCACTCGCCGACCACCGCTCTGAGTCACCACCGCAGTAGCCCCGACGTCCCGCCGAAGTTCCGAGAGTGACCTCTTCCGAGGCCACCGGCTCGTCGCCCTCTTCCTCCTCGGGACCTAGCGTGGACTATACTTCGGCCGAGCCTGGCATGGCTAACGGCTACCTGACGGAGTAGCTTAGCGGCAGTGGATGTTGTACAGTATGACCCTTTTTTGGACAGCATGTAGCTTTGGGTCATGGGTTTGACTGTAGAATTAGCAGTAAATTATGAAATGTCCTATGAGGACCATAGGGTAGGCTGATAGATGAGGGCAGTATGGTCTTTTGATACACTAGTCCATGTATGTATTTCTACTTTAAATCTTTGTACATAAGCTGAAACAGTGACTTCTGATACATATACATGTTTACACGTATGCAGTAACATTGTTATACTATACTTATCTTGGTGATATTCTGTTTGTTTCAGTTTAATATAGTAGTACGCCGTTTCGTCAATAGAGACGATTTAAAAGGGAAATTATAAACAAGAAAAGTAAGAAAAGTATCAACACGGTAACACAACCTGACTAGTTTCATGCTATGACTTAAGCATAACATAAAATTAGTAGGGTGTTACAGCAACCGTGTATGCCAAACCCCAGCTTGCAACCTCGCACAAACCCTTTCTTCATTGCATCAAGACAAACAAAAAAATCTGTTGAATGCTGGATTTTTGTTGGGTCTAAATTCAACTTCCAACTTAACTATGCTCCCCGAGTTTGTTCTTCTAGCTAGTTTAGCCCATGTAGGAAGCCTATTAAAAGACTGAGCATGTATTCTTTTGTTGCCCTTTTTCACCTTTCTCCAAGGCTAACAAAGCTACATCAAGGTATTTGGCTCTATTCCCTACTTTTTCATCAAGTCAGCCTTTATCCCAACATAGCTCATGTTCGGATTCTCTCAATTTATTCTCTAGTTTCTGAGAAATCCAAATAGAAATAGCATCCTTGTTTTTTGTTTGCCTAATGTAGGTATGGACAAAATTATAGGTTTTAATTTTATATGTCACACCATTATGGATTGGAGAAGCATGAATATGCCAACCACACCCTTTAGTAGCACATATGGTAGTCACTTTGGACTTCTCATTTTTTAGCCTGATGATCTCAAAACCTTCGTGAATAATATAATTTTTCAACACCTATCTAAAATGGTAAACATCCCTAATTATCAAATTCCTCTGTAGGGTAATTTTCCTATTAACATCAAAGTCAAATGGTTTTCCTACTATACCTTTATAAAGATAGATATCATGCCTGTCTTTGTCTGAATGCACATCCGCTGGTTTATCAAACTTGTCATCAGCCTCACTTAAACCATCACTACTATAGATAGCTTCTAAATCTTCTTTAGCACTATCAAATTCTCAGAATCCTCATCACCACTTTCGTCATTACCTTCACCAATATCTTGGATCAAACCAACATAATCATCATCGTGGGAACTCATTGACACTTCATTACATACACTAACCTCACCAACAGGTACTATAGAATTGTTTTCACTAACACATACCATAGCATTGTTCTCACTAACAAAAGTGTTAGGAATTTGAGGATTTCCTCCTTCATGCAACTTAACAGTAGTAGCATTAATATAAATAAAAGAGAATCTCTTGTTTACCTCAAACATAGCCATGATAATTCTCGGTCAGGTTTACCATATATTCCATCTTGAATGGAAGCCCATGTTTTTCATCACTTTGTTGTAGAGCCATATTATCAACACTAGACACCAAGTCAAAGTAGTAATAGCGGTCTGGGTCAACATTCACAACAATAGCAAGAGGACCACTGTCATTATCTAAGTAATGAACAATGATGTCAAACTTTCTTGCCATTGACATCTTCACCTAACATCAGAAATCTAAAAGAAAACCCATTAATAAGATAATAAAAGTAAGAAGGATTTTTATAGTTAGGGTTTTTGATTCATAATAGAGGAGCCATGCAAAATTTAATACAAATGAAATTTTATCAATTATTTTACTCTAGTCTACAAAAGAAGTGGTCCCCTTGTGTTTCCTTATGTTGAAAACAGTCCATAGCCAAGTCGTCCTAATTTTGAAACCCTAGAGTTAGACAAATTGAGGTCCCTTTGATTTCTTCTTATCAGCCACAACACAAACACAATATTAGCAACCAAAAACTAACCAAACACAGAACACAAAATGTTGCCTCAAAATGAGAGAGAGAAACCACTCATAAATGGTGCTAAGGGAGGCCACTATCACCAGTGCTGAAAGGGCCTTAAGGATATCGGCATTGTAAGGACTTTGGTGCGGTGCTGTGAAGACTCCAGTGTGGCGCTGCAAGCACTCCAAGTGAGATTGGGCTTTGTGAGGTTAAAGGCTGAGGATGGATGTCTCAGACGCGAGAATGGTTGGTGTATTCTAGCGCAGTACTACGAGTAAGTGAGATCGGGCTTGGAAATTACTTTGTTAGCATTGGAGAATGTTCTGTATGGATAGTGTGTTTTGGAGAAATGGAATATGAGTGGATAAAAGTGCAAACTGAGTGAGATTGATCCATTAGGGTTTGGGGGTATTTTCATATTTTGGTTATGTTACTTAATGGTGGTTAACATTATTTAAGCTCAAAGGTGTCAAGTGTAATTTTAAAATCAAGGACGGGGGAGTGTAATTTTAAAAGACCTTAGTGGAGGTTAGAATAATTTTCCCTAGTATAAAAATATTACACTGGTAGTATATGAACATTAAATTGAAAAAGTTTTACATAAAACATATGCTAACCTTGTCCATCTGAGTTAGGTTAATTTTGGGCAATGCTAGATTTACTATGTTTCAAGTTAACATTTTATTAAGAGAATAATTTTGATATGCTGTCAGTATAAAAAGTTTTACACTTTCATCTAAATTATGCAACTATGTGTGACTTTTGACATAGTAATATTAAAAATCAAATACTTTATTGATGTAATAATACATAATTAGATGACTGTGTAAAAAATTTTACATTGACAACACATCAAAATTAATTTTTTTTATTAATCTATCCCAACCATTGCAAGCTGTAGGTTGGGAATGGTCAGATCGTTGGCTTGTTAATTGTTTTTTAAAATGAAATTGATAAATTTCATCTTAAAAAAACTTAAATAAGTAAAGTTAAGAAAATTGGGCAAATTAATTTTGAACTAATCCATCCATAATATATACAAATGCAACCTTATCCTTGAAGAAATATTTTATACGTGGCAACTTCTTCCTGATTTGACATCTCTCCAATTAGTTGACACAATTTCTTAAAATTGAATGCCTTAATCAACCCTCGATCAATTTCAAATTCTAAATCTGCTTATTTATACTTGTTGATATTTTTTATAATGAAGCCATCAATGACAATTATGTAGTTTATCTCAATCTGCACATGTCAGCCCATAATTTCCTCCAACGAATGTGTTCTTTTATTTTCTTACAGAATGACATTATATATAATACATTCAAAGCCTTTGCAGTTGCATTCTTTATCAAGTCATCTAAATCGTAAGGGAGTTTAATTTTCTTCCACAAGATTTTGTTTCCCTCTATTTTTTTTGGTAGGTAAATGGGGCTAAAGCCCAAACAAACAAAAGCTAACCAATAGATCTAGGTAGACTAACTCCTACCAAGTCCTCAAACAAACTAGAATGAACACAACTAGGAAGAGTAAAATAAAAACAAGCTCCAAGTTGCAGTGAATGGCCCAAGTTAGCCATGCAATTAGCAACGCAGTTTCCTTCTCTGAAGATATTAATCATATGAACCACCCAATCTCTATTGAGCAACTCTTGAATTTTTGCAATAACCAAAGTATGAGGGTGCTTTCTGCCCACCTCCTTCCGAATAAGAGTAATTGCCGAAGTAGAGTCTAGCTCCAAGATAACTTTCTTGTGCCCCTTTGGTCATGCCATATCAAGGGCATAGAAGGCACCCCAAATTTTTGCAACTATAATAGGACAAAGACCAAGGTTAACAACAAAACCTTGAAGAAATTGTCCCAAATCATCTCTCACCAAACCACCACAAGAACCTTTTTGGTTACTAAGGACAGAACCATCACAATTCAATTTGATCAACCCATAGGTGGTCGAATCCAAGAAATAAATCTAGTGTTTCTAATTGGCTGGTCCTAAAGATTAAGCATGCTTGAGTAAAACTGATGTGCCCTAAACACTAACCAAAATTTTGCAAAAATATCATCCTGAAAAGGGGTTATCAAGTCAAAAATTTCTTGATTCTGAATCCTCCATAGATAGTGAACACCTGAGGCAAAAATATCCGGCTAAAAAAAAAAAACCAAGGAAAGATGCCATATTGACTCAAGTTCCACTTTAACCAAATTGCTTGTTGTAATTCTCATGACTAGTTTATATTTTGCTATCTGAATTAGTAGGGTAACTTTTATTTTGTTTTAAACAACAACTTCCATGGATGGATTTGCAACTATTTGTATTGGTTTTGATTATGAATTAAGCTTAACTGGATTTTTTTTTAATAGAAAAATCGTGTTACTTTTCTCAATTTTCTATGCCAAATTATTACTCCCTTAGTAAGGTATATGTTAAATTGCTTCTTGTAATTCTCATGAATGGTTTATATTTCATTATCCAAATTAGTAGGTTTACATTTGGTTTTATCCTTAGGAGAATGCTTTTTGACCAGAAAAAAAATGCCTGAAATTGGGTTGCCTGACTGATGTTGCATCCATCCGTGTCATGCTAATCATAAGAGAAACCTCTACCACATGGCACTTATCGAGCTCAAATACTTTTCTTCCTATCTCCATTCTCAGTCTTGTGTAATTTGTTTCTCTCTTTTTATCTTTTTGACATTTTTCATTTGAATTAATCTTTTTTCTCAGCACCAACTTTTTGCTCTCAAACTAGATCTTTGGAGCATACAGGTTTTTTCTTGATTCTTTATGTCCTTAAGTTGGGGGTTGGGATGGTGGTGCAATTTCTGACAACACTACCATTTAGGTTTTGCTATCATTGATGTCTTTGGGGTGGCTTCTAATCTAAAAGCAAACCCACCTCCAAAATTTCTTTCAAACCCATTCGTTTTCCCTTTTTTTTCTAAACAAACCTATAAGAACTCGTATTAATTTAAAATTGATATTAGAATTATTCTAACTAGATTATGAATTCAATTTGAGATGGCGGTGGTGAAATTCGATCCATGAAGTTATGACGGTGTAACAGCAAGAGCAGGTAATGACGAACATAAAAATAACAGAAAATTATGACCTATTTTAAATTTGTTTATAAATTATTAATTAATATGATAATACTTGATTCACATGGCATGGCTAGCTATTTTGCCATTTGTGTCTAGCAAGTTTGCTTCGGGCATCTATTTGGGGTGTATAGCACTACCATTACTCTTATCCATAAGCTTTTTGCAGGATGAATTTTGCGACTGCTTGTCTTGGGTTCAATTATGTATTGAGTTTGTTTTAAGGGTTTTTTTTTTCTAGTTTTTAGAAAAATGTGTTATTTTTTAGAAGGATATTTTAGAGAATAAAATATAATTTCTATTAAAATACTTTATGTAAAAATATTTAATATTTTTTTTTTATGTTTTGAAAAGATACTTTGTGTTTGGAAGAATTTTTTTATGTTTTTGTCAAACGGCGAACGATGGGTGTCAGATAGTAGACGTGCAGCAAATGGCATGTGGTGGGGTGGTGGATGGCGAGTAATGTTAGACTTATAAAAGGATGAAGTCAAGAGACAAAAGGGAGAGAAAAAGGAAATTTAGAATTATTTATGAGAATGTGGAAATTAAAATCCACTTAACTGACATTTAGAAAACACCACATACAAATATTGGAAATTTTAAAATTCTTTCATTTTAGTATCAAAACTATTCATGTCTTGTGCTCTGAAGCAAGGTAGGCTACTGTTTAAACTTGGAATATTTTGACTCTCCTGTAGAGAGGGAGGGGTATACCTAAGACTCGGTACCATTACGGTATGAGTGATAAGGAGAGGGAATCCTTAAGGGATTGAGGAGAGAATCCTGCTGTGAGTGTAATTGAGAGTTAATAAGGTAACATACATTCTTGGCCTAGGGTATATGAGAGTCAATAAGCTGGTTCTGGAGGTCAATCAATTAAGGGTAGGCCTTTAGAGCTAAAGGTTAGCTTTCAAGGTTGTGGGGTAGCTCAGTTAGGAAGACCGGCCGGACCACAAGCCCTCCAACCTTGAGCTAGTGAGCAAAAAGGTTTTAGAGATTGATTAGGGTGAGATTATAGGACCGGATCACAAGCCTTCCAATCTCGAGTTTGTGAGAGTGAAGAGGTTTGAGATTGGTCGTGTGACAAAGTTGCAGTGATAGATCAGTCGGATGGATCAACTGGATCACAGGCCTTTAATCTCGAGCTTGTGAGTGAAGAGGTATGATAAGTCAGTCGGGCAAGGTCATAAGGGTAGGTCGATCAGGTAGATTGGTTGGACCATAAGCCCTCCAACCTTAAGCCTGTGAGTGAAGAAGCTTGAGAGGTCGGTTAGCAAGGTCATAGGGCTAGGTCAGTTGGGTAGACCAGTCAAAATGACACATAAGGTGGTTATGCATGTGCCTTTGCAGTTCTTAAGGTGGTGCAGTGTGTTCCATATGTCTTATTCTTATTAGTTAGTGCTTTTTCGCATCACATCAAGGGTGTCCACCATTGGATCAAGAGTAGGATGATTAAATCCTACTCGTTGATCACAAGAAGACACATAACCATGGGCGTTGGATACTGTGTTGGCTTTTGTGAGGAAAGGGTGGTTTATATGATTTGTTTTCCCCTTTTTCTTCCATTTCCTCCTCTTCTTTTTCATTTCTATTCTCTCTTTTTGCATTTCTTTTTCTTCCTTCTTCTCTATTCTTCTCCATTCTTCTTTACTCTTCTGCAATCACTGGCATAGGGGTTGCCATTTGCTTCTGTGTTGCTAGCAAACTCATAGGTGGTATGGCATTTTTGGAGATTTTCTCCTCTTTTGAACTCATTTCTTGGTGAATGCTTTTTATTCTTTATTCACTGCTCTTTTCTTACTACTGTATCATTTTCCTTGGTAAGGATTTTTTTGTCCTAGAGTATGCAATGTTGGTTGCATGATTATTTTTTGGTTATTTTGCTTGGGGTGGTTTGTTATTTTTGGTTCACAATTGTTTAGTGTAGTTTTGTGTTGGATATGAGCAAAACTTTGGTTGTGATTTTGAATATTAATGGCTGGGGAAGATGATGACGGTGGCAGTGGCGGTGGTGAGGGGGTAGAGGATGTTGGGTGTGGGGATCTAGGGAAAGTTTGGGTGTGGTAAGTTGTCGTGTGTTAGGCCAACTCCCAAGGTTGGCTGTCGATAGGAGGTAATAGAAATTAAGGTATATTATGGGTTGGATTTACCTAAACTAGCCTAAATAGAAGATCAAATTCAGTTTGAATTGGTGATGGAGAGAACAAAGATGTTTAATGATCAGTTAAAGTTGTATGGTCCTTTATCCTCCTCTTTCTTCTAACAGATGGGATGATGTAGGTAATCCAAGTTCTTCAAAAGCTATGGCCAACTATTTAAGGAAATGTCTTTTCAATCTTCCGATAAAGTGGACAGTATCACGCAAGTTGCCTCCATGTACCAATTTTCCAAGAGCCTATCTCAACTTCAGCCTTTACTCCACCTTCCTGACCCTCCAGAGATTATGAGTTGGCCTGTCTGACCGAGTGATCGAGGATCTAAGAAAGGGTTGCTTTTTTATGTATAGGACCTTATTTAGCCATATGAAGTTAGAACTCCTATTCCCTCCTTTTCATAGTGGGGCATTGTCGGTCCTTCGGATGGCGCCTGTTCAGATACATTGAAATGGATAGGCGTTCATCTCATGCTTTTACCTTACTTGCTAGTAGCTCCGGTATGAGGCCATGCCTTATTTGTTCTTCTATCATTTCCATATTTCAAATAGTACAGTGTCCAGGAGTAACCTAATTTCATTTTCCAATATTCAGGCCAGAAGGTTATTGTCAGCTTTTGAGTCATCCTACAAGAAAAAGAGTTACCAAGACCAGTTCTTTAAATTAAAACCCAGAGGGTTGGTGATTTGGTATTCTATGATTTTTCAGGTGTGGCTCGGTTTCCATTTAAGTAGTCTTTTTTCATCACTTCATCCCCTCTGGTAGCTCTTAGGGATTTTTCGACTGAAGAGAAGGGTTCTGTAGAGGTCTTAGAGAAGTTTTCTTTGGATATTTCCACTTTGAAGTTGGATGGCTTCAGGTGCACAGAGCTCATTCAATGCATCAAGGACTCGGCTTTCTTGAATTACTATTTTAGTGGGTCCTTTACTTATTTTGTCTTCATTGTGCTTTTAACTTGCTAATGTTTGGTAACTTGATATTTTTCTTGTGTAGTTGCTTACGTGGAGAAGATTAGAGACCATATGATTAACAAGGAAAGCGGTCCACATTTTGATGTAGCTACTATTTGGAAGATAAAGAAGACTAAAGGTGTGAAGGTATCTGGAGGGGATGGACCTACCAATTCTAGAGGATCGAGAAATTCATCAAGGGAGATCTCTACTCCATCTGGTTCGCCAAAGTACCAGTTCACTGATGCAGGTTTGTCAACCGCCGACGGAACTGGAAACTCAGCTACTGTTACTCCTAATTCTCCATGAGTTCCCGAGGCTACAGTACCATTGATCAGAAGCTCTGCTCGCCTACTTTCTCTTCTAAGTCTGGTATCTTCCAATGATCCTGACCTCCTGCTAAAGGTTACCAATCGATTTATAATGGAGTTTGATAGAGATACAGGGATGTCTATCACTTCTATTTATCACGGGCATTTTTTGAATGAGATCTTCATAGACTGAAACCTTAGCATTGCTGTCGACAAGGGAATGTACTAGAAGTTCGAACTGCTAGGCTTGCTATGTGCCCAGCAAGCTTTGGCATTAAGGTGTCCATCTGTTTCGTGCCATATAGAGAAAGAAGCTCGAACAATATCAAGTCAGCTTGCTACTTCTGAAGCCGGCCACCATGACACTTTGAAAAGGTTGAAGGACAATCACTTGACGGAGGTGGCTGAGTTGAAGGAAAAAGTCAAGCACTTGGAGCCCTTCGAATCTAGGGCAAAGATTCTAGAAGAACAGGTGACAAGACTGATGGTTGATCTGAGGGTGTCGAAGTACAAGGTCATGGTCGCCGAGTAGAGGGAGAAGGATGCTAAGGCTGCCCAACATGAAGCCAAAGATCAGTTGAAATAGAAAGAGTGAGAGATGGCCGATGAGAGACAGGCTATTAAGGAAGATCTTCCCTGACAAGATGAGGCTGAGTTTGAGAAGGCTAAGTTTCTTTATGGTCATTTGTTCACTGTCCATGTGTTGGATTTTGAGTAGGTGGGTCATTAGCAAAAACTAGATAATAGGGTTGTGCTTCTTCCTTCCGATGATGAGGGTGAGCAGGAAGTTGTTATTGAGGATCAATTGGCTGAAGATTGTAGACTGGGGAATACCTTGGGCTATTTATGTTTTTTGATTAGTTGTGGATTGTCGCATAAAGTTGTATTTTGCTTGGTGGTGAGATGCCCTATGATGATGCTGAACTGGATAATATGTATAGCCAAGGCCTTTACTTTGATTTTATCTATTAACTATTTGAAACATATATAGTGTTTTCCAGTTGTCAATTGATTATTTCCTAAGTGTTTTGCAATGTATGAGGGTTGGGATGTCATATGAGCTAAACTGGTGTCTAACTATATTTCTAAGAGATAAAATAGTGTTTTAACTCCATTGGTCAGGTAATGTTTAGCATTGGTATCGTGAATAACTTACTATAACTCGTCTTTGGAAAATAGAGTAAGAGGGTCGAAATGTCGATCAAGTTGGATCAATATTAAATACATTTTTAACTCAATAACATTTAACTTGGAGTAATTTTATGGTGGAGATCGTCCTTAGCAAGTGTAATGTAAGGATCGAAATATCAACCATGGTCAATTAATATGAGTCGGTGATGGGTGTTGGGTGTTGGGCATCGGTTAGGCTTAGGTGAATACTAGCAAAGGTCAATTTTTGGGGATCTTACTAGTCATGGCCAAACTTTGGTGATTTGGAGATCGTGTCGGGCATGGCCAGGCTTTGCCAAGTACCGGTAAAGGCTGGGTTTTTTGGATATCTTGCTGAGCATCGCCAGTCTTTGGAAATTTGGAGATCATGCCGGGCATAGCTAGGCTTTGGTGAGTACTAGTAAATGCTGGGTTTTTGGAGATGTTGCCGGGCATGGCCGGTCTTTGGAAATTTGGAGATCATGTCTGGCATGCCCGGGCTTTGGCGAGTACCAGCAAAGGTTGGATTTCTGGAGATCTTGCCCAGCATGGCTGATCTTTGGAGATTTGGAGATTAAGCTAAGAATGGCCGGGCTTTGGTGAGTACCAGCAAATGTTGGGTTTTTGGAGATCGTGCTAGTCATGACTGGTCTTTGGTAAACTTCAACGATGCTTTCTAACCGGCAATGAGTAAGCAGTGCATGATCAAATATATGAATAAATAGTGAAATACTACTATAATTGAGTGCCTATGAGGCTACAAAATAGGGTAATGCAAAATACAAAAATGCAACATAATTCCAAAATGCAACATAAAATAGTATCAGAGCATCTTTCTTTAACTGAAGCACTTTGTCCTAGTTATTTCCTTTCTCAATAGCTTAGAAAGTTTGTATACTCCATTGCCTAGGTTTTTTATTACTCGAAAGGGGTCATCCTAGTTGGAGGCTAGCTTGCCTTCTCTCAGATGTTTGTTTGCCCTTTGCAAGACTATGTCACCTTCATTAAACTTCTGACCTACGACTATGCTATTGTACCTCTTTGCGATTTTTTGCTTCACTGCTTTCGTTCTAATGAGTGCCATTTCCCTGTCTTCTTGTATGATATCTAGCTTAGCCTTTCTTTTTGTTTCGTTTCAGTCTTCATCAAAGTCTATTCTTTGCTAGCTTGGTTGCCTAGTTCTACAGGAATCACACTATTAGAAATTTCAGATTCAGAGATGGAAAAAATTCATCGCTAAATTGTGCAAATTATGTCACTAAACAAATTAGAGACGGATTTTGCGAAAGAACAGATTCTGTCGCTAAATATGAGGTCGCTAATTTATTAGCGATGGAATTTGTTAATCCGTCTCTAATTTGAGATGGAATATTTTCGTCTCTAAATTTCAACCCTCCGTCTCTAATATGTAACATTCCGTCTCTAAATTTCAACCCTTCATCTCTAATACGTAACCAAATTTGATCACTTTATATACCAAGAAAGGCATCAGAGACAGAACAGTTACATCGCTAAATGAAAATATTCCGTCACCATTTAGAGATGGAAACAATTTTCGTCGCTACTTGGAGACAGAATATGTTCCATCTCTAATTAGCGACGGGAATGGTTCCGTCTCTAATTATCGACGAAATATATTCCATCTCTAATTTCTAAACCTGTTTTAGTATTTTTTTTTAATTTTATAAATGATTTTATATTAATTTAAACCTATAAAAATTCTATAATATCACAAATTATAATTCTAGTATAATAATACAAATTTAGTACTAAAAATATGATTCATTAATAGAAACACCAACAAAGTTCAAAGTACTTAAATCTAACTTCTATCATGAGTTCAACCACAATCTATTCATCAAAGTAAACTCCACTAGACAATCATGACCAAGCTCCACAAAGCATGCAATCTATAAATCAAAACAAAACAGAAATTAACAAAATCACAATTAATTCTTTTTACAAGCTGTGTATGTTTAAAATGATAGATGCAGAATCACAAAAAATCCTAAAAATCCAAGTCAGGCCAAATATTGCAAGAACAAATTCAAGCAACAAACAATATTTAGAAGATTCACTGAATAGAGAAGAATAAAAAAAAATTAAGGCTATAAAAAAGAAAATTGAAGGCCATGGCTATAAAGAAGGAGGGATTAGTTCATTGCAGAGCATTGCCAAGTTGATTTGTGGCATGTTAACAGTGCAGAAAGTACAAACTAATGACATAACCAAGGTACGTTGGATTAGTGAAGATGCACAAGTCAATCATGAGTTCAAGATTTTCATCACTAGCAAAAAATCATATAGAACTATAAGCTAAAAATCATATAGCAGTAGCAGTGTAGCACTAAAAATTATATTTAAAAATGAAATATTGCTTTGCAATGAAGTCAAAAATAAAGAGAAAGAAAAACTGTGGCTTACAGAATATCCCTCCTAACCAATTCCTATTACTTTGTGCAATGTCGACCGAGTACAAATGCAAAGCAAATTGTTGACTGTGCAATGACAAAAATTAAAGTTAAAAAGGATGCACTGACAAAAGCCATGATAAATGTATAGAACAATACTTAAAAAAAGCAGTGACATATATATGTCAAGATAAAACAAAGGCACATTAATTTGCTCAAATTTAATTTTATCATTAAAGACACTAAGTGTTACATTTTCTTTATGATAACTAAAGATAGTAAGTAATGAAGTATGTACGCATGACCTCTGCTCCAAGCCAAGCTTACGATTTTTATTCTAGTAGTTAAAAGAAGGCATAGAGCACAGCAAAAGTAGTCTAAACTCTAAAGACTAAAATTCTAATGAGAATCCTTACAAATATACAGGTGACTATATGCCACATGCATTTCCCACTAATTCAAAAGAGCTAAACCCATCAATTAAATAAAAGGAAAATTTTATCAAAAAAGTAGGACTATTGACAATGATGAGAAAATCAGGTTACAAATTAAAAGAAAACTATATATCACATGTTGATCATGTACATAAATTTTAGACAATCAAAGTTACGAGAATGTACACGAATTACATTTATAACCAAACTTAAGAGAGCGTATATAAATTTATAACAATAATCAAGTAACTTAGACAACAAAACAACAAATCAAAGAATACTCATTTGTCTTATCTCTTACTATGGGTTAAAAATGAAAAAGAATTAGATAATATATCATAGTGTAAAGGAAATCATGCAACACTCAACCATCAATTCAAATCAAGTGCAAGATGGTAGGAGATAGCAAATCAAGTATGTGATATCAATCAATTATAGGATATCAAGACATAGCAAATCAATTTAGGAAAATAGGAAATGTCATCTTTATCATAGCAGCAATTTTAGTTCAGTTACTATATTTATAATATTCAAATGTATAATTGGATCAGTTGCACCGCTTGCCTTGTATAGCCAATCTATATAAAATCCTGTGTACACTTAGAAAACTCTTACACAACAGGACTATAACAATGGCAAAACTTGGTTTAGATCTTTAGTGTCTCTGCTCATACAAAATTTTTGTCATTGATTCCGTTTCTAAATCTTCAATACAATACTTGGTCTCTAATTTGCACATTCCGTCTCTAATTCCATCGCTAAATCGGATTTTTCTATTAGTGTCATGGCCTTGACTCCATATGTAAGTTGGAAAAGCGACTCCCCAGTTATGGATTGGGGAGTTGTATAGTATGCCCATAATACACTGTGGGGTTCGCCCACCCACTTGCCTTTTGACTGATCCAACCTTTTCTGCAAACCTTGCAATATTACCTTGTTAGCAGCCTCGGCTTGACCATTGCTCTATGGATGCTCTACCGATGAAAATTGTTGTTTGATGCCCAGTCGGTCACAAAATCCCCGGAAGTTCTTGTTTGAGAATTGTGTTCCATTATTGGTTATGATGGCAAAAGTAGACAATACGTGCATATAATATTTTTCCATGCAAAGTCCTCAACCTTTTGGGTTGTGATTTTAGCCAATTTGTAAAATAATCAACGGCCACAATTAGGTATTTCCTTTGCCTAATAGCCTGGGGAAAAGGTCCTAATAGGTCTATTCCCCATTTGCAAAATGGCCTTGGATTGTTTGAGCTATGTAACTCCTCTGGAGATGCTCGATGCATTTGGGTGAACCTTTGACATTTCTCACATCTCTATACATAGCTTATATAGCCAGTCTTCATTGTCAGCTAATAATATCTAGCTCTAAGGATCTTCCTACTTAGTGATTTACCACAGAGGTGATGACTGCAAACACCTTCATGTACCACTACCATAACATATTGGGCTTTATCCTTGTCAATGCATTTAAGTAAAGACACCAAATATCCTCTTTTGTAGAGCTGACCATCCATGATTGTATAAAATGCTGCTAATTTCTTAATTTTCCCAGCTTCCTTCGAGATTTCAGGTAATTGTCTGGTTTGGTTTGCATATATGTCAAGATTAGGAATCTCCAAGAGGATGGCTCTTCCTCCACATTAATGACTTCTCTATTGTCTATGCTTGGTTCGTTTAGAGTTTCTTGTATGACCATACGATTGTTGCCCGACCTCTTTGTACCATTGAGTTTGGAAAGTAAATCAACTCTCTTATTTTCTACCAAGGAATATGCTCGATTTTGAAAGTGTTCAATTCTTTAGATTGCCTTTGGACCTCTTGGAGGTATCTAGCAAGTGATTCATCCTTCGCCTTAAATTCATCTTTTACTTAGCTCAAGAACTTTGTGAGTTTTATTTACGAAATGAAAGTCAGATATATAAAGGAAACATAACGTTTCTCCCGGTAAGGCCGGAATGTCTTATTCATATTTTACTTAATGTGATGGAAAATATAAAAATGGTATTAGAGTTATCATGCATAAATTGAATTATAAACTATGACTTGAAACATAGGTTATGATTTATTTGCTGGTCGAACATCTATCCTTTTATGCGACTAAAGTACCTGGCTTGTGACTATGTGCGAGTCACTCTTCACAGTTAGGTCAGTTCTCCTATTTCCATAGCAAGTTGTAGACTTGCAATTAGAACGTCATACTCCGCTTCGTTGTTACTCGTTTTGAAGCCGAATATGAGAAACTACTTGATCATGATTCCATTTAGGCCTTCAAGTATGACTCCTACCCCACTTTCCTTCATATTTAATGAGTCATCAACAAATAGAACCTAAGGTTTCCTACATCCAACTCTCTGACACACTATTCTAAGACAAAGTCAACTAAGAATTGAGATTTGATTGGTCCCTTTGTCTGATAACTGATGGCATATTTGGAAAGCTTTATCGACCATCCTATCATTCACCCTGCTAGGTTAGGCTTCATCAGAATTTGCTTGATCGCCAGGTCAGTCTTAGCCCCATGGAGGACCTTATTGATAAAATATAGAGGTCTCTACTCATGCCTTTTTTCTTTTACTAAGGCCAAACTTATAGCCCGGTCAGAGATAGAGAAGTAGAATAACAATTCCTCTCCGGGATCAGGCTTGGTGAGAATGGGTGGGGTTATTAGGAAGGTTTTGACCTGTTGGAATGCCTTTTCATAGTCTGGAGTCCACTAAAAGTTCTCCGCCTTCTTGATACAATTGAAGAGCATGAGCAGTTTTATCTGCGACTTTGAACATGAATCGGGTTAAGGCTGTGCTCTTTCTGACCAGACTCTGTACCTCCTTCACTGTACTGGGGCTTCTTATATTAAGGATAGCTTAGCATTTGTCTAGATTTGCTTTTATTTCCCTCCTTGTGATCATACTCCGAGGAACTTTCCTACTTCCACTCCAAAGGCACACTTGAAGGGATTCAAATGCATATTATTCTTTCTCAGCTATATGAATATCTCCTCTAGGTCTACACAATGATCACCAAAGCTAGGGGTTTTTACTACCATGTCATCTACATAACCTCTACATTTTTGCCGATCTGCTCTTGGAAAACCTTATTTATTAGCCTTTGATAAGTAGCTCCAACAATCTTCATACCAAAGGACATTATTCCGTAGTAGTAACTAGGGTTGTTGGTCATTAATGCCATCTCCTCGTCATCATCAGGGGGCATCTGGATCTAGTTATATGCTGAATACGTGTCCATAAAGCTCAAGTACTAATAACTTGATGCTGCTTCTACCAACTTGTCAATGTTGGGCAAAGGGTAATAGTCTTTAGGATAGGCCTTGTTGAGGTCAGTAAAATTGATGCACATGCGCCATGTTCCTTTGGACATTTTTTCTACTAGAACCGCATTGGAAATCCATGTGGTCTGTTGAATTTACCGTATAAACTCTGCAGCTAAAAGCTTTTTTTATTTCTTTCTTGACTATCTTCCTCTTCACCTCGGTCAATTCCTCTTTCTTTGGGTCATCGGTTTAGCTATGGGCTTGATTGCTAGGAGATGACAAGTGAAACTTGGGTCTATCTGAGGCATGTCTGTAGGGATCCACGTTGTTTTTCCAAAAGCTTTGTCAACTTTTTCTTCAACTCATTAGGTAGTTAGGCTCCAATCTTCACATACCATCCTTCCTCGGATTCACTTTGACCAGGATAACTTCACTTTCAGGCTGGGGGGCCTTTCCTCTTTGGAGTCTTCTTTTGAATCTAGCTCGACCAGGTTTATATCAGCCGGTCGGAGCATGACTCTTTTGTTAGTATTGGAGATTGGCTTTATTGGCACAACCGCCCTGACTCTTAAGTCATCCACAAAATACTGCCTAGCCCTTTTTTGATCTACTTGGATGACTACCACTGACCATTGAGAAAGGGAAATTTCATTGCTAAGTAGGGCATGGAAACAATTGACCCTATTTTGTTAAGTGGTGGCCTTTTGAGGACGACATTGTATGGGCTCTTCCTTTCCTTAATCAAGAATTTCACTAGGATAGAGCGTATCCATGTGAATGTTATGAGCATCTTAATATGCCCTTTTACCCGAACCTATTCGCCTGTAAATCCAACTAAGGCACGTGGGATGGGAAAACCTGCTCTTTAAGAGACCTAGCTTGTTGAATACGTCTATGAATAAGATGTTGCCTCCCTTGGTTAACCAATACTCGTCGAACTTCAAAATTTGTAATTACCACTCATATAACTATTAGGTCATCTTGATTAATATCAACTCCTTGGAAGTCATTATCAATGAAATTGATAAGGATGGTAAGAGCAAACTGGCGTAGGAGGATATGACCAACGCTCATGACTGCCTGAATAGCTCGAAGGCGTTTTCTTCTCGTTGACTTTGTCTATCAATCATTCACAAAATATCTGGCAATGGTGTTGATTATCCTCAAAACAGGGAGATTCTACTCTAAGTTTGCTTGGGTTAGGTTGCTTAGTGGGTCAGTTAGTCATATCCGACCCTAGATTTTGTTGTGGGGATGGGAGTCATCGTTAGGGAATCCTTCGTATGTATCATTCCAATCTAGCATTTCTTGCCAAACTCTCAAGCAGGTCTCGGAAATCTATACATTCTTCCATGGTGTGACCAAAATATCCTATGATATTCATATCTCTTCCTTTTGTCTACTCGGGGGCCTTGGAACATCGAAGTTGGTGGAAGGTTGGTCAGGTCTGCACTGCAGATATCCCGGAGAATGGTTGACTTAGGTATATTTAAAGGAGTATATGTATGATATACAGGGGGTGGCAAAGGGGCTCTGTTATCATAGTAAACTCTCTACTCTTGTCTTCTTGAGCCTAGACCCCTCGACCTTGGATTCTAATCTTCCTTGACTCTTCGTTCTCCAATCGAATTTCTAGTCGGTGCCTTCTAATCTTCTCTCACACTTTTTCGATTTTCTACTCCCTTTTCAACCTTAATATGCCTAGCTGCTCGTGTCCTCAATTCATCTAGCATGTTTGGGGGTGAAATGTTTGGGGATTTTGCGAATGAGTTAGGCTTCAGCACTCTAGTGAATGTATACAATGCTACTTCCTGGTTGATGTTCCTTATCTGGGTTGTTTCTTGGTTGAATCTACTAATGAAGTCCTTGAGGGATTCGGAATCTCCCTGAGTGAATAGAGACTCCCAACTGTCTTTTTATGAACACGACTAGTAGTGAAGTGATTTAAGAACTTGTTGGTTAGATTAGCAAAATTTCTAACTGAGTGAGGGGGCAAGAACGAGAACCGCTGCTATGTTGCTTCGGATAATGTGGATGGGAAAGCCTTGCAGTGCATGGCATCGAAATCTCTCGAGATCAGCATTGCATTTTTTAATGCATCAATATAACTTTGAAGATCAGTTGTACCGTCATATAGCTTAAGATGGTCGAGGGTCGGTATGTTTAGGTGACAAATTTGGTTAAAATAAACTCAGTAAAAGGGTGGCTTAGGTGAAAGTCTAGTGGCATTTCTAAATGTAAAGGCTAGTATGAGTGATGGGAGTTTGTATGAGAGGGTGGAGGAGGTGGTGGTGGTGGTGGTTGTTGGGAAGATTCTCCATGATCCCTAGAGTGTTGGTTGTTATTTTGTAAATGATTGATCTGCTCCTGCGTATTTTGTAAGGTTCTAAGTATGGCATCTACAATGGGATTTGGGTATGTTGACATTAGAACTAGGGTTGTTATTTACATCCATGCTCCCAATGAGGCCCTACATTGGAGTGATGATAATGACATGTGGTTGAGTAAGGTTATGAAGGTTGAGGTTGTCAAGGATATTGTGTGCTGCATGCATATACCATGAAGATGATGACCCCCGAGCTACCTGTAATGTTGAAGATGGAGTGGTAAAGGTTTCACTTTCCCCACAGATGGTGCCAAAATATTCATGTCTCGTGCTCCGAAGTAGGATAGGCTAGTGTTTAAACTTGAAATGTTCTGACCCCCTGTAGAGACGGAGGGGTATATATAAGACTTAGTATTGTTACGATATGAGTAATTAAGAGAGGGAATTCTCAACTAATTGAGGAAAGAATCTCGCTGGGAGCGTAATTAAGAATTAATAAGGTAACGTACATTCCCAGGCTGGAGTATATGAGAGTCAATAAGCCAGTTTTGGAGGTTAATCATCTAGGGGTAGGCCTTTAGAGCTAAAGGTTGGCCTTCAAGGTTGTCGGGGTAGGTCAGTCAAGTAGACTGGCCGGACCACAAGCCCTCCAATCTCGAGCTAGTGAGCAAAGAAGTTTGAGAGGTCGATCGAGACAAAGTTATGGAACTAGACCACAAGCCCTCCACCCTCGAGCTTGTGAGAGCAAAGAGGTTTGAGGTTGTTCATGTGACAAGGTTGCAGGGATGGATCAGTTAGGTGGACCGGTAGGATCACATGCCCTCCAATCTTAAGCTTGTGAGCAAAGAGGTTTGAGAGGGGAAAAGTACTTGCATGGTCCAGGAGCACTATGTGGTTGTGCTCCTGGACTAATCATATAAATGTATTTTACATAGGACCCACCACTAACACACAATTCCTTGCAAAATGCACTTATATGATTGGCCGGGAGCAGAGCTACGTGTTGTCATGGACCATACAAGTATTTCTCTTGAGAGGTTGGTCGGGCAAGGTTATGAGGTAGGTTGGTCGGGTGAGCAATCGGACCAAAATTCAATCTAAAATATTAAAAATTCTATTCGATATATAAACTCTTATTCAAGTATGTTATTAGTTATTTTACTAATATCTATTACACTTATTTTCATGTAATATAAATTTTTAATTAGACATTGCAATTAATGCAACTTTCAAGTGAATTTTACTATATATATAGATTGATAGATACTTTTGTCATCAATTAATATTAATCAACAAGAATTGTCTTACAGGTTGGCCTGTTGCTCTTGCTTCATTAATACTTAGCTTTAATTTTAAATTTTTAGTAGGTTAATTTTAAATAGTTTAGTAACACTCCTACTCAAATCCTAAACGGGGGCAAGTATTCTCCTTAAAACCAAATTTTAGATTATATAAAAAATTATTTTTAAGGTATCAATCATAAATATTTAATAAGTGATGTGAATTATATTGTTTTTTTTTTTATTGAGATGGGTTAAATTATGATTTTAGCATGAGAACAATACAATAAATCCATTTTAACTAAAATATGAAGGGAAAGAACAATTTACTTTATGTGTTTCTTTTAAAAAGACTCATATAAACTAGTATAATATTTAGACAAAATATCCATTTTGGTCCCTGACAAAAATTTCAGGAGATAAATTAATCCTTCAATATTTGAAAATTCATAAGTAGTCCCTCACAATTTAAAAATGGGGACATATTAGTCTATTCGTATAAATCCATACCATCAAAAAGTTCTTAAAATTTCTATACGGAGGGACTAATATGTCCCAGCTTTTGAATGACGAAAAATTACTTGTAGACTTTCAAATATTGAGGGACTAATTTGTCTCCCGAAGTTTTCATTAAGGATCAAAATGGGTATTTTGTCTAATATTTAAGTTTCTTTCGACTTAATCGGAACCCCTTGCAAATTTGTAAAAACTAATCCAGTTTCATATTAATGTTAAGAACACATCTATTTACAACAAAAAATAAAGTTATCCAATTAAAGATGACTAGAAAAAAGGGAAATATCTATGGATACATGAGTTAAAAATTAAAAAAAAAATGATTTTAAAACTAACAATATATATTTATTAGAGTTTTGATATTTGTAAATCGGAATAGGATATCAAATATATGATGTCTCTCTTACCTAAACATATAGTACATTTATTTTATCTCGATACATATTTCAATACTTATGCACTCCCATGTCAATAATTGTTCCATATAGTGTCTATACATCAAGTTTTCACAAAACGTTTTTCTTACCATTATATCATATGCATATTCTACAAGCCAACCGAGTGAGTTTTTATTTTGGTGCAACCTTTTTCCATTTCAATTTCTCCCTTTCATTTCGCAGTTTCCTCCTAAGATGGTGGCCACCATCTCTCTTAGGCCTAACTCCTAGTACTTCACAGACTTGGCAACTTAGGCCTAACTTCTATTCCTTGAAGAAAGAAACCATGCTTCCACCAATTACTCCTTGTCTCCTTGACTCTCATCTCTACTTCTTCATCTTCTAAGCCTGAATTGAAGAACTCTCCCATCTCAATCTCCAACCACCCGTCGCTCCTCACATTTGGACGTTCCAATCCTCGGAATTTGCGGTAGGTTTGGAGGTGCAGATGCCACTCTTCTAAGCTTGGATCCAAACACACTTTTTTGGTACAACTTTGGCCTCCAGATATACCTACTGATAACTCTACACGAAGGTAGTGAAATCCACGAGCATTAATCATTTTGAACACAAGAAAAGCTGCATAATGAGTACCTGAGGACAATGCAAGTGTATTTATCTTCCCATGAATCTCAAACCAGCACACTGCAACAAGCTTTGCAACTTCTTCAAACCTATTCAATAGTTTTATACACAAAGAATAGCAAAATAGATTTTTTAGTCCAATACCTTTATCTAATTTTTCAATTTGATATACCTTTTATTTATTTATTTATTTTGATTTGATCTTTTATGTTTTAAATCTTATTCAAATTAGTTCTGAACTACTGCTCTATCACATAGTTAATGAAAAATATTGATGTAGCACAAACAATGCTGACATAGCACACATATGAATCTAATATGAATTGTGTTATGTCAGTATTTTCTATTAATTATATAATGAAAAAGTGATTTGGGACCAAATTAAAAATGATTTGAAATATAAGGAATTAAATTAAGAAAAATAAAAGATAAGAGACTAAATAAAAAATCAGACAAGGATAAAGGCAAAGGATGAAAAGGTCCATTTTGCCCGCAAGGAATACAAGAATGACATGGGGCGCGGCAAGACAAAACGTAAACAAAATGTACAGCAGAAACGATGCTCCATATCATTTAGCATTCATCATCTTAAATGTGTGGGTAATCATCGTTCATCACTCCAACTATGTGATTGTTCATTATCTTTAACATTACGGACATTTTATATTGCTATAGCCAAAATGGTAAATTTTGAAGACCCATAATAATATCTTTTTTCTCGCAAATTTAAAAGCATCTAACAACATCTGAAATAAAAAAACTCGAGCTGACCTGGACTCAGGCGTGGTTGTCCAGTCCCAATACCGAGGAGTATCACCCCAAATAATGCCGAGGTCTCTTGCAGCAATCATGTAACACTTTTTCCCGCTCCGTTTATCCAATTGAAAGCTCTACATTTTAGTGATGACACAATTCATTTTAGATATAAGAGAATCAAACTTAACATTCTTAACCAAACATGATTCTGGATAAAACATATAATACACATTTATCAATGACAATTAGCAGTTAGCACATGTTAAAATCAAGGGCATTGGTTTGTACCTCAAAAGAAATGAGGCATTGCTTGTGACTTATGAACAAAGGCTAGTTCTGTGGTGCCTTTGCATTCTTGTATATTTAATATCTTTTTGTTTTTAATCAATGGAAAAATGACATATGCACTTGTCCGAGATGCACATGAAATAAGTATGGTGCACAGTAGAAACCTTTAAAGATGAGGAAGTTGATATTGGACTAGTTGCGAGTTTTGAATTCCACTTTGATGCAAGTTCCGAGTTTCACTTTGATGCGAATTCCAAGTTCCACTTTATTACAAGCTTAGAAGATAAGGAAGCTGAGACTGGACTCGATACGGGTTTCGAGTTCCCATGCGAATTACGAGTTCTCCTTTAATGTGAGTTTTGAGTTCCCCTTTAATACAAATGCTCAATTCCATTTGTTGAGAGTTTCCTAATATGTACTATACTTTTCTAATGTGCATCATTCGAAGAACACATGTCATGTTAGAAACAAAAAAAAAAAAGGCACCAAATGCACATTTTTACAAAGGCATCAAAGTATGCCCCATGAACCAAATCCTTTATTCAATAATTAACTAGGAAATTCTATGGAACCTTGCATATCTTTGGGCTCCAAAACCCTTGCATATTTTATTATAATAATGACATTTAAATTGCATTTATATCAATATTTAATTTTGCAAAATAGTACTTAAAGAAGTAATATTTATAAAAACTAAATCTTTATTTTTATTTTTATAAAAAATTATACCCAACCAGTTTGTTAAGGTCCAGTCCATTTAGACCAGTTAATTAAATAGATCAGTCCAACCTATAGTAAATGCTAACAAGCCCCGTATAACATTAGTTCAACTTGTTTAGGCCCAGTCCATTTGGGCCCGCTAGTTAAATAGGTCAAGTCAACCTATAGCAAATGTGAACAAACTAGCATAATGTTGGCCTAAGTTGATTAAGCCTAGCCCATTTTGGCCTACTAGTTAAATGGGTCAGGCCAACCTATAGCAAATGTTAATAAACTAGCATATTGTTGGCAAGGCCCGTTTAAGGTTAGGCCACAAACTTAGCCTTATACATGCCAACACAACCCATTTATGCTCTACCCATTTAGGCCTGCTAGTTAAATGAGTTAGATAAATATATAGCAAATGTTAACGAGCTAGCATAATATAGGCTCGGACCATTTAGGCTTAGCCCATTTGTGCCTGCTAGTCAAATGGATTAGACCAACCTATAGGAAATATTAATAAGTTAGCATAATATTGGCCCAGTCCATTTAAGGTTAGTCCATATATTTAAATAGGCTAACACAACCCATTTAGGCCGAACCTATTTTGGCCTATTAGTTAAATAGGTTAGGTCAATTTATAACAAATGTTAACGAACTAACATAATATTGACCTAGGTTGTTTAAGCCCAGTCTATTTGGGCCTACAAGTTAAATAGATCAAGTTAATTTATAACAAATACTAGCGAGTTAGCATAATATTAGTCTAACTTGTTTAAGGTTAATCCACAAATTTAAATAGGCCAACACAACCCCATTTAGGCTGGCATGTTTAGGCCCGACCAAAACCCATTTTGGCTTGCTAGTTAAACGGGTTATGTCAACATATAACAAATGTTAATGAGTCAACATAATATTGGTTTGGCCCATTTAGACCTAACCTATTTGGGTCTGTTAGTTAGATGGGTCAAACCAACCTATAACAAAAGTTAAACTCTTTAAAAGGATTGAATTATAATTATTAATAATTAAATTTATAAACTTTTACGTAAAATATATAAATTATATGTCATTATATAATTAGTCCAACTTAGCATGGATTTTAAACCTTTTAAATTTGTTTGGATACCACAAAAGCCCCTAATTAACTAGATTAAAAGATAGTGATACTCTATGTACAAAAAAAAAAAAATAGCAATACCGTATCAAAAATGCAATAATCTAAGTCATATTTAGATCCTTCCCTTCTCTCTCCTACTCTCCAAAACCCTTACTCACAAACACACTCTAAGACGCCAACAAATTAAGACCTCAAAGTGCAATCAAATCTGTCTCCAACAAAAATCCGGTTCAAATGTATTCATATATCCCTACGCATTTATAAACACAGATGAAAAATACACAAGTCCTTGTAAGTTTAGGATCATCATCTATCGTCACTTGTAGATGAATAATCTATTGTTAGCGAAGAACGATACTAGGGGGAAGGAGAAGGAAGAGGAGAGAGAGAGAGAGAGTATGGAGAGAAAGGGGGGAGACGTGAGTCACATGACATGGAGATAGAAGAGCAATGTGGGACTAGTAGTGAGTGGTGGCGAGGAATGAGGATAATCGATACCTAGTGAGATCATATATAGTGATTATATTCCTATGTATGCATATATACGTGCATAACTTTAGGTTTGTTTTTCATAGTTCAAGTTTGAGGGGTTTTTTTCATTTTTTTTTTTTTTTAGTGTTTAGACCATCATTATATAGTGTGTTTGAATTAACTAAATTTTGAAGTTGATTTGATTTAAATTGAATTGATTTGACTTATAAATTAAATTTTATGTTTAAAATGATCATATAAAAATAAGATTTAAATTGATTTAGAAAGCAATTTTTATGTTTATAATATATTAGATTGAGTTTGGAATGATTAAGAATGGAATTGATTTGATTTGATTTGTACTTAAATTTTAAAATCAAATCAAATCAATTCCCATCAAATCCTTTCAATTTTGGTAAGATTTCAAATAAAAAGTAATTAAATCCTATGATAATTAGAAATCACTTCATTTCTTATTTTTAAAATACCCAAACACATGATTTGATTTCTAAATCAAATCATTTTTATTTTTTTAAGATTCCAAACACACTCATAGAGTTCATTGAACTCAAATTTAAACCTAGAACTTTTTTTAAGGCGACAAGTGACCATTGACTGTATAAGAAGGTAGACTAATTGGGAAATAAATTATGATGGATTTAAAAGAAGGGAAGACTAATCACCTTTTTACCGTGGTCAACGACGATTGGATGATCGGAGAGAGCAAGAAAGAGAGCCTTCTTAGAGGGAGAGGTGGCGATCAAAGAAGAATATTCAGAAATGATGGAATCCAAATCAGAAGGAAGAAAACGATCCCAAACAACGTCTGATTGGGCCGCAGAACAGAAAGTGCTGGAAACGAGGGACAGCCTGCAGGCATGCACGGGAGTGGTGAGGGACAGTATGTTAGCGATGCATCCTTCGGGCAAGGCTTGGAGATCGATCATGCCAGTCGTGCCTCCTTGTCCCTTGGTATCCGTTTCCATGTCCACTGGTGTTGGAGAGAGCATAGGAAGGAGAGGTGCGTGGAGGTTTGCAGCTAGAGCAACCTTGGCTGCTTGCTTTCGTTCGTGTCTCGTGCCGTGTCTTCCAGTTTCTAAAGCGGTACGGGTTTGGCTGATACCTTGGTCCCTGCGCACTCGGGACGCGGCATGGACCCGCATGTAGGTCTTAACAATTCAATTACGAAATTTAGCAAGTGAATTTATTAAATTGCTATGTTTGCAAATTTGACTTATCTAAAGTGCCTGCATTTAAATAATTAGCATGCGGTTTTCCTAAACATGGAGTACACTTTCAAAGTTAATTTAAGTGAACACACACACACACACACACACACACACAGGGTATTTTTACTGATTTAAAATAAAAGAATTTATTATTTTTAGATATACATCATTTCAATTTTTTTTCGAAAATGTCATTTTTTTGGGATACTAGTGAATTCGATTGAGATTGGATCGAATTCATCACTATTTAATTTTTTCTCAAATGAATAGAAATCGATCAAAGTTAAATCGAATTCAAGACTTTTGCAAACTTTTAGGTGAGATTTATGATGGATTCTAAATTTTGAGGTGTATGGTGGACTTAATGTCATTAAATAATAAAAAATATAATTAATTATCATATAAATATAATTAATTGTCACACAAGATATAGTCAAAATATCGGATTCATGATGGACTAGAGTTTACCCTAAAATATGACAACTACTACACCTTACTCTCTATTAAAACTGTAAATAAACAGATGAGGATAACATCCGGATCAGTCGTTAGAGGCTTAAGAGTCATAATATTAATATTTAAAAAATCTATACTTATTGTTCCTATGTATACAACTATGGGTGTATATATATTCTCTCATTATATCTAAAGGTAATTTTTTTGTTATATTTATATTGTACTAATGAATCGAATTCATCACTATTTACTCAAAGAAAAAAAAATATAAACCTGTGATATTTCTTAATTAATTATCATTAAGTTTGGTTAATTTACTATAATGATAATTAATTAAGAAATATCATAGATTTATATTTTTTTTCTTTCGAGTAAATAATGATGAATTCGATTCATTAGTACAATATAAGTATTGCTTTTAGATATAGCGAGAGAATATATATGCACTCACAGTCGCATACATAGGAATAATAAGTATAAATTTTTTAAATATTAAATATTGTGACTCTTAAGCCTTTAACGACTAATCCGAATGTTATTCTCATATATTATTTTACAGTTTTAATAGAGAGTAAGGTCTAAAATTGTCATATTTTAGGATGGACCCTAGTCCATCATGGATCCGATGTTTTATCTTGTCTTATGTGGCAATTAATTATATTTGTATGATAATTAATCATATTTTCTTTTGTTATCTAACTATATTAAGTCCACCATACACCTCAAAATTTAGAATCCATCATAAATTCCACCTAAAAGTTGCAAATACCTTGAATTCGATCAAGGTTAAATCGAATTCAACACTAGTAACTTGAATAGTGTTGAATTCTATTCACCCTGGATCAATTTTTGTACATTCGAGAAAAATTTGAATAGTGATGATTTCGATCCAGCCTCAATTGAATTCACTAGTATCCCAAAAAAAGATATTTTTTGTAAAAAAAATTTGAAATGACGTATATCCGAAAATAATATTTTTTTATTTTAAATCTGTAAAAACCCCACCCACAGACACACATTAATGACAATAAAGTTTAAACCCTAGAATTCATATATATCACCCAGATTTTTTGATATTATACCACTCCTAATGGCTTAAACGTATGATAATATAAATATTAGTAGGATAAATTACACATGTATAAATTTGAACAGCTGATTTTATTATCAATGATATTGTGATCACACATTTTATTCTTTAAAGTGTATCTCACACTTTAAAAGAGACAAATTTAAATAACTAAAAATAAATTTTATTCAAATTGTTAAAAAATTTAAAATAAATAACTTTGGAATAACTGGTCAAAGAAAGTTTGCATTAAAAAATGAGATGAAATTTCATGTTTTTATTTTCATAATGCGGAAGACATAGAGTGTGTTTGATTCAGCTTATTTTAACAAAAAAATAATTTTTTTAAACATAAAAAACCTTTATAGAAGCTATTCATGTTAGTTTCTACTTAAAATTTTTTTAAAAATAAACTATTTTTAGCTTGAGTAAAAGATGAAATAAGTAGCTTTTGTAAAAATTAATTTTTTATTAGCTGAAAATCACTTTTTGGCTAAAAAGCTAAAATAAATGCGACCAAAAAATCAATCGCAAAATGGGGAAAATTGATCGCTAACACATATTATTCAACAAACTTATTCAACTTGTTTTGCATATTATTCAACATATTATTCAACTTATTCAACAAACTTATTCATGAACAACTTGTTTTTCATATTATTCAGGGTTAATTACAGTTTATCCTCTTGCATTATAGGCCATGTGCACTTTACTCCCTACATTTTAAAAATGTGCAACCCGGCACCCTACAATTTCACGTTGTGCACTTTGGCCCCCTTTTGTTGATTTTTTCATCAATTATAAACAAAAATGCTGGGTGTCGGGTTGTACATTTTGAAAAGTTTAGGGGGTGAATTTGCAAATAAATCAAAAATTCAAGGGATTATAGTGCACTTATTGGGGTCAAAGTGCACACTGTGAAAATGCAGGGTGTTGAGTTGCACATTTTTAAAATATAGGGGGTAAAGTGCACATGACCTATAATACAGGGGTAAACTGTAATTAACCCTATTATTCAACTTATTCAGCTTATGCTGCAACGTACTTGGGAGGTGGAGCTTAATCACATTTTACCGTGAGGCTAATAGAGTGGCGGATGAATTTGCTAGCATGGGGCATGGTTATAACGATTTTGTTGTTCACTGGTTTTTTTTTTTTTTTGGTTAGAAAATTCATCTTCATTAATTGATAGAAACAAGCACAACACATAAGCAAGTATTAAAATAGACCTAATACAGAAAAGATATTGCCTTGCTTAAGCTAGCCATTTAAACTAACAACGCTTGTGGCTTTTAACTATCACTGGCCTTATCACTTCTACGAATAATGCTATTTGAGGCGGCAATGGAGTCAAGTTTGGCATCAAATTTTCTCTTGCAACGAGATGAGTAATCAGATGGGCAGCTTTGTTTCATGCTCCATTAGAAACCATTATTGGGAATCTGGTCCTCAGTGCATGCATAGCTACAATGAAAGCATTTTTCTCCCATTTCTTCATTACTCCTCTAAATCTTCAAATACCTCAAATTTAACTACCTATAAATAGCTTGAGCTATATCGCTACCAAGTGGACATCATAGTTGCAACCATGGAACCTAAAAGGGTTGCCCAAAAAGTGGCCTAATGCTTTAAGCAACAAAAGGCAGAATAAACATAGAACCAACTAACTACCAGAAGCAAATATCATCGATGTAGCACTTGTCCCAAGCGTAATCCTCTGACATGGTTTGAAGCATAAATGTAACACCCTCCTAAGCACAGTACTATACTTAAGTTATAGTACCATACCCTAGAGTCATTATTACTTCGAAGCGGACCTCGTCTGACAAGAACTTCAAATTGCCTTTGGAAACTTCTAAAATCATCTGGAGACAACATGGAAATAGGAGTGAGAATCATAAAATTCTCAGTAGGATTCTCTAGTCTTCATACATAGTGCCATCATGGTCGTCTCCAGTTTGCTTCGGTTTATTTTTGAAAAAGATGAATATGCTGCACAGACTATTTAATTTTTACATTTCGAAAAATGTCTTACCCGAAGCAAAGTTCATTTTAATCATACTCTTAGCATTTGGGAGAACCCATAAAATTCATTCAATTATAACACCATGAATAATAACTGTAACATATTAAAACACAGATAACATCAATATGCTGGGAATATAATATCTACACATAAAATTTCTCGTACTTAAATTCACGCCTATACCTGAAACTTGCTTTTCTTTCTTCATCTTCCTTTTCGTCATAAAATTTTTAGTCTTTAGTCTTTTACTTGGTACACCTAGCCGTTACGTATTGCCGTCCCTAGGGTGCATTTACTGCCGTTGGGTAGCCTGGCCTTGGAGTGAGCTCGTCAGCATCACCCGTGACCGTCGTCACACCGACTCACCCGCAAGGGAATTCACGTGCCTCTAGTCTTGGAGGGATCTCATTCTGGTCACGTGCCTCTAGTTGAAAGGATCTCTTCTGGTCACGTGCCTCAAAATTAAGGGATCTCATCTGACCACGTGCCTTCAACATAGAGGGATCTCATCTGACCACGTGCCTCCAAGGTAGAGGGTAGCTGCCTTCACAGGGAGGGATTCAAGTGCAACTGCCTCCAAGTGAAGGGATTCATGTCTTTATCATTTAACTGCCTTCACAAGGAGGGATTCAATTAACTGCCTCCGAGTGAAGGGATTCACATTTAATATACTCATGGCTTTTCATTCTCATATAAGGTCATGCATAGTCATATTGACTGTACCTATACTTCATTCATTTTCATATGTCATTATACACATGATCTTCACGTACATATTCATAACGTGTAAAGGCTCGTAGCCTCTTTACCATTCTACCGACACTTATACATATGCTTTATCCTTTACTTTCATATATCTCATCTCATACTTATGTCATTCTCAAATATAGGGTTTCTATATACCTATTCATACTTTAATTCATCTTTGATAACTCATATCATTTTAAAATTCATCCTTACATCTAAACATTCCTGGCTCCTTAGACTTACGCCAGAAACCTGCAAAGATAACAGATCAGGTCCATTTCCCCATGAATAGTGCCAGCTCTCACAGACAGTTCAATCATAGCAACATAAATCAACTTAACACATATATATCAATGTCAAGCTGGCAATCCTCAACTCAAACCTTATATGTCCACTAACTCTTGTGAAACTATTACTTTGGCCATCCTACCAATTCTATTCGGGTCTGCCCGAATCTTGTATAATCCACCTTTATCTCTATTCAACTCATTTAAACCTGAATTTTGGATATGTAATAGCTCTATATGTCTACTTTCTAACCTCTTTGGTCCCATATCATTTTGACCCATATAACTCAAGATATTCAAATCTTACCTTAACCTATTCAGTCACTAGCCCGAGTTACACTCCTGGAAGTATAAATTCACTAAATATCGAAACTAAGCTCAAAGCATGCGAAATTGGTCTCATATTGAAGATAACAGGACAACCTTTCATTTGCCACAAGTTTCACTCCATTTGCTTAAGTATACCTCGAGTTATAAGTCCTGAAAGTCGACCTTCCTGAACTACCCTGTTTTGGTCTGGATTAGACATAGGACAACTTCCTCGAATCACTGGGAACAATTGGGACCATAACAACTCGGAATTTCATACTGGGATGTTCCCCTATGTGTAGGCTTCCTAACAAAGCTGGTTTCACTCAATTTGGAGTTGTATAGGGTGAGTTATACTCTCCTCATGTCACCCTGCTCAGATGAAAATCCTGAACCCTAGGTTAAACTTCAAAAATTCGTATCTCTCTCAATACTAATCCAATAACCTTATATGATATATCCATGGAAAGCCCTGAAGGTCTACTTTCATCTAAAAATGGTTTCATCGGACTTGACCGATTGTAGGCGGCGCCGTACACTCCGCCTTACGGACTGCCGTGGAATTCCTCAACTAGACAGTATTCCAACCCATCCATTTCTTCTAATTTTCTCCTAGTTTTCTTCCTCTAATCTTAATCCCAACTCAATATTTCACGTTAACTCAATCATGATCCATCATAATATACCTATTAACTCATCAAATACATGAAGAAGAATACAAGTTCATGCAGCCATAGGGCAAATAATTCAAGAATAAAAGTAGAATCCTACCTCTTTGGAGTATGATTTGAGCTAGGTGCTGAAACTTGGATTGTTAGAGCCTTACTAAGCTTGAAGGAGTAATGGAGTTGGAGAAGAGAAAAGAGAGCTGAACAAGGGAGAAAGTGGCGTAGAAATGGGGCTGAAGGAGAGAAAGAGATGAGTTTATAAGCTTGAGGTGGTAGTTAACTTGGAGGGCTTTGATTGGCTGAATTTTCTTGTGAATGTAATTTAGCTACGTCTCCCTATCAGTGTAACTTGCCGCCATACTGTTTGAAATCGGAACTCGCATTTACTCTATTTCAAGTTGGAACTCATCCTTATTATACTTGAGGTCGGAACTCGTGTTGTTTTTACTTGAGCTGGGAGCTGAAGCCTAATGTCGGAACTCGTACCAGCTTGTTTGTGACTTTGGGGAAATCTTGAATCAAGGTCGGAGGCTGTAAGTCGAAAGCTCACAATCACATAATCTGGGAACTTCCTATTGGAACTCGGGAATGCCAATGCTGGATGTAAAATCGGAACTCGTGTGAATGAAGATTTGCTCAAGGGTCCGAACTCGTGTCCATCCCAATTGGGTTCAACACTAAGGTTGGAACTCGTGAATTCGAGTCACATTTCCAAAACACAAGTTCTTAAACTCAGAAGTCGGTATCTTACATTTGATAATATCGGAAACCGTGTATAAATGCCCTTGAGACATGAAGTCGGATACCGGTGAATCACGTTCATATTGTTCGGACTCGAATGCTCAACTAGGAAGTTGTAGAAGTAATGAAGTCGGAAGTCGTAGATATTAAGTGAGACGAACTCGAAAATGGGGAAAATATCATAAGACGAAGTCGGAAATTATGCAAGATGAACTCGGAACCCGGAAATAATCCTTCTATCTTAGCTGCAAAGATGAAATCGGAAATCGGGTTGATCAATCCTGAGGGCGAAGTCGAAACTCGGAAATCGGGATGTTACAATAAACTACTGTGAGATTTGTGAGTTAGTCTCACACGTTTCTCACAATACAAATACTACCATTTTCAACAACTCACTATATGGTGTGCAATGAAACACATCATCATGCAAAGGAGATGTGGGAGAACAAAGAAAGGGGGAAAGCTATGTATACAAAAGGGGGATGCCAAAAACCATGGAGAAAAAAGCCACCTCCATGGCATCCGGCTCCCCCTAAAGGCAAGGATGATAAAAACTATGAAAGTCAGAGAGATAGGTGAGTGGTGTTGGCTGATAAGGAAGGGATGGTGTAGTCTACAGAGAAGGAGCGGCGCCTGTTCACTGGTTCTCTCAAATTCCTAGCAATGTTTGTGGCTTACTGCGCAGTGACCACATGCAAGTTACTTAGGCTCACTGCTTGTTTTTGTTGGTAGTTTTTAATAGTTGCTTCTTGCATGATTTGGTAGTTTTTTATTTCTTTATTTTGGGCATTTAGGCCCCCACACCCACCAAAAAAAAAAATCATGAGCCTCACGAAGAAAGTTACATGTTCGATCCCTAGAGGCTTCTCTACGCAACTCTATTTTTCCCAATGTCCAGCCCTTCCCTTGGACAAAAAATAAAAAGAGTTATGATCCCATTTATTAAGAGGAAGAAAGAGAGAGAGAGAGAGAGAGAGAGAGAGAGAAAGTTGTTATGATCCTGTAAAAATTGAGTGAGAGTGGCCTTTTCTTGAGTTTAAGTGTTTCATCTTTTTGGGAATATTCGGGAATCTCAAGATTTCTTGAAAAGTCTAGGAGTATAGTTAATTTTCTCTCTTTTTAAATACAAACTCTCTTTCTCAATTATGTACAACATAACCTTTTCACATCATTTCTTTTTTTATAAGGTGAGTTCTCTAGTGTTTTTGCATTTTTGTCCCTTTGGTACCTTTTCTATTTCTTGCCAATGGAAACATGACACATGTTCTTTTGTAGGGTGCATCTTAAAAACTTTGATGCATGTTAGAAGCCCAACCCAAAAGAGAAAAACCACTCGACGCATTGTCGCCGACACCGAGCAGGTCCTCGACAAGGCCCTTTCCTTGGTCCTCAAGTGCCGTAACAACGACCTCGTGAAGCACATGTTCACTATCATCCTCGTTGTTGCATTCTACAAGATGTCCTCCTACCTCGAGAACTCCGTCGGTGACGTCTCCTAAATCCCCCACGTCTCCACCCCCGCTGACAAGTACCTCGACCTCCTGCCAATCGCCACCAATGAACCAATATTAGGACTCATTTGGGAACATATCACGTTCCTCCACACAAGCTCCATGGATGAATGCTGCAGCATCACTGGTTTCGTTGGCACACAACAATGACTGCTACAGGAAGCTGATAATCGAGGAAGGTGGTGTTGGTCCGTTATTGAAGCTTGTCAAGGAAGGGAGCGTATGATGAAGTGGGTAAGGGCCACAACATCATCATTCATCTTATCCCTCTTAAAACTAGCTAAAATTGGCAAATAAGTTTCCTTATCAAGTAAAAATCCATTTTTCTTCATCATTCCTAGAGTAATCCAAAATTGTTCACTAGTCTCCTTATTGGCCAAGATCCTAACGATTAAGCTATACAATGAGGAACTTGGTCTAAACCATTGTTTCCCACTGACCTAATTGAAAAAGCTCGAAGCTTTTTCTGGGTTTTCATCCAATCTCTTTAAAACATAAAGAACAATTTCATGGGTCAGTGAGGGGCAACACTTCTCTAACTCTAGTTCTAATCCTTGGGACCAATCATAGGACAAAACAAGCCCCATAATGGAGTTCGATTTCGAAGAAAAGTAGTGTTTCTGATGAATGCAAGGGATGCGAAAATCGTGTGAGCGATTCGCAAAGGGAGGTACCAAATTTTTTAAGGTGCACCCTACAAGAGAACAAGTGTCATGTTTCCATTAGCAAGAAATAGAAAAGGTACCAATAAAGGCACAAAAAAGCAAAGGCACCAGAGAACTCACCTTTTTATAAAATCTAACTTGAGCGATAGAGTATCTTTGTATATCCCTATTAAAGTCACATATCCTCGACCAAAGATTTGCCTAACCCCAAGTTTCTTCCAGTAAGAATCGATGAGAACAAATTTTTTTTTTTACAATATCAAATTTAAATCCACTTTAAATGTATGCAAAATAAATATGCAAATTTATATATGTACATATATATTATTGTATATGTAACCTTTTTTATATAAAATATTGAAGAAAATAAAAGGTAATTCCATTTCAAAGTCAATGAATGTGGTGATATGGAGAAATGACTTATTAAAATGATAATTTCCCCTCCCCCTCCCCCAAAAAAAGTCAAATTTAAACATTTGTCTTAGTGATGTTCAATACTATTATCACTTGAGGGATGTTATTGGTACCCAAAATTTAGACTCATTCTAGACACACTAAGAGAGAGCTAGATATAAATGTTGGGCCAATCATCTTTTCTCTTTCTACCCTACCTCCTTGTGTCTATCTCTCTTAGTGTGTCCAAAATGAGTCTAAATTTTAGGTACAAATAATGTTTTTCTCATCATTTAAGCCAATTTTGTCTAATAATGGTCAACAAGAATTGATTTATCAAGTTGGGCTGTAGTTCGTGCTTTGTTATTACTTAGATTTGATTTTTAAATTTCTCTATTGTCAGCAAGTCATTTTTAAATGCTTTAATAAGTACTTGATGAATCTAATGTACTCAAATCCTAAATAAGGGCAAGTATTCCCTTTAAAACTAAATTTTAGAGTATGTAAAATGTAATTGCTAAGATATTAGTCAAATATTTAATTAGTGATGTTGATTATACATTTTTTTTGTTTTTTGAGATTGGTTAAATTATACTTTTAGTAAGGAAACAATACAATAAATTCAGTTTAACTAAAATATGAAGGGAAACAACAACTTATTTGAGGTGTATAGGGATGAAAGTAGACTAGGCAACCTATCAGAATCGCACAGCTTGGCCCACATTAGGCCTAGCCTAGCCTGACCCATTTAATAAATAAGCTGGATCTAGGCTTTTATAAAAGCCATTTTAATTGAACAAGTCAGACTATAAGTTATATAACCAAAAAAAAAAAAAAACCTAATAAGCCCCATGGGTTGGACTATTTGTTATTATATTATATTATTATTTTTTAAAAAACCCCTAAATTGATACAATAACTCTTATCTCATTTTCTTAGGGATGTCAATGGGGCTAAAGCGGGGGTGCGGATAAGGGTCCCCCATCCCACAGATAGGTACCTGCCCCAATCCCCTGCTCTATATCCGTACGCGTACCCGTGTTTGGAAACTCCTATAAGTAAGTAAGTACTCGTAGATATCTATGAATACTTATAATTATTAAAAAGTAAAAATAAAATAAAATAAAATAAATAAAAATAATTCTAATACCATAATTTACCACTTAAAATACTCAAAATAAAAATAAATACCTAGTCGTAATCTAACTTTTAGTTTAACACATAATAAGCAAAAATAATAATTTAAATTTCAAATCTAAACCTTAGTCTCACTAGTGAAAATTACAACAACTTTTAGCCAAACTATGAAACTAAATAATAACAATCAACTAAATCCAAATATAAAAGCATAATCCATCTTCATGATCATCATGGCCCCATCATGGATCTCCCTTTGCAACGTTAACTTAGACAAATTGATTCCTACAAAAATAAACACATAAATAAAAATGTAAACAAATAATATTATTGTGAATGGTATAAATAAAAGCATCTATAAAATTTCACTAATTACAACATCTTCAATATCTAGATCTTCAAGTATTCCAATCAATTCAGGGTCCACTTTTGAATTTGAAGAACTTGAGTTAAAAAAAAAAAAAAGATCAAATAATTATAATGAAATGTACAAAGCATCCAAACTATCATATAACATATAAACTAGGAACTAAGCTAAACACAATGACAAAACACCGCAACTAGCATACCCAAACTAGGCATAAATCAGCTTGAAACGTATTTGGCCTAAATAAATAGCAGACCATGACAGAACGAACCAAAAACATACCAAACCAGCAATAACAACAATTATTATTGGAAGCACTTTCATCTCATTTTTATCTAAGAATTCTCATTAATATTGCTAAATGCTCCATAAAATAAGGTGCATTATCAATGTAAAATTTTCTTTTCACCAAAAAAAAAAAATGATGTAGGGTCCTTTCACAAAATCTTTTCACAAAAAAAAAGAAGAAGCAAATTACTGAACCATCAAAGAGCCAAACATTCAATGTCTATTCAGCCTGTCATTTAGCAAAACAATAGTGACCTAATTTTGATTTTTTTTTCTTATAGAATATAGTTTTTAGAAACCCTTCATTTTTCTTTTGGGGCTAGCTGCTATAAGACATTGGCAACAATAATGCCCTTTCATTGACAAATTCGGGTGTCCTAAAATAGGAAAAAAAAGGGGGTAGGAAAATTGAAGAAATACTAGAGCACTAGAGAGATGTGGCAGGCTCCTTGTTAGCGAGGAAGAGGATGAGGTTGTGGTGGCAAGGGCAGTTGGTAACGGCATTAAGCGACATGAATTGTGCTGGCAAAGGTGGAGGCAACATGCAGATGGCAGAGGAAGCGCAATCTAGGATGGCAGAGGAAGCGCAATCTAGGATGGCAGCAAAGCATAGAATGGCGAAATAAGGCTAAGGTGTCAGTGTTGGCAGCTGCGAGGTTGATTTTTGAGGTTTGTGAGGTTGGGTAAGAGTTGTGAGGAAGGAGAGAATAGAGAGTGGGTGAATAATGGGAAAAAGGTGAGACAAATCAAAGAAAGATCTAAATTAGGATTTATAAAGTGTACATATATATATATATATATATATATATAAAGGTAATTTGATAATTTTATATTGGGTATTCACAAGTATGGGGATCATAATCCTCACCCCACCCTATTTAACAAATAAGTATTGGAATTCCCCATCTCCATTACTCGTAGGTGCAAAATCCTCTCTCCATACCTGTCCAGTTAACGATATTACCCATGGGGCCACATAAAGTTGACATCCCTATGTCTCATACCCTAAAAATTCTTTCTTTCATGCTCCATATTTAGCCACCTCCTTCCCCCCAAAGCCACACTCTCACACAATCACACCACTCCTCTATAGTCTGCCACTCTATGTCATGCCATAGACACTGACCACCACTCCACGTTGCATCACAGACACCAACCATCGCTCCACATTGTGATCTTGCACGTTGGTCACTGCTCGACATCGTGTCATTCATCGACCACCGCTCGACTTCGCAAATCGAGCTAACTATAGCTCAACATTGCAAATTGAGCTATGTCTAACTGTTCATCCTTCGTCATAGATTGTCGATGTTGTTCATCCTTCATTTATCATCATTCATCTCCTTCCAAATCTTTCTTCATCCACCCACTTCACAGTTCCTTCATCATTCATCCTCCAGTTCCTATTTTAGGTATCTTTACATCCTCTTCATCCTTATATTATAGCAACAACACCCTGCTTATGCTGCTTTTGGTTCCTCTATTGTAGGTTTTTAGACCAAAGAAGTTGCTTGAAGTAAGTTTGTTAAAAGGTTCCAATAGGTTGTTCCTCTTCCTGTATATATATACACCCTAAACCCTATACATATATAGGGTTTAGGGTATATATATAATTGAATTGCACACATTTGTAAGTTGGTTATGATCTTTTGAAAAAAGTTTACATCTATCATATCCATGGATGCTATTTCAAATATTTCCTATCTATATGAGCTTACTATACTTGTGTTTAGGATTTCTCTATGGATCTTGAAAATTGTGATAATTTAATCAATTAAATATTTTGTCTTGTTCTACTCATGTTATTAGTTTTAGCTGCTTCTTTTGAAATAGGACTTGTTAGTTATTAATATATTATCATTACAGCTCTTAAAGGTAATGTACCTTTTTTGAAATCATGTTTATAATTTGGTATAATTAGAATTTTGGAATATTATGTATGCATTTTTTTCTTATAGAATTGTTGTTAAGATATTGTATGCTAACAGTAATTATTTTGTTATTTTGAAGGTGTATGAACAAGAAGAAATATATTTGAAGATTTGATCTTGTGGCTTTTGATGCATATTTTGGGAGGATTTCATGTGATTATTTTTATTGTTTTATGGTTGTAACCTGTGTATATATATATATCTAGTGACGAAGAAGAATATTAATGTTTAGTTCAACAGATAAAATTAATTGGTTAAATCTTATCATGATTCTTTACTAAACCTAAAGGAACTGGTATCAGTAGGGGAACTAAAAATTATGTTTTTCCGTTCCCTTTCTCGCCGTTTTTCTACTGGTTCTTCATCTTCTTCTTCTTCCAATGATCATGAAAATGATCATCAAACGAAAAATAAAACAAACAATATCTTCAAAGAGGAAATCCGATTTGAAGATATAAACGACGAGGATCTAGGAACTTGGGAAATGCCCAGGATCCCGGAAACTCAAATTTACAAAACTGAAAAGAAAACCTTTTTCTCAAAATCTGACTATATAGTTAGAACTGTAGAAGAAGTCGTCCCTTTGGATGAAATTGAAAAAACTTTTCAACTCCTTTCAAACAAATCAATCAGAAAACACAAAGAAGAATTTAATTTTCTTCATATAGGGTGCGTTCAAGTCTCCCTCAAACCAACCATCAAATTAGGTATGAACACCTCTGTCCTAATCTGTCTTCGTGATGCTAGACATAATCAGTTTCATGATTCTCTTCTTGGAACTGTTGAAACTAGTATTTGTGCTGGGCCAATTTATTTTAATTGTTTCCCAGACCTTACTGTTAGTCTCACTGATAGAAATATCATTGATGTACTAACTCTCAATCTTTTGATATCTGGACTTGATATGAAGTCTGGATCTGTACCCATAAACTTAACTTACAGGGTCCAATATAAGGTTATGAATTCCATGATCTCTAGGGTCCTCAAACCAAAACAAAATGGAGAAACTACTTTGTTTCTCACAGATACAACTAAAGCCAAGGTAACTGTACCAAAGGCTATCCAATGGAGTGAAATAAACTTTCCTCAAAAATGGACACTCGACAGGGTTGTTCCTGCCAAACCAAAGCCTACTCCTGACTTTCAGGATATCAAACAATATGATACTGGGAAAGTTGAGTTGTTCTTTGACAGAAGAAACTCATTCCATTTTGGAACTTCTTCCAGGTCTGAGGTCTCTGAGGATTTTAAGACAGCAGCTTCGGCTATGTCTAGAAAATCCTTTTCTATGGCCTCACAAACTGAAATCCCAAATATCCGACTTCGTGGGTTGGATATGCCTTCTGATCTTCCTAGACCAGTCTATCAAAAGGAAGACGAAGACCAAAAATCTATTCAATCTCCAACATATTCCTCTATGAATGAACCTTATGATGTTTGAGTTCACCATAGATAAAGAATCCCTTAAGAAAAACTTTTACTTTGAGGATTTGGCCCCTCAAAGAAATTGGTTTTTTCAAAATTATCGAGAAAAAAACAAAAAAGATATCCAAGAAAATTTTTATGATTTTCTTAACAGGGTCAAACAAAACATATTTTTCTTTGACTGGTTTCACGCCTATTCTGTTAAAAATAAGGTTAATTATCCTTGGAAAACAGAGTTTAGTGAAAAAACCTTAGATATTCTTTGGCATCTGAAAAACAATGAAACTATTCAATCTGAACTTCCTCCTGAAACAAAATTTCAGCTTCCTAACATTAAGGATGCTGATGGCAAACCTATCATTGCATCACCTTTCAAATTCAAAAAGGATGATGAGCCTCTAAATACAAGAGACATCAAGAGTCTCATGGAACAATCCAATTATACAAACAAGTATCTTCAAACTATAGGTCCAAAACTTCTTGCGAAAACTACCAAGGTTAAAGAAGAATCTTCTTCAAAAACTATCTCTGGAAAACAAGAAGTCAAACCTCTTTTCAAACCTTTTAAAATTACTAAAACTCTTTCTTCTCAAAATGAATTCTTGAACAAGATCAATGAGAAGCTCAAACTTTTAGAAACTGTTGTTCCTGACACTCCACAACAAGAGACTTCTAAATCAAAAATTATTAGTGCTCTTGAAAAAAATGAATTTTCAGAAAATTCTGAAGAACAAAAAATTGAACAGGTTATTTCTCAAAACTAGAAAAAAAACTTCAAAACTTTATTATCAACGCGCTACTCCTCCTGATTTATTACTTGAAGAGAAATCTTTAAGTATTAAGTCCTTTAGCGCCAACAACATCTATGAGTGGAACATAGATGGGCAAACTGAGTACCAAATTATGAATACGTTGCAACATATGACTATGGTTGCTACAGCGTATTCTACAAACCTCAATTGTTCGGAGGAAACAATTGTTGAGATTTTAGTTGCTGGATTTTCTGGACAATTAAAAGGATGGTGGGATAATTATCTTACTGATTCTGAAAAATCAAAAATCCTTTATGCAATTAAAACTGAACCTGAAGAAACACCCATCACTAGCAATGGGGAACCTATCCCTGATGCTGTTAACACTTTAGTTTTTACAATTGTTCAGCATTTTATTGGCGATCCTACCCTATGGAAGGATAGGTCAGCTGAATTGTTGTCCAATCTCAAGTGTAAAACACTTGGAAACTTCCGCTGGTATAGGGACACTTTCCTTACCAGAGTCTTCACTCGTGAAGATAGTCAACAGCCTTTCTGGAAAGAAAAGTTTTTGGCTGGTCTTCCAAAATCTCTCGGAGATAAGGTTAGGGAAAAAATTCCTAACCAGTCTCCTGACGGAAACATTCATTATGAGTAGTTAAGTTACGGTCAACTAATTGCTTATATTCAAAAGGTAGCCCTTAAAATTTGCTAAGATGATAAAATTCAAAATCAATTGGCCAAAGAAAAATCCCAAAATCGGAAGGAAATGGGCACTTTTTGCGAACAATTTGGTTTGCCTTGCCCAAAAAAGTGATCCAAGCCCAAAAATAAAAGGCCTCCCTCGAAGCCCAAATCACCAAAAAGGGTTAAGCCTCCTCCGAGGAAACCCAATACTCAGCCTAATCAAACTAACAAGCCCATTACATGTTTCAAATGTGGTAAAACTGGTCACATAGCTAGAAACTGTAGGCTTAAAGAAAAAATAAAAGCTTTAAATCTTGAGCCCAATGTCGAAGAGCAGATCAATAATCTGCTTACTGAAACTTCTGATGAGGAATATGAAATGTCCTCTGAAGAATCCGTTATTCCTGATGATACTGAGGAAGTATCTTCTGAAGATACTACTGAAGAATCATCTATAAATGTTCTTACAAAGGAACAAGAGCTTCTTTTTGAAGCTATAAACGCTATTCCTGACCCTGATGAGAAAAAAATTTATCTCAACAAACTGAAAAATACTTTAGAAGCTAGTTCTTCTAAAGTCAAACCTTCAATTCAGACTAATAAATTTAGTCTCAGTCAAACTCTCAAAAAAATTGAGAAAAATTTTGTCAAACCAGTTACTATTCATGATCTTCAACACGAGATCCAGAATCTCAAGGTTGAAGTTAAGACTCTTAAGGAACAACAAGATTCTCAGCAGGAAATCATTGATGCCCTGCTAAACAATCAAAAGATTGATGCTATTTCTGATAATAGCTCTCAAAATCTTTCAAACGATGATGAATTTCTTGGATTAATTAACATGTTAAAGATCCAAAAATTTACATCAATATCAAAATAAAAATATAAGATTTTGTTCTTGAAACTGTTGGATTGTTTGATACTGGTGCACATTCAAATTGCATACAGGAAGGACTTATTCCGACAAAATATTTTGAGAAAACTTACGAGCGACTAAATCTTGCTAGTGGTTCAAAACTCAAAATCAATTTCAAACTTTACGAAATTTGTAATTGAAAATCAAAACCTTAGAATCAAAACCTCATTTTTATTGGTAAAGAATCTTAGTAATACGGTGATCCTAGGAACACCTTTTATTAGGTCTCTTTTCCCATTAAACATCACCAATGAAGGTATTTTTACTAAATATCTAGGTGAAATAATCAGTTTTCCTTTTCTAAGAAAACCGATTTCAAAAAGGCTTAATTTGATTCAAACTAAGCAAAATCAAATCAATTTTTTGAAGGAAGAAATCTCTTTTAAAAATATTGATTTCCAACTTTCCAAACGGATGTTCAAAGAGGATCCAAAATCTTCTTGAACATATTCAAACTTCAATACATTACGATCTCCCTTCTGCCTTCTGGCAAAGAAAAAAACACGTCGTGAGTCTTCCTTATGAAAAGGATTTCCATGAACGACAAATTCCAACAAAAGCTAGACCAATACAGATGAATGAGGATCTCCTCGTTTACTGTAGAAAAGAGATTGATGATCTCCTTCACAAAGGTCTAATCCGAAAAAGCAAGAGTCCATGGTCTTGTTCGCTTTTATGTCAATAAACAAGCGAAATTGGCGTGTACGCCAAGGCTTGTGATTAATTATAAGCCTTTAAATAAAGCCCTTCAATGGATCAGATATCCGATCCCAAACAAAAGATCTTCAGATAAATGCGCATTCAGCCAAAATATTCTCAAAATTTGACATGAAATCTGGATTTTGGCAAATCCAAATTCAAGAAAGTGATCGCTACAAAACAGCTTTCACTGTTCCTTTTGGGCAATACGAATGGAACGTAATGCCCTTCGGATTAAAAAATGCCCCTCTGAGTTCCAAAAAATCATGAATGATATTTTTGACTCTTATTCAAACTTTATCATTGTCTACATAGATGATGTTTTAATTTTTTCTCAATCTATTGATCAACATTTCAAACATATTCATATCTTTGTGAATATAATCAAAAGAAATGGCCTTGCTGTCTCTAAAACAAAAATTGATCTTTTTCAAACAAGAATCCGATTTCTCGGACATAACATTTTTCTAGGAACCATTGTTCCTATTGGCCAGAAACAATCCGTTTTGCTGATAATTTTCCTAATCAAATTATTGACAAAACTCAATTACAAAGATTTTTAGGCTGTCTAAATTGTGTCTCTGACTTCTTTCCCCAGCTCAATAATCTTATCAAACCTCTTCATGATCGTCTTAAAAAGGTTCCTCCGCCTTGGACGGACGTTCATACAAACATTGTCAAACAGGTTAAAGATCAGGTCAAAAGCCTTCCCTGTCTTTACTTACCTAACCCCCAATCTTTCAAAATTGTTGAAACAGATGCCTCTGATTTAGGTTTTGGCGGCATTTTAAAACAAAGAATAAGCGATAGAGAGCATGTCATTGCATATACTTCAAAACATTGGAATACTGCTCAACAGAAGTATTCTACAATCAAAAAAGAAGTTTTAGCAATAGTTCTCTGCATTTCAAAATTTCAATCTGATTTACTAAACCAAAGACTTTTGGTTTCGTGAAGTATAAGTCGAAAAGATATTTTGCAAAAAGATGTTAAAAACCTAGCATCAAAACAAATTTTTGCAAGATGGCAAGCAATTCTAAGTGTTTTTGATTTTGATATAGAGTATCTCAAAGGCACTTCGAACTCTCTCCCTGATTACCTCACACGTGAATTTTTGCAGGGAAAAGAATGCCAAAATCATCATCCTCCTCTAAAGGAGGAAAAACAAAAGAAAAAGAAAAAGGAAAAGGAAAAGAAATTGTCCTAACCGGACAATCAAAAAATCAAACTGGGTCATCTACCCAAGAGCCCAACATACAGGTCATCTACCCAGCAAACACAAAAACAAACCAAGGAAGATTATGCCTTCCCAATCCAAACACTGTTAGCCTTCCAAGACCAAGGCTTAGCCAAACTTCCAAGAAAATCTTGGGCCGAAATTGCCTCGGATGAAGATGATGAGGATTACCCATTATCCCTCATGATTCAAAATCTGAGCAAACAAATTACCAAACAAGAGTCGTCCAAACAATTGACGACTACCCAAACAACCACTAAAAAATCCCAAACCCAATATCGCAAAGAAAAATTTATGCCAGTTACTCAGATCGAACCAGAATTTTGGGATAAAAATCCCAACAAAATACCTTCGAAAATCTTCCCCAAAGATTTTCATTTCAAACCACTTTCTCCAATCTGGACACAAAAATACTATGAATTTATCTTGATAGATTCTGATTCAGTGTCCATCAAACATTATAAGGACAAAGCCAGTCCTCCAAACATTACACATTCAACTTTCCAAATTCTTAAGGTTTTAACACCATCTGATTTTGGAAAAAATCCAAACAATATTAAAAGGTTTTCTCAAAACTTTGATCCAATTGGATATAATTACTGGGATTATGTTCAAGCCTGGACCAACGTATTACGGCTCCAAAATAAAGCTTTCCGCCATTCATGGCTGATTTATTTAAAAGGAATGCTTTATACAAATTCCCATTGGTTTCCCAATGGTGTAATTTCTTTGGACCAATTGACCAAATCCTTCCTAGCGATTGCTTTAGAAGGATTTCAAACTTTTTCGAAAATGTTCAATCTATCCGGAGATCCATTCCCAGTAGATCTCCATTTTTATTCCAAATTTTCATTAGCCGGATTTTCTCTTGGCGATATGTTTTGGAGTTCATGAAAACAAAAATTTACTGCCTTTTCTTCAGAGACAGGCATATGTCAAGTGGTGGGCAGAATTTGATACTTCATGGATCAGTCCTCAAAAAATTAAATATTGGTTCAAGAAGAATCCCAAACTTCTCTCAGCCTTTGATCCGGAAAGTTGTAAATTTTTGAATCAGAGGTCTCAAATTTTAGCAGCCTTGGGAGCATCCTCAAACAAGGAGTCATTCGCTCAAAATCTAAAGGATATCCTAAAGCTACTTCAAACTGATGAAGCTGCGTCATCAGCCAAACAACAATTACCACCTTCATCATCCTCGTCAGAATCATCTTTTGGGTTTTCCAAAATGAAGATATTGCCGAATTGATTTGGGTGAAGGCTGTTAAAGCGTAAACAACATTGTCGGCAGAAAACAACAAACAACTCTGTTTCCACATGACTAAAGCACAAGGAATCTGCTTTTGGCAAAGCAAACAGTAGTCTCAGTCACTAGAGTCGCCGTTACTATTGGTGTGCGATCAAACTTTACTATTGTAATAGTGTCGGTTTGTAACTGTTACATTTAGGTGCATGTAGGAACTGTTGTAATAGTCAATCTAGTTTTCTATATAAAGGATTGCTCACTCTTTAGGACAGCATCCTTTGAAACCCCTTTGTAAAATCAAGTAGAGAGTTTGTAGGAGTCCGAGATACTTCTGTAAGCTTTCTTTATGAAATAAAATTATCTTGTTTACTGCATTTCTCTCTCTCTCTCTCCCTCAGCCAGTCTCGACGGACTACCGCGCTCGGGCTTTCTTTTAATTTCTGTAATTTATAATTTATTGCATTGCATCTGCATAGCATGTAAGTAGGAGTCCGCCTCCTCCCCTCTTCTATACCCCTGTGATCCATAGCATGTAAGTAGGAGTCCGCCTCCTCCCCTCTTCTATACCCCTGTGATCCCTTCCACCCTTTCGGCCACCCCGTCGCTCTGATACCAGGGTATAAGAAAGACGGGGTGGCCGAAAGAGGGGAAGGGATCACAGGGGTATAGAAGAGGGGAGGAGGCGGACTCCTACTTACATGCTATGGATCACAGGGGTATAGAAGAGGGGAGGAGGCGGACTCCTACTTACATGCTATGCAGATGCAATGCAATAAATTATAAATTACAGAAATTAAAAGAAAGCCCGAGCGCGGTAGTCCGTCGAGACTGGCTGAGGGAGAGAGAGAGAGAGAAATGCAGTAAACAAGATAATTTTATTTCATAAAGAAAGCTTACAGAAGTATCTCGGACTCCTACAAACTCTCTACTTGATTTTACAAAGGGGTTTCAAAGGATGCTGTCCTAAAGAGTGAGCAATCCTTTATATAGAAAACTAGATTGACTATTACAACAGTTCCGGTTACAGACCCTAAACAGAACAGGTTACAAACCGACACTATTACAATAGTAAAAGTTTGATCAGACACCAATAGTAACGAAGTGACTCTAGTGACTGAGACTACTGTTTGCTTTGCCAAAAGCAGATTCCTTGTGCTTTAGTCATGTGGAAACAGAGTTGTTTGTTGTTTTCTGCCGACAATGTTGTTTGGCGTTTTAACAGTCTTCACCCAAATCAATTCCGAAGCAGTCATCTTCATTTTGGAAAAACCCAAAAGATGATTCTGACGAGGATGATGAAGGTGGTAATTCTTGTTTGGCTGATGACTCAGCTTCATCAGTTTGAAGTAGCTTTAGGATATCCTTTAGATTTTGAGCGAATGACTCCTTGTTTGAGGATGCTCCCAAGGCTGCTAAAATTTGAGACCTCTGATTCAAAAATTTACAACTTTCCGGATCAAAGGCTGAGAGAAGTTTGGGATTCTTCTTGAACCAATATTTAATTTTTTGAGGACTGATCCATGAAGTATCAAATTCTGCCCACCACTTGACATATGCCTGTCTCTGAAGAAAAGGCAGTAAATTTTTGTTTTCATGAACTCCAAAAACATATCGCCAAGAGAAAATCCAGGCTAATGAAAATTTGGAATAAAAATGGAGATCTACTGGGAATGGATCTCCGGATAGATTGAACATTTTCGAAAAAGTTTGAAATCCTTCTAAAGCACTGCTAGGAAGGATTTGGTCAATTGGTCCAAAGAAATTCCACCATTGGGAAAACCAATGTGGGAATTTGTATAAAGCATTCCTTTTAAAATAAATCAGCCATGAATGGCGGAAAGCTTTATTTTGGAGCCAGAATACGTTGGTCCAGGCTTGAACATAATCCCAGTAATTATATCCAATTGGATCAAAGTTTTGAGAAAACTTTTTAATATTGTTTGGATTTTTCCCAAAATCAGATGGTGTTAAAACCTTAAGAATTTGGAAAGTTGAATGTGTAATGTTTGGAGGACTGGCTTTGTCCTTATAATGTTTGATGGACACTGAATCAGAATCTATCAAGATAAATTCATAGTATTTTTGTGTCCTGTTTGGAGAAAGTGGTTTGAAATGAAAATCTTTGGGGAAGATTTTTGAAGGTATTTTGTTGGGATTTTTATCCCAAAATTCTGGTTCGATTTGAGTAACTGGCATAAATTTTTCTTTTGCCAGATATTGGGTTTGGGATTTTTTAGTGGTTGTTTGGGTAGTCGTCAATTGTTTGGACGACTCTTGTTTGGTAATTTGTTTGCTCAGATTTTGAATCATGAGGGATAATGGGTAATCCTCATCATCTTCATCCGAGGCAATTTCGGCCCAAGATTTTCTTGGAAGTTTGGCTAAGCCTTGGTCTTGGAAGGCTAACAGTGTTTGGATTGGGAAGGCATAATCTTCCTTGGTTTGTTTTTGTGTTTGCTGGGTAGATGACCCAGGTATGTTGGGCTCTTGGGTAGATGACCCAGTTTGATTTTTTGATTGTCCGGTTAGGACAATTTCTTTTCCTTTTCCTTTTTCTTTTGTTTTTCCTCCTTTAGAGGAGGATGATGATTTTGGCATTCTTTTCCCTGCAAAAATTCACGTGTGAGGTAATCAGGGAGAGAGTTCGAAGTGCCTTTGAGATACTCTATATCAAAATCAAAAACACTTAGAATTGCTTGCCATCTTGCAAAAATTTGTTTTGATGCTAGGTTTTTAACATCTTTTTGCAAAATATCTTTTGCTGACTTACAGTCTACGCGAACCAAAAATCTTTGGTTTAGTAAATCAGATTGAAATTTTGAAATGCAGAGAACTATTGCTAAAACTTCTTTTTTGATTGTAGAATACTCGTTGAGCAGTATTCCAATGTTTTGAAGTATATGCAATGACATGCTCTCTATCGCTTATTCTTTGTTTTAAAATGCCGCCAAAACCTAAATCAGAGGCATCTGTTTCAACAATTTTGAAAGATTGGGGGTTAGGTAAGTAAAGACAGGGAAGGCTTTTGACCTGATCTTTAACCTGTTTGACAATGTTTGTATGAACGTCCGTCCAAGGCGGAGGAACCTTTTTAAGACGATCATGAAGAGGTTTGATAAGATTATTGAGCTGGGGAAAGAAGTCAGAGACACAATTTAGACAGCCTAAAAATCTTTGTAATTGAGTTTTGTCAATAATTTGATTAGGAAAATTATCAGCAAAACGGATTGCTCGGTCAATAGGAACAATGGTTCCTAGAAAAATGTTATGTCCGAGAAATCGGATTCTTGTTTGAAAAAGATCAATTTTTGTTTTAGAGACAGCAAGGCCATTTCTTTTGATTATATTCACAAAGATATGAATATGTTTGAAATGTTGATCAATAGATTGAGAAAAAATTAAAACATCATCTATGTAGACAATGATAAAGTTTGAATAAGAGTCAAAAATATCATTCATGATTTTTTGGAACTCAGAGGGGCATTTTTTAATCCGAAGGGCATTACGTTCCATTCGTATTGCCCAAAAGGAACAGTGAAAGCTGTTTTGTAGCGATCACTTTCTTGAATTTGGATTTGCCAAAATCCAGATTTCATGTCAAATTTTGAGAATATTTTGGCTGAATGCGATTTATTCAGAAGATCTTTTTTGTTTGGGATCGGATATCTGATCCATTGAAGGGCTTTATTTAAAGGCTTATAATTAATCACAAGCCTTGGCGTGCCACGCTCAATTTCTGCTTGTTTATTGACATAAAAAGCAGAACAAGACCATGGACTCTTGCTTTTTCGGATTAGACCTTTGTGAAGGAGATCATCAATCTCTTTTCTACAGTAAACGAGGAGATCCTCATTCATCTGTATTAGTCTAGCTTTTGTTGGAATTTGTCGTTCATGGAAATCCTTTTCATAAGGAAGACTCACGACGTGTTTTTTTCTTTGCCAGAAGGCAGAAGGGAGATCAGAACAGATTGAAGTTTGAATATGTTCAAGAAGATTTTGGATCCTCTTTTGAACATCTGGTTTGGAAAGTTGGAAATCAATATTTTTAAAAGAGATTTCTTCCTTCAAAAAATTGATTTGATTTTGCTTAGTTTGAATCAAATTAAGCCTTTTTGAAATCGGTTTTCTTAGAAAAGGAAAACTGATTATTTCACCTAGATATTTAGTAAAAATACCTTCATTGGTGATGTTTAATGGGAAAAGAGACCTAATAAAAGGTGTTCCTAGGATCACCGTATTACTAAGATTCTTTACCAATAAAAATGAGGTTTTGATTCTAAGGTTTTGATTTTCAATTACAGCCTCAGAAAGTTTGAAATTGATTTTGAGTTTTGAACCACTAGCGATTTAGTCGCTCGTAAGTTTTCTCAAAATATTTTGTCGGAATAAGTCCTTCCTGTATGCAATTTGAATGTGCACCAGTATCAAACAATCCAACAGTTTCAAGAACAAAATCTTTTATTTTTATTTTGATATTGATGTAAAATTTTTGGATCTTTAACATGTTAATTAATCCAAGAAATTCATCATCGTTTGAAAGATTTTGAGAGCTATTATCAGAAATAGCATCAATCTTTTGATTGTTTAGCAGGGCATCAATGATTTCCTGCTGAGAATCTTGTTGTTCCTTAAGAGTCTTAACTTCAACCTTGAGATTCTGGATCTCGTGTTGAAGATCATGAATAGTAACTGGTTTGACAAAATTTTTCTCAATTTTTTTGAGAGTTTGACTGAGACTAAATTTATTAGTCTGAATTGAAGGTTTGACTTTAGAAGAACTAGCTTCTAAAGTATTTTTCAGTTTGTTGAGATAAATTTTTTTCTCATCAGGGTCAGGAATAGCGTTTATAGCTTCAAAAAGAAGCTCTTGTTCCTTTGTAAGAACATTTATAGATGATTCTTCAGTAGTATCTTCAGAAGATACTTCCTCAGTATCATCAGGAATAACGGATTCTTCAGAGGACATTTCATATTCCTCATCGGAAGTTTCAAGAAGGCATTATTGATCCGCTTCTTCGACATTGGGCGCAAGATTTAAAGCTTTTATTTTTTCTATAAGCCTCCAGTTTCTAGCTATGTGACCAGTTTTACCACATTTGAAACATGTAATGGGCTTGTTAGTTTGATTAGGCTGAGTATTGGGTTTCCTCGGAGGAGGCTTAACCCTTTTTGGTGATTTGGGCTTCGAGGGAGGCCTTTTATTTTTGGGCTTGGATCACCTTTTTGGGCAAGCCAAACCAAATTGTTCAAAGTGCCCATTTCCTTCCGATTTTGGGATTTTTCTTTGGCCAATTGATTTTGAATTTTATCATCTTAGCAAATTTTAAGGGCTACCTTTTGAATATAAGCAATTAGTTGACCGTAACTTAACTACTCATAATGAATGTTTCCGTCAGGAGACTGGTTAGGAATTTTTTCCCTAACCTTATCTCCGAGAGATTTTGGAAGACCAGCCAAAAACTTTTCTTTCCAGAAAGGCTGTTGACTATCTTCACGAGTGAAGACTCAGTAGGAAAGTGTCCCTATACCAGCGGAAGTTTCCAAGTGTTTTACACTTGAGATTGGACAACAATTCAGCTGACCTATCCTTCCATAGGGTAGGATCGCCAATAAAATGCTGAACAATTGTAAAAACTAAAGTGTTAACAGCATCAGGGATAGGTTCCCCATTGCTAGTGATGGGTGTTTCGTCAGGTTCAATTTTAATTGCATAAAGGATTTTTGATTTTTCAGAATCAGTAAGATAATTATCCCACCATCCTTTTAATTGTCCAGAAAATCCAGCAACTAAAATCTCAACAATTGTTTCCTCCGAACAATTGAGGTTTGTAGAATACGCTGTAGCAACCATAGTCATATGTTGCAACGTATTCATAATTTGGTACTCAGTTTGCCCATCTATGTTCCACTCATAGATATTGTTGGCGCTAAAGGACTTAATACTTAAAGATTTCTCTTCAAGTAATAAATCAGGAGGAGTAGCGCGTTGATAATAAAGTTTTGAAGGTTTTTTCCAGTTTTGAGAAATAACCTGTTCAATTTTTTGTTCTTCAGAATTTTCTGAAAATTCAGTTTTTTCAAGAGCACTAATAATTTTTTATTTAGAAGTCTCTTGTTGTGGAGTGTTAGGAACAACAGTTTCTAAAAGTTTGAGCTTCTCATTGATCTTGTTCAAGAACTCATTTTGAGAAGAAAGAGTTTTAGTAATTTTAAAAGGTTTGAAAAGAGGTTTGACTTCTTGTTTTCTAGAGATAGTTTTTGAAGAAGATTCTTCTTTAACCTTGGTAGTTTTCGCAAGAAGTTTTGGACCTATAGTTTGAAGATACTTGTTTGTATAATTGGATTGTTCCATGAGACTCTTGATGTCTCTTGTATTTAGAGGCTCATCATCCTTTTTGAATTTGAAAGGTGATGCAATGATAGGTTTGCCATCAGCATCCTTAATGTTAGGAAGCTGAAATTTTGTTTCAGGAGGAAGTTTAGATTGAATAGTTTCATTATTTTTCAGATGCCAAAGAACATCTAAGGTTTTTTCACTAAACTTTGTTTTCCAAGGATAATTAACCTTATTTTTAACAGAATAGGCGTGAAACCAGTCAAAGAAAAATATGTTTTGTTTGACTCAGCCAAACTTCTCTCTCTCTCTCTCTCTCTCTCTCTCTCTCTATATATATATATATATATATATATATAGTGTGTGTGTGTGTGTGTGGATTTAACGTTAATATCATGTTGATCTTAGTTTATGTCATTATATTGCACTTTTGGGTGAGACTAAAGGTCTTTTAGTTTAAATATATTTTTGTGAAATTACAATTTAGTATTAAATTGTTATTGGATAATTTGAGAGTTAAGACCTGATGCTTATTGTATTTATAAAATTGTTATAAATTGTTTAAAAGGCTTTTCAGCCTATTTAGGAAGCTTATTAGTCTATTTTTAGAAATAGGCTTTGGCATATTTGGAAAGCCTATTAGTCTATTTGAAAATAGGCTTTGGCCTATTTAGGAAGCCTCTTAACCTATTTAGTAGTAGGCTTTTGGCCTATTTAAAAGCCTTGATATCAAATAAGCTTTTAAATAGATTTGCAGACTAGGCTAGGTTTAAAAAAAGAAAAAAAATCTATATTAAGTAATAGGCTCAGGTTGCACTTTTGCAATGCAAACGAGGCCTGTTTAGGCCAAAGTCTGACCTGGTTTGGCCTACTTCTACCCTTAGAGATGCATCTTTTGAAAAGACTTATATAAAAGTATAATACTAAGGGAAATAGTATTTCGTTTGAACCTTAGCACTATAGAGCACAAGCTCTCTCTATGGGCAACCCCACCACCCATTTCCACTTCCTTTGCGAGCTTCTATCCTTTTCCAGCTTCCTCAGCCTTCTTCATCTTCTTCTCTTGAAAGGGAGCTGGCCCTATGGAGGTGGCTCATCCCCTCCATGGCGGTTCTCCAATGACCCTTTTCTCTTTGTAGATATTTTTATTTTTATTTTTTAATTTTCTTGTCTTTTGTCTCGCCTTTCCATTAATTGAAGATGTGTTTGATATCACACCCGACAAGTTTTTTTTATAGCAGGACGTTGGGGTCATGAACACATAGTTAGGTTCTTGCAGTTGCAGATACATCATAGATCAAAAGACTTGCCTTGTGTCTATTGGTAGATTAGCAGCCTTAGTTAATGGATGTTGGTTGGGTTTTATTTTTGAGGTAGAGGGTCTCTTTTTACATCATTCAATTGTATTCTAAGGCTTTGGCTGTTTGATATGTACCACAGAGTTGACTACTGGTGTCACAGAATAGGCTTGGAAACCATACCCCTATGTTCAATTAACAAGATGTTGCCATGATTAGTGCTTTAGCTCTTAGAATGTTTAACTGTGTTGCTTAGTTTATGCTTAAGTCTAGTTACCTTTATACTTATCTATATCGCGTGATTAAATGTGTCCTAAAAGTTTCTTCAGAACTAGATCAGAGATCTAACAAACTCATCTTTGCCATTATGTTTATCTATGGTATGATGCAAAGTCATCTATATGTTCTAATGTGTTATCTAAAATTGTATAGTTTTTTTTTTTTAATGGGGAATTGTATAGTTTTTCCTTAGTTATAATCTTAGGCATAGTTTGTAACTTATAAGATGCTGTAGTATCAATTTCTCTGTTATAAAGAGACTGTGCCTTTATGTTTAATTAATGAAATTTTTTGACAAAAAAAAAAAGTATAATACTTAAGTTCCTTCCTATAGCTACCGAAAGCCCTTGCAAATTTGTAAAAACTAATCGTGATCATTCATATTAATGGTACGAACACAATCATTTACTACAAAAAATAAAGTTATAAAATTAAAGATAGCTACAAAAAAGAAAGGAAAATATGTGCGAATATATGAGTTATAAAAAAAGTGAGATTTTAAAATTAATGACATACATTTACTACAGAGTTTTGATATATATAAACTAGAATAGGGTATCAATGTAATTTCTCTCTTACATAAACATAAAGCACATTTATTTTATCATGATACGTATATATTTGATTACTCATACTCTCTTACATCCATATACGATCTTTCGAACAATGTCTATATATCAAATGTTCGCAAGACATTTTCCATACCAATATTTCCGATGCCAACCAATACCGAGGGAGTTTTTCTTTTGGTTAAATATTTTTCCATTTCAATTTCTCCCCCTAATTTTGGAGCTACCTCCCAAGATGGTAGCTATATACCATCTATGTTAGGCCTAACTCCAAGTACTTCACAGACTTGAAAACTTAGGCCTAACTTCTATTCCTTGAAGAAAGAAACCGCGCTTCCACCAATTACTCTTTGTCTCCCTAACATTCATCTCCACTTTGTCATCTTCTAGGCCTGAATTGAAGAACTCTCCCATCTCAATCTCCAACCAACCATCGCTTCTCACATTTGGTCGTTCCAATCCTCGGAAACTACGGTGCAGTTGCCTCTCTTCTAAGTTTGGATCCAAACACACTCTTTTAGTATAACTTTGGCCTCCAGCTATACCTACTGCTAAGTCCACGGGATGGTAGTGAAATCCATCCGCATTGATCATCTTGAACACAAGAAAAGCTGCATACTGAGTACTTGAGGATAACACAAGGGTATTTATCGTCCCATGAATATCAAACCAGCACACATCAAGCAGCCTAGCAACTTCTTGAAACCTGTTCAGTAGTTGTATACACAAACACCAACAAGGAGTACAAGAATGACACGAGGCATAGAAAGACGAGTAATCCGCAACAAGTAGTAAAACTAAAACGATGCTTCATATAATTTAGCTTTCATCATCTTAGATATGTGGGTGATCATTATTCAGCACTCCAACTATGTGATTCATCATTATCTTCTACCTTACATGCATTTATATTGCTATAGCTAATGATGAATTTTGAAGGGTACATAACAATATCTTTTTCCTGCTTTAAAAACATGTAACAACTTCTCAAAACAAAAACCCAAGCTCACCTGGACTCAGGCATGGTTGTCCATTCCCAATAATTAGGAGTATCACCCCAAATAATGCGGAGGTCTCTTGCAGCAATCATGTAACACTTTTTCCCAGTCCGTTTGTCCAATTGAAAGCTCTACATATTAGTGACACAATTCATTTTAGACATTAGAGAATCAAGCGTTAATATTCTGAACCAAACATGATTCTGGATAAACCATACCACATTTATCAACGACAATCAGCACAAGTTAAAATCGACAGCATTTGTTTTGTATCTCAAAAGAAATAAGGCATATATTGCTTGTGACTTATGAACCAAATATTCTATTCATTAATTAATCAGATAAATAGATAGTAATAATGCATTTAGAACTACGATAATCTTAGTCATGTGACTCATGTTTAGATTCTCAAGGCGCCAAAGTGCCATGATCAAATCTGTCTACAACAAAATTCCAGTTCAAAGGAATTTAGATCCCTCCACATTGTACGGATATATGAAAAATTAATAAGTTCCTACAAGTTTAGGATCGACATCTATAGTTACTTGTAGATCCAATAACGTGTCATTAACAAACAATAATAGTAGGGTGAAACAATGTGACAATATTGACGTAGAGATGGAAGAGCAGCGTGGATAGCGGCTGTGGTGAGGAATGAGGACAATTTATGGTTTGATACCTAGTGGGATCATACACATTCCTATATATGATAGAATATGAGAGCTTTTTGTACTATTGTCTAATCAAAATTTTTTACATTGTGAATATATATTTTTTTTTTTTATATTAGGAAGTTTTGGTTGATTTGGTAAGAATCATCGTACTAACATTAATTAAGGCAAGACCTTTGGGCTTAAAAAGTATTTATAAGGGATTTATAATAGTGTTTATCACCAAATCTTCATATAAGTAGCAGAATCGAGTTTCGATCCTTAGGAAATTTAAATCTGTTCCTTATTAACCATACCAATCTTTATTGATGTCAATGCATCAAAATCTTTTATACAGCCAATCCATCAAAATTAAATCCATATATTAATTGAGAAAAAAAATTAAGATGAATAAAAAAGAAGGAAAGATTAATTACCATTTTACCGTGGTCAATGATGACGGGATGATCAGAGAGAGCAAGAAAGAGAGCCTTCTTAGAGGGAGATTTGGCGATCAGAGAAGAATATTCAGGAATGATGGATTTCAAATCAGAGGGCAGAAAACGATCCCACGCAGCGTCTGATTGAGCCGCAGAGCAGAAAGTTCTGGAAACGAGGGAAAGCCTGCATGCATCCACAGGAGTGGTGAAGGACAGTATGCTAGTGATGCATCTTGCCGGCAAGGCTTGGAAATCGATGGTGCCACCCGTGCTCCCTTGCCTCTTGTTTGCGTTTTCCATGTTCACTGTTATTGGAGATAGCAAAGGAAGCAGTGGTTAGCGAAGGTTGTGTTATAGCTCGAGCTACTTCGGTTGCTTTTGCTTTTGCTCTCATCTCGTGTCGCGTCCTCCGCCATTCGAGAGAAATATTGGATAAACCTATTTTATTTGGGATATACCAACTCATTTATTAACTATCATTAAAAATAATAAATTTTAATTTTAAATTTTGCATGTATTTAATAATAATTTTTTATTTTAATAATATATTATAGATAATAAATAAATTAATATAATATTTTTTAAAAAATAATTTTTTTAGATATTATCTTTTTTATGTTTTTAAATATTTTTTTAATCTTTTTTTAATCTTTTTTCTTTTTTCACTTATTTTTTATTTATTTTTTATAATTTTTTAATTATAAATAAGTATCTATATACCCACATTAAAAAGTAATACGAATAATATGTATCTTTAAAAAATGGTATCGATTTGGTTGAAACTTTTGCTCGCTCCGCACACGGCTTTGCATTGACCTACACTGGGGTTGTACATAGTTAACAAAATTGCGAAATTGCTTGGAACGCTACAATGATGACGTCGCTGGACAGGATTCGTCGAATTTGATGCATTCTTAGACTAATATCATAAATGAGGCCTGGTGTACCAATTTAAATATGGTCCATTACACGTCGTTTAAATTTGAGTAGGATGCAGGGGGAGAGTTGGTTAATTTGTCATTTAGCTATAGTTACAAAATGCTGTTAAACGATTTCGAAAATGTGGTAAAATGCATCTTCGTCTTCCTTTAATTCCACTGCAGCACCTGCTGAAAACAGTATCTCACTTCTTTCCCTCTCTATTCCGCATGTCAATTCACACTTTGTGTGGTTAAGGAAACACAGAAACTAATTAATCAAAGACATAACCTAGCTTGCAAATCAAACTTCCAATTATGTTTTGTCTTGCTCCAATAATCATATATTATAGAAAAGAAATAAATAAAAATCAAGACATCACAGCGGTGTTCTTGTTCACATCTGAAGGAGGAAGAACATGTCCTTCCATGGCTGTCGTCCTTGCTGTCATAGTAGAGACAGGGAAGTTGAAGGAGCTTCGCTGTTGCTAGCGCTAGAAGGGGGCAACATCGTGAAGGGAAGTGGCTCTGCGTGACTTGCTGTCTGTTGTCGAGGTCGACGAGAAAGAGCAATTCGCGGAGAAGGAGTAACATCCAAGCCGCGGCACCACTAATTCTCGCACCACTGCCCTTGGTTTGTCACTGTTGTCATCCTAGCATCGAGGTTGTCTTCGTGGCACCATAACTGGGAAGCAACACTCGCTGCCATGATGGCCGCGGGCAAGTAATGGCCAGCAGCAGCATGGATGCAGGAGGCGCTGTGGGTGGAGCTCTGGCAGAGGTACAGGAAAGGGGAGCATATGGAAAGGACCAGCTGCACCCTAGAACGGTTGTTAGTCTACACCATTGGATATCATTAAACCCCAATGGATAGTATGGATCAACATATTCCATGGTATACCCTTTTTTTTTATCTAATGTGTGGTGTACCGTACTTAAATTGATGCACCATAGAATTGGCCAATAAATGAATTTACTATCTAATCTTTTTAATGATGGTAGACTTTTTTAATGGCTACAATTCAACTTAGTAATTGTTCTTAGTTGTGATTTTTTAAGATATTTTTTAAATAAAATTATAGAAAAGTACAATAACATCCTACAATTTTGAGAAAATATACTAAATTCCAAATTTATAAAAAAAAAAGACATCACCAAGTAAGTTTTCTTGCTAAAAATATTATCTACTCGCTGATTCCACCCAAATAAAAATAGGCACAATTCATTTTAACTGTTAGTTATATATCACCTAGTAACTACATTTGCAACCTTTCCCATCACTGGCTAAAAGCAAATGTCAAATTAAATTTTATTACCTTTGAAAAGAATCATGTAGAAGTATGACAACCATCTAAGTTAAGAAACAATGGTTTACTAGAAATAGAACAAAACTATTTAGCTTTTGGGTAGGGAATTTTTGAAAAATGAAGCACCAAATCAGACATCTATGAGGTGTGGCTTGTAAGGGCCAAGGGATGCTATGTTGGTGGTGGTAAGGTGTAACGGTTGGGTATGGAGGAGCTGTTGTCACTTGAAGGCAAAGAGAGGCCATGGAAGGGAAAAAGGGATCTCTTGTCAGTGGCCATGGTAGTCTGGCTTAACGATGGACTGGCTAGCAGTGATGGCCGATTGTTACAATATAAGGCTTGATAGAGAGAACACTCAATTTCGATTTTATCCTTAAAACATTTTTAAAATATCACTCTCTTCCCATTATATTCTCTCTTTCTCTCTCTTCATATCCTCATTAATTGTAATTTTTTAAGAATTTTTTTTTATGCGTATCACATTCAAATGCAAAATAATTTTCTATTTTTACTTCTATTTTTGCTTTTAAAGAATAACTTCTTCTAGAATTTTTAACCAAACAAACCCATTATGGTGCGTGGTGGTGATCTAATAGTGATGATTACACAGTGCAACAATATACCAAATTACCAGTGATACATTATAATAATTTTTTAGTTTAGTCAGACTTTGAAAATGTGTTAAATATATTTCGAAAATGACCAAATTTTACTTACATGATACTCCAAAAAATTTCATTTATACTACAAGAAACACATAAAATATGGATGAAAATAGGAGTTGAAATAGGGCAAACTAGGCTTTATCCTTAACAGGTCAGGCTTGTATTACGACTCCTTGACCTAATCATGGCCTGTGACCTATTATAGGCCTTTTTTATGTCTAAGCCTCGCCTATTCTAAAGCTTGGTCTAGCTTATTATAAAACTTGTATTTTACTTCAAACATGTTTGAAAGGCCAAATACGGCTTAAACATGCATGAAAATAAAACAAAGGTTTTGGTTTCCTAAATTCAATTATATTCTTCACCTAAATTAAACATAAACATAATATTGTACAATCAAAATTACACAATCATCTTGCACTTGATAAACAAGTACATTCAACATATACACATCAAAGAAACAAATAATAACAATTTTGAAAAAATGCATAAGGAAACACACATTGAACAACAAAATATCATAAAATTCAAAATGTGAACAAATGCAGTCGGAGATTTGAAAAACAAAACTCCAGATCAAAAACCTTTGAGGTATGGTGTGGTGTGGTTTGTGAGGGTCAAGGGGATGCTGTGTTGGTGGCAGTAAGGTGTAAGGGTTGGGCATGGAGGGGCGATTGTCACATGGAGGTGGAGAGAGGCTATGAAAGGGAGAAAGGTTGTCCTATTGATAGCGAACTAGCTAGTGGCGGTGGCAAACTATTATGGTGTGATGCTTGACAAAGAAAGCAATCATAAGATAGAGGGATGATGAAGCAGTCATGAGAGACAATGGTGATGTATTAAGGTTGAACATGTGATAGTGATAAAATAGGTTTAGATTTTCAAATTAAATTTTAAAATGGGACAATATAAGAATTTAAAATTATAAATTATGTGTAAAAGAAAATATAAGTTGTTGTAGCTTAGTAGTAAAATGTTTCCTTTGTAGGTCATGGCTATGGGTTTGAGATCCAAGCTTTACATTTTATGATTTACACACTATATATATAAACAAGTTGGCCTGGCAAGCCTAATAGGCTTTCGAAAGAGCTTATAGGTTTGGCCTTTTGAGCAGGCTTTTCAAAAAGGCCTTAACCTAGTTTAATTGTTAAAAAAGTGAAGCCGAAAACAGGTCAAACGGCCAGCCCCTAACAAGCTATCGGGTCTTTTTCCATCCATAGACAGAACTTACAAACAAACGTCTGGTGAATAAGTCGATTAATTAAATTATTGCAGATACTTATAACGAATATTAGTTTCCATCGATAATATTTCGCACCAATAGGTGCCAATTGCTAATGACATCCGTTTATTGCATAGATTTAATATTTGTAAACCAGAATAGAATAGCAAGTATAATATCTCTCATATTAATATGCTACATTCATTTTATCTTGAAAAATGCATATTTTAATACTCATGTTCTCTTACATCAATATAGGATGTCTAGGTACAATGCAAACATATTTTCCTTTTACCATTATATGCATATTATATCAGCCAATCACACTAGTTCTTCTTTTGATGAAACAATTTTCCACTACCAATTTCTCCCCCAATTTCGTAGTTACCTCCCAGTATGGTGGCTACCATCGCTCTTAGGCTTAACTCCTAGTACTTCAGAGACATGACAACTTAGGCCTAACTTCTATTCCTTCAAGAAAGAAACCGTGCTTCCACCAATTGCTCTTTGTCTCCCTAACACTCATCTCCACTTCATCTTCTAGGCCTGAATTGAAGAATTCTCCCATCTCAATCTCCAACCACCCATCACTTCTCACATTTGGTCGTTCCAATCCTGGGAAGCTGTTGTACTCTAGTTCACTCTCTTCTAAGTTTAGATCCAAGCAGGCTTGTTTGGTATGGCTTTGGCCTCCAGTTATACCTACTGATAACTCCGCAGGAAGGTAGTGAAATCCTTGAGCATCGATCATCTTGAACACAAGAAAAGCTGCATACTGAGTACCTGAGGACAAAGCAATGGTATTTATCTTCCCGCGAATATCAAACCAGCACACTGCAACAAGCCTTGCAACTTCTTCGAACCTGTTCAATAGTTTTATACTCAAGGAATACACAAGAACGACATGAGGTGCAGAAAGACAAAACATTTGTAATAAGTCATAAAACATAATACCAAAAAAAAAAATAAAGTAGTAAACAAAAGCGATGCTCTATGCCATTTAGCACTCGTCATCACAAATATGTTGGTAATCATCATTCATCACTCCAAGTCTTCAACTGTGTGATTCGTCATTATTTCCTACTTTACGTGCATTTATATTGCGATATAGCTAAAATGGGAGTATTCGAAGGGTTCATCATAAAATCTTTTTCTTGTTTTTTGAACATCTAACAGTTTCAACAAGAGCTTTACCTGGACTCAGGCATGGTTGTCCATTCCCAATAACGAGGAGTATCACCCCAAATAATGCCGAGGTCTCTTGCAGCAATCATGTAACACTTTTTGCCAGTCCGTTTATCCAAATGAAAGCTCTACATTTTAGAGAGACAATTCATTTTAGGTATTAGAGAATCAAATTTAACATTCTTAACCAAACATGATTCTGGATAAAACATACACATCTATCAATGACAATTAGCACAAATTAAAATCAACAGCGTTGGTTTGTAACTCAAAAGAAAAATGGCACTGCTTGTGACTTATTAACCAAATCTTTTGTTCAACGATTAACCAGATTAATAGATAGTGATACTGCATTAGAAGTGGAATAATCTAAGTCATATTTAGATCCTTAAGCCGCCAACAGATTAAGACGCCAAAGTGCCATAATCAAACTGTCTCAAACAAAAAGCCAGTTTAAATGTATTCAGAATTTCAGATCACTATACATCGATAAATACGGATGAAAATTAAGTTTAGGATCATAACCAATAGTCAATTGTAGATCAACAAGGAGCTGATAACAAAATACGATACTTTGGGGAGAAAAAACACGTGATGCATATAGAGATAGAAGAGCAATGTAGGAGAGCGCATATATGATCTGATGGTAGTTACAGGTGGAGAGGAATGAGAACAATTGATACCTAGTGGGATGATGTAAGTCCAACTATATAGATTATTTTTTGTGGTTCAAGGTTTTGAGTGTAACTGGGAAACAAAACAAGATGGATTCAAAAGAAGAGAAGATGAAGTACCTTTTTACCGTTGTCAATGACGACAGGGTGATCGGAGAGAGCAAGATAGAGGGCCTTCTTAGAGGGAGAGGTGGCGATCAAAGAAGAATACTCAGAAATGATGGATTCCAAATCAGAGGGCAGAAATCGATCCCAAACAGCGTCTGCTTGAGCCGCAGAACAGAAAGTTCTAGAAACGAGGGATAGCCTGCAGACATCCACGGGAGTGGTGAGGGACAGCATGTTAGCGATGCATCCTTCCGGCAAGGCTTGGAGATCCATCGTGCCACTCGCGTTCCATTGCCCCTTGTTTGCGTTTTCCATGTCCACTGTTGTTGGAAAGAGCATATAGGAAGGACTACGGAGCCGGAAGCAAGACTTTGCAAGCATTTAAGATGCGATTGGGTAATTTGGCTGAAACTTTGCTCGCTCCTGACACGGAATGCTGGCATTGGACGCCCAAGTCAAGTCAACTATGAAATTGCATGGAAACTTCTATGAGATCGATGGACTGGATTCATTGTATGTGGCACATTAGTAGCCGCTAAGTTATCCTCGATGAAATAATACGCTTGCCTGTGTAATCACGATGTGGATCTTACCATGTGCAATTGACTATAATTATTATTATTATTATTTGAGAATATCTAAATCATAATTTTTAGTTGGTACTGACGTACCTCCCCTAATAATTAATGAATACCCAATGGTTAATGTTGTAGTTTTTTTTTTCTCATTTTAGTTTTATGGAGGTTGTTCATGTTCTATATATAGATGCAAGCTAGATATTTTTTTTTATTTAATTGATATACACTATCAATAATAAAATTTTTTATATAAATATTTAATTATATATTATTATATCAATAAAAATATTTAACTTAATCTCTTATTATCTTAAAAATTTTATTAATATAAATATTTAATTAGATGACAATATAAAATTTTTTTATACTATTAATATATAACAATTAAACTCTTTTCTTTTTAGGGGTGTGATGTACCATCAGTGGTATTAATTGTCCATTAATGGTTTATACGATAATTTTTATTTATTATTTTGGTACATAATTTTTTTATTTTTAATCCCGATCAAATAATAATAGAAAAACAGGAATATAATTATTTATATTATGAATTGAAATTATAAATTAATAATAATTAAAACATTATTATTGAAATATATATTAGGAAGTATGATAAACAATTACGAATATAATCAATAATTCCACCTCATGATAGAAAAAATGAAAGAGAAATTTATTGATCATATTCAAATAATCACCTTATTGTTCAATTTTATCATTTAAATCAACACCATTCATTTATGCTTTATTTATTACTGTCATGATGTCCATTTTTTTTCTAATTTTTTTAAATTATTACTAATTACATTGTTAAAACCTTTTAAAAGTAAAAAAGGATAAAATAATTAATATATATATTTTTAATCAATTGAAGATTTAAAGACAAATATAATACAATAATATATTATGGCAAAAAAAAATTTCTATTTTACCCCTTCCAATTAGACTCATGTGTATTTTGGTCTTCAAATCTTTAAAATATACAACACAATCACTAACTTTATAATGCGTCTATTTTATTAGTACTACTATAGTTTTTTTTTGGGGGTTTGTCACTTCAATCATAACTCATACTTCTTAAAATGCCCTTACAACATATGTTATATATTTCTATCATTAATTACTTTTTAAAATTGTTTTTAAAATAAAAATAAAATAGTATATATATATTTTATCAAGGATTTGAAAATTTAGATATGAATATGGTAAGATAGTAACATCTTATAATTAATTATTTAAAATAAAAATAATCATTAAAATATAGCTTATTATCCAATTATAATTAATGTATTTCAAATAATGTTTATTTTTATCTTAATAAATAAAAAATAGAAAAAAATAGTGAACACCAATTCACTAGTAGCTATATATAATGTGTCCAGCTATTTTGTTTTAGTTTTAAAAATGATTAGACCTTTGGGATATGGTTAATTAAAATAATTATATTAATAGGAGTAACTATTGTCATACCTTATTATTTATTGTCACTCTCTATTTAATGAGCTTTTATTTAATTGTTCTAAAATGTCCTTTTTTTCTCTTTCATAATATAATAAGTTTGCTAACCTGCACCCTAAAAACATTGGCTAAGAACTATCACAATTTTTAATGCATTGAAAACTTAAGGTAGCGTTTGGTTTGTAAAAATATTTCCTATTTTTATTTTCTATTTTCACTTTCTGAAAAAGGATTTTCATTTTTAGATTTTCTAAATTTAGGAAATGTATTTGCTTTGTCTGTTTTCAAAAAGGGAAAACAATGAAAATATGTTTGGTTTGTCTGTTTTTAAAATATATTTTTAAAATTAAATTTGAAATAATAAAATTATATTTATTATTAAATAAAAAATGTTATTTATATTTTTGTTACATTTAGGTGAACTTTATTATCTGCAAATTTGAGATAAACTTAAAAATATTTATTAAAATAAAATAATTCTATAAAATTTTAACAAATCAAACTCTATTCATTCTCTCAATTTTCACTCTTTGTTTTCACAGAATCAATGGACAATATCAACCATAGCCATTCAAGATGCATCCTAACTGAAACACTTTAAATACCAAATTTTATTTGCAGCACCAAACCAAAATACTTTAAAGCCTAAACTCCCAATTCTTTACAATTCATTTTAGTGACAAATATAAACTGAAAAACTTCAATCAAATATGGTGAACATACTAGTAATTAACATATTAAGATTCAATTGCCTAAAATAAAATTAATCAGTGTAAATCCAAAATGAAGCCAACTATAAAACAAGCCAAAAAAGAAGGCATCAATTATAACCATTCTCTCAAAGAAGCAACCAAAACCATTCCCTCAACAACATCAATCACAAGCAAGCAAAAATAGGATCCATCAAACAGCCTCAACCAACCAAAAGAGGAGCAAAAAAAAAAAAAAAAAAAAAAAAATAGAAACCATACTGAACACAACCACAAAATAGGGCTGAGGGGAAGGGAAGCAGCAACCGGCGGCGGCGGTGGTGAGTAGCATCTTGTCCCTGCAAAAAGCCACCACTGTTTTAGGGAGGAAAAAGAGAAAAAATAAGGCCCAAAAATCAAATGATACCTAACCAAAAATGTGCGAAACAGGGAAAATGAAGGGAAGCAGGAAGCAGCGCGAGCGGCGTGAAGCGGCTGCGAACGACATGAGGCGATGGCAAACGATGTGAGGTGACAATGAATGGCATCAGGTGACAACGAACGATGTGAGGCGACGGCGAACGACGTGCTGCAACAAAGGTGAGCTATGTGTAAGGGCGAGCGAAGAGCAATGCAAGGGGGAGCGACGAGCAACGCGAGGGGGAGAGGTGAGAAGCGGTGACGGTGACTGGCAAGCGGCAAGCAGAGGCAAGCTTCAGGAGAAGGATGACGGCAAAAATAGCTTAGAGGAAAGATGGAGGCCAAATGAAATTGATGAGGAAGAGGTGATTTGTGTTAAAAAAAAATAAAACTCATTTCTCTACTGCTGGATTCGAACTGGGGAGTTGGGAATGAAAAAGCAAAAAAACCTCTGATTATTACCACAATGCCACTGCATCTGAATGAGAAATATTTCCAACAATCAAAATGAAAAATGGAAAACGTGGATTTGACATTTTCACGTTTTCAGCTGTTTTAGGAAATATTGTGAAAATATATCTGAAAAATAGGAACCAAACATATTTTGTCATCTATTTTCTATTTCTTGTGGAAATGAAAATGGAAAATAGCAAACCAAGCACACCCTGAATATTTTACCTTTTCAATATAAACTTTCCTTTTTCAAAATCTTAACCAATGCCTTAGATAAACCCATATAATTAAACCAATAATATATTATTACTTCAATATTATTCAAACTCATACAAATTTAAAATGCATTAGAAGAGCTCAAGCTATGGAGAACCGAGTTAGCCCCCTTGATGTTTATCAAGACTAGTGGGAATTGGTGGCAGAGTTTCAAGAAAATTTTTAGGGGGAGTCAAAATTTGATATGTAAATTAAATTATGATAATTAAATGAAAATTAATAGTAAATTACAGATATAAACTTTAAATTAATTTAACTAATATGACAAAATAATTTTATAAAGAAGGACTAAAAAATTAATATTTATAGTGTCTGATATATTAACTTAAAAGTAATTTTGAAATATATTTTGTTTAGCTTATGCAAAAATAATTATTTTCGTATGATAAATTATTAAAAAAGTATTAAATAATTTATTTATATTTTATGCTTAGAATTATTTTGGTAAAAATATTATGTTTAAAAATAATTAATTTTTATTTATAACCAAAAACTTCAAAAATTTACTTTTACTTATGAGTATATTTTACATTGAAAATTAGAATATTTTGCTTATAATTCACTCATACTTTTACCTAAACATATAAAATCATTTTAAAACAATTTTTATTAAAAAAAGTAATTTTTTTGCATTTTCAACTGCACACCTAATAATGTCAAATTTTTGTTAAGTATCCTTAGAAATCAAAACAAAGTTTGGAGTTAATAAATTTATTACTCGATTATTGAACCATTGCTTAACTCTTATAAAATGATACTAATTGTATTTTGATCATTTTAATTTAGTTATTTTTAATTCAAAAAATAAACTAACAGGCTTTTTAGTTGGATAAGTTTATGTATGTGAAATAATATGATAAGTCTTAAAATTATTTATCTCTCTCTCTCTCACTCACACACACACACACACACAATATATTTATATATATATATATATATATATATATATATATATATATATATATATATATATATATATATAATTTTTTTAAAAAAATTGGGAGGGCTTAAAGAAGATCCGCCCCTGGTGGGAACCACCCCCACGAAGAGTGGTTAAAGTGAATATTGGCATTGCTTTGTTTGTAGTAGAAAGTGCATTTGGAGTGGGGATCTATGAAGCACAGTCACTAATATGAACCAAGGACTCGGCACGACACAAACTAGCGTACACACTAAATTTTAAAAATTATAGGACACAAAAACACACACACACACACACACACACACATATATAAAATTTAAAGAAAAAGATTTATTATTATATAATATCATCTATATAATTTTCATTTATATCTTATTTCTTTATTGAATATTAAAAATTATTTAAAAATTAAAAACAAATTATTATTTTTCTTTCAAATTTTAAATAACCTTATCTATATTATGTTTTTGTGTGTTGAAGTCAAATTCATGTGTCACCAATATATCATACAAAATTTGATATGGACACATGTCTGATAACCTCGGTCGATGCAAGCAGCAAAAACAGCAAAATTCCACATAGAGCTGAACTGAAACCATAGCAGTGAAACGGGACTGCTGTTTGCTTGGAAAAAGGGGTATAAGTCTACAATCTTCGAAGGAGATGCTAGGAAAGTCTTTGAATGTAGTGAAGATCTCTCTTATAGGGGGTTTATTCTTTATGATGCTTGTAGGATTGCCTCTTGGTTTTTACTTCTTTAGGTCTCAATTTGTTCCTAGGTCTTGTAACCCAGCTACTGATAGATTAGCTGATTTAATTAAAAATAGGGAGGATCAAACTTGGACTAATGAGACTCCTAATTGTACCCTAGATGTATTATCTTTAGATGCTGGTGGCTGAATAAATTCATATTTCATATCCAAAAATATTATTCAAACTCACTATTATTAATACTTTTAAATAAATTTTCTTTTAATATGTCATGATTTATGTTTCTGTGTTTTGCGAGAAGCTTTTATAATAATTTTATATAAGCTTTTTAAAAGGTTTAATTTGTATGTACTGACAGTATAATATTTTTTTATACTGTCATTTAATCATATGTTATCACATAAGTAAATATGCATGACTCTCATCCCAACTACTCCAAAAATCATGCAAATGAAAAAATATAATTGGATGACAGTATAAAATAATGTACACTATTAGTGCATACAAATTAAATCCTTTCTTAAATGCTATAATTTAATTCTAAAATGTTTAATATTGATTATATTTTTTATATTAGACGTGTTTATAATGATGAGTTTTGTTATAAAGGAGAAGGAAAAAAATGGTAATCACCTATAGAAGCAAACCCCCATGGCATCAGTTTTAAGCAAGCTGCCATTTTAGTTTGATTTTGATTTAATGATAAGGAATTTGTTTTATATTATCATTGAATTACGTAGACAATATCAATTAAATTTGAATTTTTAAATATTTTTATGAAATTCAAACTCATTCGATGATCTATTGTTAAATAACTAAATGACTAAAGAGAGTTTTGCACTTGTTGAATAATGAAACTGAAAATTGTATCCAGCTGCTACTCTCAACCTATCTATCTATACAAAACAGATGTAAATTAATAATCTTATCTCTTTTTTTTATTGATTAATTAATAATCTATTCTCTTGGAGTATATGCGATTCATACATGCTATAGAAGGTTCAACAAAAAAAAAAAAAAAGATACATGCTATAGAAGGATAACTGCTCAGTGCTTACCATAACCAAATTAAATTTATGTAAAGAATGGTGCAAGTCAATAAATAACCTTAATTAACCAAATGAAATTTTTAAGGAAAAACGGCTGGATGCCATCCATGTATAGCCTGGAAGACAATGATCACATCCCAACTGATTTCAATCCAAAAACTGGAATTTGAATTCCACATTTTTTGGAATCCATCTAAAAGGACACCTCATAATTAAGTCCACTAAAATCTCCCCCTTTTCTCTCCGAGCGTTCTGAGGAGAGGGAACCTTACCGTGTTTTCTTTTTTTTCCTTTTCTTTTTCCATTGCCAAAACAAACATGGATTCCTCTTCATTTCATCTTATCTTTTCTTGTTAATTTCCTGGCCTTTCTTATAGACTCTTGCTCCCCTCCCGCGGGGTCCTTCAATGTTAATTTGAGGGACCCTTCGTCCTTCAGTGTCTTTACCTTCTAATTACCTCTAATTAATTTTGCCAATTCTTATTAATTAATTCAACCAAAGACTTCGAGAGAGATTTTGTTTTGGCATTGTTTTTGGATGAAAATATTGTCTAGAACGAAGACTTACAAATAAAAATTACGTTATATATTTCCTCTTGGAGGTTGTGTTGTTTGATCTAGGATGGTTGCTGGCATGAATTGCTTCCCGTGTTTTACCTGTCAGAAAAGTAAAAAAAGTCTAAGCACGAGGGAGCACGGGACTGCACCACAAGAAAACGTTATAGCAAAACCACCGGGTGAGTTCCCATATGTATTATATGTAATGTAACATGTAACATGTAATAGGTAATATGTAATATGCATGCATATAGTGGAATTTTATTTAGAGAAAACATTGGTTTGGTTTTGTTGCGTTATTTTGATCAAGCTTTGTAATTCATATGTGTGAAAAGTGTCAAAAATAAGGATTTTATTAATCATGACAAGGAGGGACAAAATGGAACTGAATCTAGTTACTTTATGTAAGCCAAGTTTTTTCATATGGAATTATAATTTGTGATAGCAATTTTAATTTATTTTTTGACAAGTTTCTTATCATGATGACATGCAGATATGAAGAAACAAAGGCCAGAAGAAGCAAACCAAGTTGATGCTGCAAATATCAATGCAAAGCATTTCACGTTCCGTGAGATAGCAACTGCAACAAAGAATTTCCGTCAGGAATGCCTGCTTGGTGAAGGAGGCTTTGGCAGAGTCTACAAGGGGATAATTCCTGCAACAGGCCAGGTCATAATTAATAATAAAGGCTTTCACTTTTGAGCATTTTAAAATGCATAGAAAAGAAACTCAATGGTTAATAATTAGTTAATTACTCTTTCTTGCTTTTGTTTTTTCACTTTGGCTTTTTCTTTGGGGTCTTCAGGTTGTGGCCGTCAAGCAACTCGACCGACATGGGATGCATGGCAGCAAGGAGTTTCTTTCTGAGGTTCATACGCTAAGTCTCGTGCACCATGAAAATCTTGTCAACCTCATTGGTTATTGTGCTGATGGGGATCAACGTCTTTTGGTGTATGAATTCATTCAAGGCGCTACTCTAGAAGATCGTCTTATTGGTAGGTTCCCGTTTAGTTCTCTGTATGTATAACCTTTCATCAAATTTTCACCATATATTATATGTCATCAATGCTGTATAGATAGAAAAAATTGCCGGGACTTTTGATAGAAAGTTGATTGATGAACTAAAGTAGTACGAGCCATTAGTATGTTACATATAAACACTTTCGATAGAAAATTATTAGATTGTTAGATGAAATAAAGTAGTATGACTCAATAATTCATTTAAAAAGCAATTTAATATGCCACAGGCAAATAAATTTAGGTAAAAATTCTTACTATGGAGCATTTTTCTTACCTATTTACCGTGTTCTCTCTCGTTTTGATATTACTGTGTACTTCTATTGTTTCAATCTAAAATATGTAGAAATTGTGTGATTTCTGTGACAGGGAGTAAAGGGGATCAACCTCCACTAGATTGGCACGCCAGAATGAAAGTGGCAGCTGGTGCTGCTAGAGGACTAGAGTACTTGCATGACAGTGCCAATCCCCCAATCATATACAGGGACTTGAAACCCTCTGACATATTGCTGGACAGTGATAACAATGCGAAGCTATTTGATTTTGGGCTGGGCCAGCCTGGTGGAGACAAGGTGAACCTTGCACCTCCAAGGGTTATGGGTACCTATGGTTACTGTGCTCCTGAGTATGTAAGAACGGGTCAACTCACCTTGAAATCAGATGTGTACAGTTTTGGAGTTGTGTTGCTTGAGCTCATAACTGGAAGAAGAGCAGTTGACACCACAAGACCGAACGAAGAGCAAAACTTAGTTTCATGGGTATGTTATGCTAACTCTGTTGGATATCACTTTTCCCACTCCACATGAGAATGATGATGATATGGTGGCTATAAACCAGTGTCCAGCAGCTTCATTGATCCCTTATACATGTTTAGATAATGCTACTCATGTCTGCTTAGCTGCACACACATCACTTTGTATCTGTACAGTTTTTATTATCTGATTATAGCTTGTCTCCGCAAATTTTGTGCATACCTGTATTCTGATTATGATAAATGAGAAATTTTTTGGTACAACTTTCCATTTCAAGTATAGAAATCAATTTATGAGTATGCCAAAGACAGGTGAATCATACTAAAAGTTTATCTTTCTTTATTAGCATACATGTTGAAGATTAATTTGCAGGCTTAAAGTGAAAATTTTCTACTTAAAGGTGCTCTTAGAGCAAGAAACTCTGTATTATTTATTTTCAACATTTTGACTTTGTGAATCATTCGTATCTCTCATTTTAACTACATCTTTAATACATCATAGCATAGTATAAAGGAAGATTTTTCTTACTCTTCAGCACATAACAATTTCTATCCAAAAACCTCTCCATACTTGTAATATGAGATGATGGCATGATGTGCACCAAGCATTTTCTTATGTCTTTATAATGTATATATTTGCTATTGCCACTGAGCAGGCACAACCCTTATTCAGGGATCCGAAGAGATATCCAGATATGGCAGATCCACACCTTAATAAAAACTTCCCAGAAAAGGATCTGAATCAAGCTGTTGCAATAGCAGCCATGTGCTTACAAGAGGAAGCAGAAGCCCGTCCTTTGATGAGTGATGTTGTGACTGCTCTGAGTTTTCTTTCCGTGGTTCCTCCTCCTGCACCTCTTCCACATGCCACCTCTGTCTCCAAGAAGAGTGCTGCCGGTGAAGGCCAAAGTGGAAGTGAAAGTGAAAGCGAGAGTGGAAACGAAAGCGGAGGCGAAAGCCAAAGTGGAAGTGAGAGTTCTTACTCCAGATCGAGCCACAGGAGCAGCACAAGATCAAGGAATGGAAGACTCAGCTCAGATTCAGAAAGTGGAAGTTTTTCTTCCAGCTACAGAAGCAGCAGTAGCAAACATCATGGTGGTGAATTAAGCCAGAAGAAGACAAGCAGAAAGTCTTCTGCCAGAGAGTTAAGCCAGAAGAGCAGCAAAAAAACTTCTGCTAATAAAGACTTGAGCCAGAAGAGTAGTAAAAAATCTTCTGCCAATAAAGACTTGAGCCAGAAGAGCAGCAGAAAAACTTCCATCAGGGATTTGAGCCACAAGAGCAGTAGGAAATCTTCTGTGAGAGTTTTGAGCCACAAGAGCAGCATCATGTCGGATGATGGAAGCATTTCCATGAGCCGCAATAGCAGCAGCGTGGCCTCGGAGGATCTGTTTGAGCACAGTGGCAGCAGGATGTCACGAGGGAACATATCTTTTGGCCTTATCAGCAGTGGGAGTGTTAACAGCAGCAGAATGAGTGGGGAGGACGGGAGCATGAGTAGCAGCATGAGATCAGATGAGGGAAGTGGTCGCCCTTTTGATCGTGGTAGCAGCAGTGGATCAGATGAGGGAAGTGTTCATTCACGGTGAAGTTTATATCAACCTCTCTGGTTGGTTGCCACTGCTTGGGGTGAGATGAATTACTACGCATGTGCAAGTACTTTGACATGATGCATTGTAATTTTTTCTGTCGAAGTCTTTCTGGTTGAGCGATGCATCAAGTATAAGATAGCCATATGTGGAATTCTTCTCGAAACTGAAACTTGAAAAATCAAGTGTCCCTTTATTTGTATTTGTTTTGTTTAGTAGGCCTCATGTATATTTGATTTATATCTACCTTTGGTTCAAGAACTAGAGTGAAGATAACCATCAACTTCCATAGGGCAACTATTGCCATTATTGGAAGGGTGATCCCCTGTTTGTTTTGTGTTATCCGGGCAACTCCGATGTTGTCTATGTTGTTGCATGTGTATGCAAGTGACAAGTGACAATTCATAATATAGGCATGGATTTTTCTGTTCTTAGGCTTAGGTCTCGTATTGTTACCAACAAAAATAAAAATAATATAGGCATGGATGAGTAAGGTTGTTCCAGAACGAGGCATTCAACTTCGGTTGTTATTGTGCGCTAATTTGTACCATCACATGAAAGGAAAATAGCTCCTCGTATTCTTGTTTCAGGCAGTTAATTAAATGGATGAGCCTACGAATCGAATCAATCACCTAAAGTGTGATGCCGTAGGAATGAAGAAATCACCTCTCCTACTAAAAGCAAGCAGACAAAAGAAGAGCATTTCATAGTATTTGTCCAATTCTGCCTTTTGGCACCGTTTATACCATCCTGAGGACCATGTCTCTGTTTATCTGGCCAAAACTTGTATTTTCTCTTGGTCCATTCTATGAAACCATCGCAACGCTAACATAATAAACAAGAAACAGAACGCTAAGACGGCATTCTTAGGCCAATTCATGCGACTTAATCATATTCATTTGCTTCTCCATGAAAATATTCAATTATTCAGTACTTGTATATAAGTATTCGCATAAAGAAGGACACAACAATTTCTATTTTCTCAGCATTACTCCTTAAAAAATGGGGGGCGAGATAATACTAGTTGCTATTAATGGCAGCAAAGAAACCAGCAGCGACTATGTTCGGGAATGGGCCATACAAAATGTGACGAAAGGCTGAGGACTCCTTAATATTGCTTGCTCTTCTTCCTTCATGTGGAGATGCTAAACCAAATTTAAATCAAAGGCGTCGATACCTAGTAGCACGTTACTTTCTTTGTTGTATGTCTTCTTGACCATTTTATAAATGTTCATTTTCATTTCCTGTATAAGCTTTTGGCTTTGTAATGTTCATTGCTATCATGCTTCCTTTGTTGATGATAGGTGGTACGAGCTGGCACCATGAAGGAAGCTCTTTCGATCCTTTTGATGAAAGTAAAAGGGACGCCTCATGCCAAATTAACTATGTATATGACCACAAGAAGCAGCAGCTATGTTTAGCCAACAATCTGATGCAGGTATATATGTTTAGAACTCCTAGTTGTTCACCAGTTGGCTTTTCCAAATATTGCTTTGACCAGATGAATTGCGAAGTGAAAGTTATTCTTGATGCTCACCTGGGTTCAATAGCCACAAAAGCCAAAGGACTTAAAGCCTCATGGGTGATACTTGGTAGGTACTCTGTCACTTGCTTTATCTTTTTATTTGCAGTATAGTTGTGGCTATGAGCAAGTTGATTAGTTTTAGCCTGCCAAAAAGAAGAATTAGCAATTGAAGGCATTGGTTTGAGAAATTGGTAACACATGATTTTGAATTAGAACAGTATGCCAAAACTAACACGTTTTGTTGACCATAGACTCTTGAAGAAGGAAGCTGATCACTGCATTAAACAACTGAATTGCAATGTTGTACTCATAGATCATGCTATTCCGAGAATACTTAAAAGCAGTAAATCCTTTGGCAGGAGAAAGACTTGGCGAGAGTAGGAGACAAAATAAACCAACAGAAAGAGGCATGCTTGATGTGGTTCCTAATATCTTGGATAACAAAAGTGCAACAACTCTAAGTAGTTCTGATAGCAAAAATTCCACTTTTGGAACTTCCTCATTGGGCAGCCCCGATAAAGAATATCAGTGTAAAACCAACCCTTCCCCTATCAATGGTTCGCAAGCTTTGCTTTCTCTAAACTCAGAGTATTTCAATGAAGATTTTGAATATCTGGAAACAATCAACACTTCACCTTTAGATATCACCTTTTTGGGGGAGAGGGGGGGGGGGTAGATAGTTCAGTTCAGGCAAAAATACTTATAAATAGAAGAGTCTCCATGGCTCGTTCTAACAAACATGAATCAAGGCCTTCTTCTCCAGCTGACAGAAACTCAACCATTAGAAAGGCCATGCCCCTTCCCATCACATGTCCTCCAAACCCTCCTGCTCTGTGCTCCATCTGCAAGCACAGAACACCAATTTTCAGAAAAGCGCCGAGGAAGTTCACCTATAGAGAGATAGAAAAGGCAACTGATGGATTCTCAAAACACCAACTTCATGGCAGAGGGTGTGTATGGCTGCACATACAGAGGGGAATTGCCTGATGACAGGTCAGTGCAGTGAAGCTGTACAGGAAACTGGAGTCAGTTTCAACGTCAGAATTCTGTTTGGAAGTTGAAACACTTGGCTGTGCCCAGCACAGGAATCTGCTTATGTTGGTGAGCTACTGCATTGACACAGAATGGCTTCTGATATACGAATTTGCTTGCAATGGTTCCGTAGACATGCATCTGCATGGTAAGATTGAAGTAGGTGTTAAAGATATTAGTACAATCTTCAGTCATGAAACATATGCAAATTTTACATTCTACTTCTTGGAAACCACTACTCTAATTTGACTGGCTGAAAGTACACATATATACATGTGGAAACAGAATCAAACCAAGTGATAGCTTGGCGTGATAGGATGAAGATTGCGGTAGGCGTTGCAAGAGGCCTGAGATACCTCCATGAAGATTGCCGAGCGGGTTGCAATGTACACCAAGACTTGAGACCCAGCAGCATTCTCCTCACTTATGACTTTGAGCCTATGGTATGTATAGATCAAAATACTTTTTTATGTTTTCATGTTAGAATTTGGACGATCTAAATTGAGCAGCTGAAATTAGCAACAGTATTAATTCAGTGGAGATTACATGATCCTAACAATCACATTTCATTTCATATAGATTGGAGATTTTGGTCTTGCAAGATGTCAACTTAATGCTTAATTAGCTGAGGAGACACATCTAATTAGTACCTTCGGGTATGAGCGGCCTGTAACACTCCATTTAATGACAATAAGATTTTCAGTCTAATATATGTTATTATAGTAATAAACTTATGCTCTATATTTTTGCAGCTACTTAGCTCCTGAATACATACAAACCGGCCAATTCACAGAGAAAGCTGATGTCTATGCATTTGGAGTTATCTTATTGGAGCTTTTAAGCGGCTTTAGAGCCACGGAGGTCTCGAGAAAAATAGGCTTACAGTCTCTATCACAGTGGGTGAGTTTCCTGCTCCAATGAAAATTGACGAAGGGATAGACAGGGCACTTAGAATTTAGTTCAAAATGCAGGCCACAAATTAGCATAATGTTAGCTTGGCCTAAATGTTGCAGGGTAGTAAAATGCTTCAGAAGAAAATAGCTAATGGGTTAGTAGACTCCAGATTGAATGATAATTCCGTGGAAAGAGAAGTAGAGTGCATGATGCATGCTGCTTATCTATGTATTTCACCTCATCCGGAACAGCGACCAACCAGGTTCTATATATCCTTCACTAGATTTTAGTTCATACTTTTTGACTGATTATTATACCTTGAAAAATTCTCTTAATTGATATTTGTATTTTTCGCCCACAACTTCTTACCAAGGTTTATTTGATGAACAGGTACTGAAAATACTAGAGGGAGATTTAACCGTTGATGGAGCTTCCATTTATCAAAGATTAAAAATATTTAGCAATGGATCAGTTGGATCAATCAAACATACTAAGGGTCATATGAAGCTTAGTCAAAATAATAAGACAAATTTGCATGTAAACAATGACTTATATAGTATTTCTAATCCAATGAGACGATCTAGTAAAATTGAAGAGAATGGCATCACTTGGAAACCTCTATCTGTTACTAGTACAGCTTATGAAAGTTACTTACGAGGGTCCCTGGCCAAATTTTTTAGAAACTCTAATTGACTTCATCAGGTCGTTAAACTTTCTTTTGTAATGTAAGCATTTCCCTATATGCAGTTAAATTCTTTACATTGTTGTTTATTTTTTATTAGCCATCAAAATAGGCCCCATCTTTTAAATTTCTCTCTCCCATTAATAGTTGGATTGATGCCGCAAGTTCACTGCCGCTCTCATCAAATGTCAGATTTAACGCGGACCATAAATTCATGTTTTACATTTTTTTTTTTTTTTTTTTTATACACCACATTATTTTTTTAAAATAAAAAAGATAGATTATTTAATAAAAAGGAATTACTTATCAAATAGCTGGAAGTGAGCTATGATTAAGTTTAAATAGCAGATTCTGCATCACACGTGACATTGACTGCGATAGCGAGGATTGTTTTTTGGTCGGATTTAAATGTGCTCTGCCTATTTGCCAGATACAGCTTTGCGCTGATCTATTGAGAATACGTTTCGCACTCATTATTTTGTAGATTTGGCTGATAACACATAATTTGATATGGCATGAATCTTGATAAGAAGGACCTTTGCGTTTGGTAAGCATTCAAATCTTCGTCTGCTAAAAAGTGAGGTAAAGCCGTTAGGTCTCAGATTCTATTCTGCTCTATATGGAGTCGGAATTGTGCTTTCAAGAGATGCTATCGCAATGGGTCAGTTTCCTATGGCCATCATGTCCTATACTGGCCTAACATAAAACTATTTTCCGGGTTAATTGCTGTGCCTATGCTGATTGCAATAATCTCGATAAGTATTCAAATACATTTCATATTTAATTTTTATGCTATGACAATATAAATTATTTTATGTTATCAATTTCTATGCACTTGAGAGCAAATGAGCAGTCCCTCAAAATTTTTACTCTTCTTTCCCACGTTAAATGGATGCCTGAAGTCACAGACATCCATCACCGTGCATGCATCGAGGCTTTTCCTATGGTAGTTAAATTGAAGTCATGATCTTCATTAGACATCGATCAAGAGCAGAGCACATTACTCGAGATGTTGAGCTGGATTTCCACTTGCACAAAACACATAGACCAATGTCGGATATCTTGCGCTACATGACACCTTTCAAGTCCCTAGGACTAGATGGGTTCCAACTAGGGGTATAAACGAGTTGATTCAGGTCGGATTTGGGAGAAAAATAAATTTGATCTGATAAATTTAAATTGGTTTGATTTGATTTGGTTTAGATTTATAAATTTTTTTATCAAATCCGAACCAAATCAAACTGATAAAATTCGGGTTGATTCGGTTTGGATGATCAGATTATTTGTTTAAATTTTTTTTCTATTTATGGCAAAAGATTACAATAAAAAATAATTATAAAGCATCAAAATTTTTATATAGCAAAATTTAGATTTTATTCTAATATCCAAAAGCTAAATCATTCTAATATTATCATTAATACAATTAAAAAAAAATAAACACCAAACAATTGTCATTCTAATATATTATTCTGTTAAGGGGGGAAAACGAATATAAGGAGTTGGGATCGGATCGGGTATCGGGTTGTAAAATGCAAGATTTGATGACCGAATTCAACACTAGTCAGTTCTAATTAAATCGTATCCGATTGACTCAATGATTCAAATCAACTCAAACCAAGTTTGGATTGATCGACTTTATCGGGTTGGCCCGATCCACTTACAACCCTAGTTCCAACCTTTTTTGAGACATAAAGAAAGGAGCCATTGGCAGTGAGTTACGAGCTTGATGGGCCAAGACTTGAGATAAAACAGTGAGAACATTAAGACAATACAGTGTGGTTAGGAAGCCATATCCAACCTAGTTACTTATGCCTTCTTGGAGGCCACCACAATCACCAAATGGTAAGAGTGGGTATGTGCCAAAATCCAACACACTTATATAGTCACCAACACATTTTTTATAATTAATATTCTCAACCAATCATATATTCACTTTTATATATGCTTTTTAATGTTGTTACAATAAGAAACACTTCTAATAATGTAAATATATATGATTAAATGATTGTGTAAAAAAAAATTATATTTGAATTAAAATTAAATCATAATTATAATTATTGTTATTTTTTATATATTTAATATGTGTCTTAATATTCTTTTATTAATAGAATAGAATGAAAAACTAAAAAGAATAACTGAAAGAAAAAGGGAATTATTGGAAAAAAAAAATATTGTTCTTCTTGTTTGAGAGATTAATCAACGAAGCAAAATGAAACTTCATAAATCTTATTTGTTAAATGTTATAATTTTTAGTTCTTTCACTTTGCGTTCATTCTATCTCAATTTTGAGAGAGAGAGAGAGAGAGAGAGAGAGAGAGAGAAGGAAACAATTATCTATTGGTTGTCATTTCTTATATATATTTAAATTTCTAAACAAAAGAATTTATTCTCCTTTTTTTTTCTCATTTCATTTCATTTTGCTTGTTACATATCATCTAACATATCATTACACTTTAATTTGTAAGCAACAATGTATTTATACATGGATAGATTATCATAAACACATTAATTCCAAGATTACTTTCCACATACATTTTAGATAAGAGTGCATACCGTTCTCCATGGACTTGAATGAAGGGAATAATTTTTTAGATGAGTAGAATATGAAGGATGATAATTCTCTCTCTTAACCTCTTTCTTAATAGCACAATAGTGATGGAGATAATGTGCTTCTATTGATGGTGGAAAAAGGACCACATTCTTGATTTATACAGACAATAAAAAGGTGCTTCCATCAGAGATCTCCAATAGTCATGTCTTTATATATTGAATAGTCATGCCTTTACATTTAAATATGTATGACCATTCATAATGATAACTTTTTAATATGATTATTCATAAGGATGCCTCTTCAATGAGCCAATCAATGGATTTAACACTTATATAATAATTATTAAACTATTATATGGGACACAATTCTTCCATTCTCCTACTTGTTCCATATAACAATACTTTGTAGTTTAAGAAGGAACGTAATGCGCAAATTAACATAATATTAAATCCTCATTACATTGGCTAGAACATAATATCATGACTGAGTAGAAAATTAATGTGAGTCATGGAGGTTGTATGTCACTATTTTCTCAACACAATCCCTTCCATGTACTACAACACTAACCTTCATGCTTAACATGACACACAATGAAGAGTATGATCCAACATTAATATCTTTATTAAAAGACCATTATTCCTGTTGTCATTACTCTAATCCAATAATGTATACTAATTAGAAACAGGAAATGAATATTAGAAACAAACTTCATTATTGAGCTCAGACTGTCATACAAGTCAAAAAAATAAACATAATATAATATCATCAATGACGTCCGATAATGCCCATTCTCACCACATGCTCATAAAATGTCTTAGGTGGCAGTCCTTTTGTTAATAGATCTGCAATCATAAGGTTTGTGCTAATATGTTCTATTGACACTCTTCGTTTCTGAACTTCTTCTTTAATGACAAAATATTTGATCTCCATATGCTTAACACCCTTAGAATACTTGTCTTTTTAGAGAAGAAAACTGCTGCAGAATTGTTACAATAAATTTTCAGTGGCCTGGCTATACTTTCGACAATCCCACGTCCTAAAATAAAGTTTCGTAGCCATAATCCCTTAATAGTGGCCTCAAAGCATGCCACAAACTCAGCCTCCATGGTGGATATGACAATGACAGACTACTTCGCACTTTTCCATGAAATTACCCTCCAGCTAAAAGGAACAAATAACCAAATGTGGATTTCCTTGAGTCAACACATCCGGCAAAATTTGAATCTGAATACCCAATTATCTCTAAATTATTTGACTTTCTATAAATGAGCATGCAGTCTTTCATTCCTTACAAATATCCAAGAACTTTCTTTGTAACCTTCCAATGATCTAATCTAGGATTATTTTGATACCTGCCCAGCATACTGACAGCAAAATTAATGTCTGGCCTAGTACAAGTTTGTGCATACATTAAGCTTCCAATAATAGATGCATAAGGAATATTTTTCATTTGTTCTCATTTCAATTCATTCTTTGGACATTGCATAAGACTAAATTTGTCCCCCTTCTGAATTGAAAATATCCCTGCATGAACATTTGTCCATATTAAATCTTTCTAGAATTTTATTAATATAGGCTTTTTGAGATAACCCTAATAATCCTTGGGACCTATCACGGAATGTTTCTATGCCAATCACATAGGTTGCCTCTCATAGATCTTTTATTTCAAAGTTTTTAGAGAGAAATTTCTTGGTTTCATGTAATAAACCAAGATCATTAGTAGTAAGCAAATATCATCAACATATAAGACTAGAAAAATAAACTTGCTCCCACTGATCTTCATATATATACACTGATTGACGACATTTTCCTTAAAACCAAAAGAGGTTATGGTATCATTGAACTTAAGACCATTGACAGGAAGCTTATTTAGGTCCATATATTGGCCTTTTAAATTTACACACCATGTGTTCCTTGCCTTTAACTGAAAAGCCTTCATGCTGGTCCATATAAGCTTCTTCTAAATTCCATTAAGAAAGGCAGTTTTAATATCCATTTGATGTACTCTAAACCATAAAGAGCCACCAAAGCCATAATAATTCTAAGTGAGTCTTTTTTAGACACGGGTGAAAATGCCTCTTTATAATCAATGCCATCTTTCTGTATGAAACCTTTTGCAACAAGTTTGGCTTTATATCTTTCGATATTGTCATTTGAGCCTCGTTTCATTTTAAAGACCTATTTACAACTAACCCTTTTGCAATCTTTAAACAATTTGACAAGATCCCAAACTTGGTTATCATCCATAGATTTCAACTCATCTTTCATTGCATTGATCCACTTATCAAAATCATCACATTCAATGGCTTGAAAAAATGAAAACAGATCATCATTTATTCCTAAATCAACTTCTGACTCTTGTAAATAAACCACATAATCATTAGGGATGACTGATTTTCTTTCCCTTTGATATCTTCTTAATTGTGGCTTATCTACTATAGGGTTATTATTGACATTTTCATGATAGAGTATTTGATCATTAATATGTTGTTCTTGGCCATTATTATATTGTGCAATTACTACAGGAACAATAACTTTAGAAGTCATGGGCAAAGGAATCTCAGCCCTGGCTTCTTGAATGTTAACATTACGCAATTCTTCACTCCCACTAGTTTCACCATTTTCAATGAATCTAGCATTTCCAGCTTGAACAACTCTTGTAATATGATTAGGATAATAAAATCTATACCCCTTGAACTTTTCGGATATCCAGTGAAAAAACCACTGATTGTTCTAAAGTCTAATTTTGTTTCATATGGATTGTGAATTCTTACTTCCGCTAGACAACCCTAAATATGTAAGTGTTTTAAACTGGGTTTTTATCCAATCCATAACTCAAGGAGTTTTTGAAACTACCTTACTAGGAACCCTATTTAACAGATACATAGCGATTTTCAAAGTATACATCCACAAAGAAATGGATAAAGAAGAATGACTTACCATACTCCTAACCATTTCCAATAAGGTACGATTACGTCTTTCTGCCACACCATTTTGTTCTGATGTACGTGGCATTGTGTATTGAGCACAAATGCCATGCTTTTAAGGAATTTAGCAAATGGACCAGGATTTTGTCTTGACTTATTATACTTTCCATAATATTCACAACCTTTATCTGACCTAATGATTTTCACCTTCCTTTCTAGTTGTCTCTCAACCTCATTAATGTGTACCTCAAGGGTATTTATAAATTGAGATTTATCATGTAATAAATAAACATGACCAAAACGTGAAAAATAATCAATAAAGGTGATAAAATATTTTTCTCCATGAAAAGAAGGAACATCAAAAGGACCACATATGTCAGTGTGTATAATTTCAAGAAGTTGTGTACTTCTTGTGGCTCCTTTCTTAGTGTGTTTTGTTTGTTTTCCTTTAATACAATTAATGCGCACCCCAAGATCAGTAAAATCCAAATTTGGAAGGATTTCATTCTTCATTAATCTTTGCATTCTTTCTTTGGATATATGACCCAAGCGTTTATGCCACAAATAAGCAAAATGTTCATCAACTAAACTATGTTTAGTGCCAATATTATGATGCAGGGTCATTAAGGTCTCAGTAATATAATCATCAAGTTTAAACTTGTAAAGACCATCACATAAGATTCCAGAACCAATAATATTATTATTCTTCAATAAAGTAAAAGATCTAGAACCAAACATGAAAGAAAATCTTACTTTATCTAGCTTCAGTAAAGAAACAAAATTGCGAGAAAATGTAGGTACATAAAGGGTTTGAAACATATCCAAATAATACCTAGTATCTAAAAATAAACAATAAGTGCCAATCCCTTTAATTGGAGCCTTGGTTTTGTCTCCCATGTATACAAATTTCTCATTTGGCTTTATGGTTTGGATCGAAAGGAATCCATGCATTGTATTGGAAATATGAGTTATGGAACCAAAATCAATCCACCAAGTATGATCAGGAACTTCGGTAAAGTTTGATTCGAAACATACAAAAGCACTTGGCTTGCCTTTCTTTTCGAATCATGCTTTACATTTTGGGAAGTCTTTCTAATAGTGTCCTACTTTATGTCAAAAATGACACTTATCTTTCTTATATTCCTTCTTGTGGACTTGAGAAGATTCATTCAGGTTATGTAAACCTTTCTTCTTGCCTTTCCTTGGTTTCCTCTTAGAACTACTTCCAGCTTCTTAATGCCTTACAAGATGAACTAAATGAGACTGTTGACTCTTTAATCATGTCTCTTCTTGATCAAGCATACTAGTCAATTCATTAACATTCCATTTATCCTTAATAGTGTTATAATTCATTTGAAATGGTCCATAGTGTTCCAGAGGCAAGGAATTGAGTATGAATTGTACCAAAAAGTATTCATCAAAGAACATCCCCATAGACTTTAATTTTGCTATTAAGTTTGTCATCTCAAGAACATGCTCATGCATGCTACGTGAACCATCAAATTTCATGGTAGTCAATTGACTCATTAATGTACTAGCAAGTGACTTGTCAGCAGTTTGTGAAGGTTCTTTCACAAATTTCATGAATTTCTTAGCACTCTCCATTTTGGAAAGGGTAGACTTAATGTTGCCTGCAACTGTCATTCGCATGAATATCAGGCTTAATCTGTTCGACCTTTCCCGTTTCTTATATAATGAATTTTGTTCAACACTACTTTCATATGTAATAGCAGCAGGTTTCTCTTCTTGAAAGACTAAATCATGATCCAAAACACCTAAGTGAAATTGGACTTGTTCCCACCAATCAGAGAAATTCATTCCATTAAACATAGGAATAGATGAAGCATGCAAATGAAGTGAAGGAATAGGTGCTGCAAATAAAAATCAATCATAACTTAATGTTTTGAGACATAAAGTTTGTCAAATAAAAATCATATTCAAATAATGGAGACAATCATTAAATACATATCAAACCTTGGGTGATCCTAAGACATGCAAACATAATGAGGCTAATATAATACATTAATCTAGTTATTGAGGTATGCCAATTGGAATTATTTGCTATCTATGGATATGCAAAATAAAACTACTAGACATATCAATTACTAGCAATCATATTCACTAATTATAAGAACAAATAATCAACCTTTGGGTGATCATAGAATTGTCTCATAATAATGAATTTCAATTGACCCATACAACATAATGTCATATATAAGCATCAAAATCTATGGGTAATTGAAAATGCTATTACAATTCAAAATTTACTTCCTTTAAGATTTGGCCACTTTGGTGACTAACAAATCATACATCATATAAATTTTAAATTGTAAATAAACACATAAAATTTAAAATAAATTACCAACAAAAATATTATTACAAACGCAAGAACTCTAATATTTGCAATAAATATTCTTTACAAAATACATATATTGATACTTTATTAAATTATATCAATGTATTATACAAGTCAATCAATGTCATAAAACCGTGAAGATGCATACTATAATATTAATATAGCTTCCTATAAAAATTGACCTTCGGTATTATAAAACAGTTCTCTCATTTATAATTCAAAAGTCATTTTAATGAGTTTAATTGGTATACACTCAGCCAATAAAAATATTGGAAAGTACCAACTCATACAAATAACTAGCTATTATGATGAGAGATCCACCTTGATTTTTCACTTTTTCCTATTTTTATTGGTTGACAATGTAAAACTGTTTTACACTGTCAGTATATTTAAATTAAATTTTTTATACGTGAACCGTTATATACATCAACGTACAGCCATTTCTGTTAAATAAGAAAAACGGTTCCTAACCGTTATGTATTAACGGTTTTTTTAAAAAATAATTATATCGAAACAAAACCATGAGCAGTACGCCAATATTTTCCAGCCATTCAAATATACTTTATGCATTCAACGTGCTTCACAAATTCAAAAATTGCTTTACATGTAATCCTGGTACTCGAAAACCAACTTCAAAAGGTAAACTAGAAAGCAATTTCAATGTATGATAAGTCATAGAAGACAAAATCCATTAAACCATACTTTATCCATGAATTCTTTCATACTAACGCCTTACGATCAAGCATTCCCTTGTCAGTTGATCCGCAGTAAACAAAAAACACCAAGTACAGCACAAGGCATTAACTTTCGTGAATCACCGTGCCCGATTTGTTGCTTTCGATGATTCACATAAACTTTCCATGAAACCATACTCACAATTTATTACAATTCACATAATGCAGTAGAAATATCGTAGTTGAAAATTTGTTTACATTAAAATTTCCAATTTCATAATTCATGGTTCACATAAACTAAGAAAACAATCATCATTCATTATTCATAGAGAATCACAAGTTTCACCTTAAAAGGAGAAACACGAGTTCTTAAACTTGTTGCTCTAATACCACATGTAAGCAATAATCTATTTACGCATGGATAGATTATTATAAACACACTAATTACGAGATCTAGAACTTCATACTTTTTACATATAGTTTAGATAAGAGTACGTATCATTTTTCATGGACTTGAATGAAGGGAATAGTCCTTTAAATGAGTAGAATATGGAGGATAATAATTTCTCTCTCTTAACCTCTTTCTTAATGATACAATAGTGATGGAGATAATGCGTTTCTACTAATAGTGGAGAGAGAACTACATTTTTGGTTTATATAGAAAATGAAAATGTGCTTCCATCAGGTACCTCCAATAGTTATGTCTTTATATGTTAAATAGTTATATCTCTATATTTAAATAGGTATGACCATTTATAATGATAATTTTTTAACATGACTATTTATAAGGATACCTCTTCAATGAGCCAATCAATGGATTTAACACTTATATAATCATTATTAAACTATTATACGGGACACAATTCTTACATAATTATGTCAAATATCATGAATATTAGATATGTGAGTGATAAACATTTTTTCAAATTAGGCTCAAAATGTCATAGGGTATTGCTTTACATACTTCGACTCATATTTAATTTAGTCACGATCATAATATATCTCTAAATGTTAAATAAATTAAAAAAAGGTGCTCTAATAATAATATTATGAACTAATTGTTTTACTCATCCTAAATTTGTTATACACACCGTAAGATACAAGCCCTAAACAGTTCTATTCACATGTATAGCATTGCATAATTTGACTTTGACTTGATTGTGGGTGAAGAAATATAGTTGGGAAGAATCACTTATTTGCTGTGCCCCACCTGCATTTGTAATGAAAGACAGCCCAATCGAAACTAGGAAGAGACCAGGGGAGTAGTGTTTTCCTTTTAGCAATGTACCGGTAAGAATTTTGCACCCGTGTGTTTTGCAATATCAATTTTTAAATACGAAATACAAATGATATTGCACGGATAGACATGAAAGCAAATGATATATAGCATCTCTTTAAATAATTAAAAAAATAAATAAATTATGACTTTAAAAGTGAATTTTATTGCCATGTTAAAGATGACTGTACTTAACTGCGATCCCAACTTAAAATTGTGTAAAGAATTTCTAAAACTAAAGAGTAATATTCAGTTGCATTAGTTCAGCTAATTGAATTTCTTATCCTCTTCAAATTTTGATATTGCGTTACACCAAGTTATTTATTATAAAACAAATCCACTTTGTAAATGAGGGTTAACACAGTGGATTTGAGCATTCAAGGTTTTATACTTCCCAAGTACTCGAGATTAAATGCTCTTCGGAATATCAAAGCAGGACACGCCCCAGGTTTATTAAACACTTTATAGATGTGAGCAGAAGTGTGTCCAAATTCATGTAGAGAGTAACAAATAAAATAAAATATATGAATAGTATTTGATAGTGAAATTCACTCGTCACTATTAACACCAATAAAATATATCAAAAAAAATCGCACACCAAATTTTAATGTGAAAAGCTCTCTGAAATAATGAGCGAAAAATCACGGGATGAATCCCAAAAATATTCTATTATATTTAAAAATAATTATAATATAGTATTTTTCAGTAAAACTCTCTTTTATTGCAATTTATAGTATTACAAAGACTTAAAAGAATATAACAAAATTTTTAATATATGCTTACTCACTATACTCTTAAAATTTTTTCACACGCGCTCTAAATATTACTCCTACTATAAAAGCTCTCATTCACCAGAAGCCAAAGAAATTTGCTTATGCTCGATGCTTCTCCTCGGTTGGAACTTGGCTCTATTAATAGACCCCCAAATTGCACAAGCACAAAATCCATCACCCAACTATATGATCCAGCTTTCGGTGAACTTTACAGAAGGGGGGTAAAAAATCCATCCCACAATTCTTGACTTTGAGCAAATGACAAGACACTCTGACAAATCCTTCATTAGTTAATGGTCTTGTTTTATGGTTATTTTTGTATAAAAAATATCTCCTAACATGAAGCATTAGTGAGTAATTTTCGTGTAAAGAAGCCTTATAATATTCTTGAAGCAATTCTCGGAGAGAATCTGACACTTACTTCTCAAGATTTCAAACATATTATTGGTGTCTTGATAATAATGTATTGGAGTAACATATCATATATATTCTTGTTTTATATAATTACGCAAAAATAAATAAATACATACAATTTTCTTTGCAGCCTATCCGAAAACGAAAGCCTCGTTTTCTATTAGATGTTGACAAAATTGGCAATAGATGAAAGTTCATAAATATCAGTCATAAAATAATTTGTATCTATCTTTCCGTACAAAATGGAAGTAGTTTATCCTTTCGCTGAAGTCTTAAGCAAAATAAGGTGGCGTTTACAATGCTCCAGTCATAGATCTGGACATTAATGCTCCAGGCGGTGATGACCATTCAGATACATATATATGTATTGTGACGATATGGTTTGTTTGTGGCAAGTTTTTGGTGGGCATAATAACCGAAAGTGTATGCGTGGTATGCTGATAAGAAGTAAACATGTTTTTGCAATTAAAATATTAGATAGGCTGAAATTACAAAAAGGGACAACGATGGGGAAAGAAGGAAATGTTGAGCATGCACGCTTGTAAGTGGCTCGCGTGTTGTGGGGCCCTTTCAATTTTTCAAAACAAAAGAAAATGCACACATGGGAACTGGGTGGCTGTCCAACTTTATTTTCGAAATTTTCGAAATTAACCATAAGTAGCTGGGTGTAGTGAAATGAGAAGAATTAATTGATTTAAAAAAAAATTAATTTAAATATACTGATAGTATAAAATAATTTTATATTATTAACCAATAGAAATAATAAAAAGTATCAATTTATACAAATAACTACCTATTATAATTAGAGGCCCACCGTAATTTTTCACTTTCCAAGATTGTTATTAGTTAACAACATAAAACTATTTTACACTGTTAATATATACCAATTAAACTCTTTAAAAAATGTTAGACTAATGATCTACTGCTATAGTATTTCACAGGTATTATTTGAAAATTATTGTCAAGTATCAGTTTCAAGTGCTCTTGATACTGTACAAACTTCAAAAATTTCTATTTTAGAAAAGTATACAAATTTAATTTTAAATAAAATATATAAAATTTGAATCAACCAATGACTTCAATTCCTTTTATATTGTACCACAATAATAATGGTTGACATGTATAATTAATGCAAAAAAATTAAATTGACCAATCAATGATGGTCTACAATCTAAACATTAAAAGTTTATTGGAGAAGCTTTATTAAGACCATTCATGAAAAATGAAATTTCCATGTTGGTTATTAAGAAAATGCGAAGGCATTAAAAACTTATTGGAAAAGCTTTTGGGATTTGAGAATAAATAGAAATAGAAGAAAGAGAAATTGAAAAAAAATTAAAAAGAACATATGGAAGAGAGATTAATATTAAAAGCTATGGCCAAAAACTAAATTTTCATGTAAATTTCCCAATTATTTCAAAAATATAATGCAGAAGTAGCTAGCTTTGAATCAATTTTTAAGAAACGAAGTTAACTGTGTACATAATTATTGCTGAAAAAATTATTTAACATAATATAAAGAAACATTTAATTATGATAAAAAATTAGAGGTATACGATCTCACACCATTCACGTAGCTAAATTTGGCCTTAATATTATGTATTAAGTATCACAAAAAAATTGTGATTTGTTTAGAAATAAGAAAATACTACTTCTCTAAGATCTGGTAGTGTTATGCTTTTCATTTTATTTATTTATTTTATATTTTATTCTTTGTTTTTAGATTTTAATTGGAGTGCACTGATAGTGTAAAATTTTTTTACACTGTTATCCAATCAAAACATTCCATTTGCATGACCATTCAAGTAGTGGGTGGTTATATCAAAAACTTTTGTTGATGTGGCAATATATGATTGGATGTCTGTATAAAAAAATTTTACACTGACAGTGTATTCAAATTAAATCCTTGTTTTTATTAGTTTTTAATAAGTAGTAAGGGATATTTTATGAAAATTAGTAATATTAATATTCTATAGCATTTTGATATTTTTACATATATTTTGTAACCTTTTAATATTTTCAAAAGAAAATATTTATGTTAATGAAATATTGATGAGGAAAAGAAGTAGCTTTTATGGTTAAATATAATTTTTATTTAAAATTACTTTACTAGGATACTAAAAGAAGGAGAGTGAAATAAAATTGGAATAATATTTTTTTCCTTGGTTTTTGAATTGATTGATCCTTAATTTAAAATTAGAAATAGATATCCTTATAAAACGAATTACACTTTTATTGAGACAATGTTATAGGAAATATTGAACAAAGGTGAGGGTGAGGAACAAAAATGATTTTTTTAAGAGTTTTTAATCGTTATTTACACAATGAATTACATTTTTTATAATGGGTTGTTATATAAAATTTTGTATAGATTTTTTTTAACTTCTTTACTAGGAGACAAAGGAAAATAGAGAAAGAGAATAATAGAATGAACTTTTCTTTTGTTGTTTGAGCATCATTTAAAAATTGAAGATACTTTTATTTAATAAATTATACTTTTAAAAAATATAAGAAACGAATTTATAGAATTTTTCTTTCAGATCACTTATTTCATTGAATAATACTTTTAAATTTATACTTTCATTTTATAATTAAGTTATTGTAAACATTTTTTTTTTTGACATGAACATTTAATCATTTTTGTTGTTAATATTTAAATTATTTTATGTAACCATATGTTGATATAAATTTTGTAATTATTTGTTGAACTTAAATTTTATAATAAAATCGTTAGATTATATTAAATAATTGAGTTTAAAAATGCTAGCTAAAAATACTTTAAGAAAGCAATAAGTTTGAATTGAAAAAGGTTATTTCGTGTGTTAAAATGTATTAATGGAGTATCCATATATGCACAAGAGTTGTACAAAGCCAAGAAAAATAAAATAGTTATGATTTAAGTGGCATGGTGAGAGATATAAGATGAAAACAAATTACGGCAGGTATTATAGAAGTTATTTTATTTGTGATCATGAACGTAGTAATGGTTTGGAGCATACGGTCGGTGTAATGATATGAGAAAATAGGGGTTTATGGCTAATCCTTAAAGTGGAAATCCTTTAGGGCCGAAACCAAGCTAGTGGATGAAGCAGACGGCCCAACAAAGAAATGAAGGTGTAGTATAGATTGGAAATGAGATGGAGACAGAAAGCTAGGGCCTAAATAGTTACAATGGTAAAATTGTCTTCTTATATACTCATCCCTAACAAATTTGTCTTTTCAACACCAAAACAAAAATATTAGTTACCGGACAAAAATGGAGCATCAGTGTCCAAATCCATGACTGAAGTATTGTAAATGCCACCGTAAAGTAACTAGACTATTCAGCGCATTCTACGGTCCACGTTGCTAGTTAAGGAGTGTGGTGCACAATCACCTATGAGTAATATTTAAGTGTAAGAAAATTTAAAAATATAATTAAATATATTTTAAAAATCAATTATTATATATTAATAATATAAAATTATATTAGCAGTATAAAATAATTTTATATTATTAATATAATCAAAAAAATTCTATCAATATAATTTTATATTATCAATGTATAAAAATTAATTTATAAAATATCTTTAATCATATTTTTAAATTTTTTTAAAATTAATATATTACTACATTACATCATAAATAATTAATATATCAATATTTCTCGTAAATTTTTACCCTCATATATGCTTCAATCACAAGATATGTTATACATCTTTGACTGTGAAACGCATATCAGTCGGAACCCTATTCTTATCAGAGTATTAGACATCTTTCTCCTCCACATGGCCGTGCAATTTCGAAAGCTCGGGTCCGAGGGTTCCCTCTTACTCAGACTTGAATTATGGTCAAAGCACATCACTCTCTAGTCCCTTCGTACTCTTTCAATCAATAACCTATGGGGCCCCCCCTCACACCCTCTAAACAAATATCCACACCTTTTAATCAAGGGTAATGTTGCAGCGTTCCCGGACTCACCGATCTTAGGTGTATCCAATTATGTGGCAAAAGAATAACAAAGGGTGTATTCAATTTATTATAAACTTGAAACACCAAACCAATTCCCATTAAAATTTGACCTGTAAGTCGAGAATCAGAAAAGGTCCTTCTTGTCGTTTTGGCTGAATCCATCCATCTTTAACGTCAACAATGTGAATTCTTCTTCACTGTAGTTACTGTTACCATTGTTCCGTTATCACTGCAGCTAGAATCACACCACCACTACTATCACACTTCCTTTAAGCAACCCATTTCAGGTATCTTCGACCTCTCCTTTGCCCTTTCACTCTCTTGGTTGAGTTTGGCTATGTCTTCTTACCTTGATTTTTAGAGAGTTATGGTTTCCAAGTCTAAGGTCTTTCCTTAGCACATCATATATTGTCTAGGGAAAAAAAATATTTTTTTTGCTCTTCCCTTATCAATGTGGTTGACTATTTCTTAGGGTTAGTAGATAGGAGAAAGATGTGAAAAGCACATAACAAAACAGAGGATTAGAGGAAGAAGAAACTAGACCAAAATTGTTGGAATAGCTATAGCACATGGAAAATGATTACTTTGATTTAGTTACACTTTGGAATTATTAAAATGACTCTAATATTCTATTAAAATCTTAACTTTCTATTTGGTTTTTATCATATTAGGTCTCTAATATGTTTGGAAAGGAATTGGAATGGCAAAGTACAAACTCCAAAAGGGATGGTGCAAATTTAGAAAAGAGAACAATTTAGAGGTTGGCACCGTTTGTGTCTTTGAGCTAACACCACAAAAGCTACATTCATACTAATTTCTCATGTTGCTGACAAGTCAAATTGCTCACATTCAGCCTCTTGATAATATTTGTTACTCTAAGTTTGATGTCTTGTGACTTGTCTTTTTGCTTGTGGGGATTAACATGTAGTGGCTTCAATTTGCAAATCAACAAGGTTGAATAAGGTGGACAAGCTAATGTGTTTTAAATTTATCCGACTCATAGCTTCTCTACTTTATTGATTATTTGGTCTCTAGCTAGTATGTAGTTGTAGAGTTGTATAAATAGTTTTATATAGTGAATATAGTGTACCCTGTGAGTTCTGGGAGGTACATTATTTCTGTTTTTGGTTCTTTTTATTTTTTAGTTAGAATCACTCAAGCTTGAATTATTTTCTTCTAGTGTCCCCTACATTGTTTGGTTCATCAAATATGAATATTTAACTGTTAAAAAAAAAAAGAAAGAAAAGGTAATACTTTTATCATGTCACAGTTGTTGCAGATTCTCACAGTATTTAGCCACTAAGTAGAAGTGAAATAGGCGTTTGTGTGTGTATATATATATATATATATATATATATATATATATATTACCTTTTATCAATATAAAATATTTAAATCTATTCATTTATTATTTTATTTTATTATTTTTGTATTAGATAGCAAGGGAAAAGAAAGGTTGCACAACTTTTTGATTCAAGAATTTGGAGGATATACAATTATTTTGTTGGAATTCGTCTACTCAACAATAGCATAGAGATGGAAGAAGTTTATCCATGTTTCATATGTGGATATATATTTGATTTTTGATAGATTATCTCATATTGTATTATTTTGCTCAAAGACTGCAACAGATTATAAAACCATAATATGCATTATCTTCTTATGATTCTATAATTCTTACCTAAAGTTTAAATTAATTCTAAGTTCATAAATTAGTTTTATTGTGAACCCAATTAGTTCAAAGTAATTTTATAATTACATAATGCTTAAAAATTTTCCAATTAATTCTAAGTTTCCGTTTTTTTTTTTCCATAGTAATTAAAGAAAAACACAATTGCCATAATATGAGTAGATATTAATATAAAACACTTTATACAAATAATGAATATAACTTTTGTATGTAAGTTTGATTTTGATATATTTTTACAACAAAAATTTTTGTACTGTCAATTAATTAGAAATTATTACATTTATGACTTTTAAAGTGATTATTATTTTAAGAGTGAAATAGTTTTAACAATGTGATAACATATAATTGATTCATAATATTAAAAAAAAAACTTTAAACTAAGTACATCTAAATAAATTATTTTCATTATTTTTTTGGTAAATTTTACATGGGATATATCCTAATCTCGATCATAAAATTTTTAGAAAAGTGAATTTTAAAAGCTAAGTTGTAAAGCTCAAAAAAAAAAAAAAAAAAAGAGGTTAGGCTGTAAAACCGAAAATTGCTTAACAACTACGTGCTTGTCTTTTTATGAATTATACATTCATGGTTTTAATAGGATGAAATAGGACACACTTTAGTCCCATGTTCTATTTTGGTTTTTATTATGCTGTGTACCCGAGTTCGTAGCATCATTGCTCTTTAATCAATAGTCCACTCTATCTTTTAAAGAAACAAGTTAGTATTGTAGAAGAGAAGGGGATTTGGATCCTCTCATGTTAGGGGGTAACATGATTTTGTCACATTCTTATAATTCTAGCCACTAATTATAATTAAAATTAAACCTATGGCTTAAATTTAACCACATTAGTATTTAAATAAAAGATACCATTTTAATTACTATCAATCCTAAGTTTTTATCTCTAGAAAATCTCTCACAACCCAATCATTCTCAAACTCCACGTAATTACCTAACCCCTAACAAACAAACAAACAGCATCAATCAAAATTTATACCATTAAATACGGTCATTGCATAGATCAAACAACGTTGATCCCTATATAAAGATTTGAGAAACATTCTTAGTGAATTGTCGACTGACACAACCCTATACACTAACATCACGCCCTTGTTTTATCGAGATTAAGACCTACTATGTAAAGATTTGTGAATCATAATTGTCTTTTGCTTGTGCTACATTTTTTTAATGCAATAGTCGATGCATTGAGTCGTAAATGGTACAATGCACAAGTATTTTCTTATTCTAAAAACATCTAAGAATCTCTTATGATTAATATCATCATGAAAGAAAAATAGCAACATTTCTTTTCATGTTTTCGGTATCACTAGTCTTAGGCCCCTTTTGCTGCCTATCCATGCTCGTCAGTTATTAATTATGCTCTTCAACGCTCACATCAATTGTCATTTCATTTTATTTCGGCCATTAAATTTGTCACTTACTTTCTATACGTATTTTGGGAAGCTCCCTTTTTTTACATTACGATTTCCTTGCAAGCTAGCTAGTATTTTTACCTTATCTAATCTTTTTTTGGGGTGCAACAAATATATCCTATCTCATTTCGACTTCTGATTCTCAATGATGTATTGATTAATATATAACAAAGTAACTTTCAATGGGATAAAAAGTGATTACATATGCTAAATAGTTTCTAACATGTAAGTTGTAAATATAAACAAAAATTGCGAGGTAAAAATAGAAAACAAAACATACCTAAATAACAATTAAATAGGTCAATCACCTTTATTAAGTGGTATACAAATATATGCAGGAGTGTTTTTCTTTCTTTTCGTGATACGAGACACACCCTTTATATTGAGATAATGATCTAAATTTTGTAATAGCGCTTGACATTATTGTATAAATTCCAGCTAGGGAAAAAATTGTGTTGGTTTAAATGTAAATCCTTAGCCATTTGATAGAGTTGTAATTAAAAAAATTGAAACTCATCAAGTAGTGTGATGCTTAATTACCTTTGGTGTGAAAAGCACTTTGATTACAAACACATGCATTAAGCAAACACCATTATTACTTAAAAATGTAAAGGAGAAGAAAATATGAGAATATGCACACAACAAAGGTCCCATCTATGGTTGTACAAACAGTGCAGACAATGCTATAACTAAGACCTAGGTGAAGAGGATGATGGAGTTGAAGGTCAAGACAGCGCTTCATCCTAAAAAGGGTCACTGTTTAAAAAATTGCACCATATCAATTCTAAGTTTTCCTCTAGCACCTTCAAAACCAGTGCCATGTCGACCTTCTGGACCTGCTGGAAAAGGAAAGGAGTGTAAGTCTAATGTATAAAAGAGAAGTAAATGATTTTAACTAAATATAATACCCCAACAAACATTAATGCATGGCAAGAAGGAATGCTAACTGGACATTGCATCTTCTTTTATTAACTATGTTATCTTCCATATTTTTTTTCATCATCTCAATAGCAAGACTAATAATTACCTGTAGTAGTGAAGAAACTCCTTTGAGTTTCAGGTACACCTCACTTCCAGATTTACCCTCTGATTTCCGAAAGTCATATCTGTCTGCGTATCTGACCTTCAATTTGAGCGAAGAATTAATGAAAGCACGTTTACTCGTGTGGCACGCCCCAACAATCGAAAACCTCTCTCCAGAAGCCTTTCCCAGAGGCCATCTCAAGCCTCCCTTCACGCTTGGATCCACAATTGCAGAGTCGATCAGAGTTTGGATGTTTTGCAGTTCATCATCCTGGAACAAGAATGACATAAGTTCAATGCAAATCCATTTTATCAGAATCACTACTGGCAATGAGATGAGCAATACAAACTTAATACAATATAGAACTTCAGAAATGAACAATAACCAAGATACTTACTTTCAGAGATGTTAAAATCTTTTTGGTGCACAGCATTAGTCTAAGGTCAAGTTTCTTAGTAATGCATGAAACGTCGGCGACCATGTGGCGAACTTTATTTAATTCAATCTGCAATAAGAGAAAACATAAGCATGAAAAAGATATGAAATACAATACCTTTTATAGGTTAGAAGCACTTAATTACCTTGTAGAGTTGAAGTCTACTCTGCTCTTTTATGAAGCGACATTGGCACGAAAGGGTCGCATGCGGTCGGTCTGTATCATACATCTACATAAGAAACGAAAGAAATTGTTAAGTGAATAGTATTGTGCATTGGAAGTAGAAGCATAAGACAAAAATATACCTGGACATGGTACAAGTCTTTCTGTGTAGAGTGAAGTACAAGTCCAAGTTGCTGTGCGGCCGCCGTTGTCATCTCCATAAATAAAGTAGGAACATTAGGGTAAAACGTTCGATTTAATAGATTCAACGTGGATCTAGAAGCCAGATTTTGAGCTTCTTGTGTGACTGAAGGTGGCCTGCATAGAACAATAAAACAACTAATGAAATGTATTAAAGACTCCTAAGTCATAATGGTGTAGCTTTGTTTTGTTGTTGCTAGTGATTATCCCCGTCAAATTTATTTCCATTGAATCAATCATAACATAGATGCACCCCTCCATTAACTGCCACACCAAGAAGCAAGATCATCTAATCTATCACGTTTTATAGACAATCCAACAAATTTAAATGGTTTTAGGTACATGATCCACATATATCTAATCTTCAAAATATTCAAAACAGGTTAACATCGAAGGGAGAAAAAGAAAAAGAGAAAGAGAAAGAGAAAAAATAAAAAATAAAAAAAATCCAAGATGGTGAGACATGCTCGGTAACTTCAATATCTAATCATAACATTGAGAACAATAAGAAAACACTTCTGCATGTTTTAAAATTTTCCAAATACTGAAGAGGGGGGAATCACAAATTCTTCCGCTAAGTGATTACACTAAAACAGTGAACATGAAAGTGAGAGGTGAGAAAATATTGTTTACCTGTGGAAGATAACCTTCCCTATTCCAGCCACCAGTGAATGCCTAACGTGTAGCAATTCTGACTTTAGGGCGTCCATCTCACTCCTTTCGTTTTCATAACAAGACATCAAATCTTGAAGGGCTCTAGCTGCAACTAGTTCCCAGGGGCTTCTTTTTGCATGCGTCCCTGTGAAGCATAAGAGACAAGAAACGACCTTTTAGACATCCAATTTAACAAGAAAGCAGAAAAACGTTAATTGGGTAGAGTAGATGAGACGTAGCGTATAACCTTGATGCTGAGGTTGAGCTTGAGATAAGTTAACCAAAATGAAAGGCTTTTCTGGCTCAAGAAGTTGCAAAGACAGTGGTTGAAGTTGCAATGACGCGGGAAGCTCATTCTCATCATAATCAGCATCATAAAGATGGTCGGAACCAATCAAAAGCCACTTACAGATGGCTTCCTTTGCGTAGATGGCCTTTCCAATAGAGGGTGACTCCGCATGAGAGCTATCTTTAGCTGAGTTCTTTGTTGGGTCATACCTGAAGTGCGTCCGCGAAGGAGGGAACTCCCGTGAAAGTCGTCTTTCGTTGTCCTTGCGCTTATGAGGAGGGATGTAAGCCATTTCTCTTTCGCTCAAACTCAACACTGAAGAAGTGAAAACTGAAACAACCGAGAAGAAGAAGAAGACTCAGAGTGGAACCTTATTTATAAGATCTTGAAAATGGATTATTTTGGGAAAAAAAATAAAAATAAAAATAAAAATGATTTTTTATATCCAAACAAGCTAATTAGATAAAAGAATAAATGAGTTTTAATTTGCACCTCGATAGAGCAAGCAAGGAGGAGGAGCTACCGTGTCAGTAAGAAAAAAGGACTAGCACCATTAAGCTGCCCTTGTTTCTTTCTTAGACAATTTAATATTACAATAGCACCTGTCCTATGGACAGGCTGAATATTCTTTTCTACATTAACAATTATTAAATTTTAATCATTTTTTAGTTATTAATTATTACTATTAAATTGAAAATATAATGTAATATTTATACAAGGTGAACATATATAAGTTCTTATAAATTTAATATGCATGAAAATTATATAAACGTGAGCATAAAAGAAGTTCTCATTTATTGGGGGGAATGTCAGATAAAAAAAAAAAAAGAAGTTATTGGGGGGAATATTTACTCTCATTTTCAATACATATATATATATATATATATATATATATATATATATATATGTTTATATGAAGCATAATATCAATAAATTTACCCTTATCTAAATTCTAATACATAAAATAAGGAACAAAAATTTAAAAATAAAAAGTTCGCAAATCTTAAATTGAAATTGATCCAAAACTAAAAAGAAGTTCCAAAATTAGTATGAAAACCAAAAAGTAAAAAAAAAAGGTGAAGTCCAGGAGAAAGCACCAACTGGAACACAAAGAAACCTTTATTCTAAAGATAGAGAAGTCAAAAATCTAGTCAAAAATCTAAGAGAAATTGAAGACAACCAAATCAACCAGTTGCAGCTAAAATTCAATTCTTTCAACAACATATAATATAACTCTCTGACATGCAATTGCCTCAAACAACTTATTTTCCCAGAGCCGTAGGACCTGAAGGTTGGATTGCATAGGTAAAAATCATATTTAAAATATAATGCAATTTAATTTAAAACACTAAATTTTTATTCTAAATTTAATACGATTTATTCACACACTTTAGTTAAACTAAGCAAGACAGTTGACAATTGACAAAAAACAAACAACCAAATCATACACAAGTTGAAAACTATAACTGCAGTTAAAATAAGCCTCAAGCAAGACAATTGACAAAGATATAGTAAATGGAAACCAATGTTCATACACTTACAGCATGGAAACCAAAGTGAAATGGTGATAGTGGTGGAAGGATTTCTGGTGCAAAAGAGATTCAATTTTAATTTGAAAAGTTTTGATCGACAATGAGGAGGAGCGTCGCCGGAGCCACCGTGATCCTCTATCATCATCATCGAAGGTGGAGGTGGATAATGACATGGATCCAATTTCAACAGGATCATCGCCAGCGAGGTGGTGGAAGTTTCTGAATTTGCTATGGCAGAGCAATCCACTACATTGAAAATGAAACTGTCATGTCATAAAGAGAGAGAGAGAGAGAGAGCAGAGCAGAGAGAGAGTGGGCTTGCATTTTGCAAAATGCCAAATTGAGGATAGGATAAACTTTTGGGCCCAGCATCATTTGCCCGCACTTGCATGAGCGTGATAACGACAATGTTGTTTTTTACGGGTTTTTTTTTTTTGGTAGTGTAAGTTTTAGAAAATTAAAAGTAGTTCATATACTCTTCAGCATATCTATGAGGGCCACCTTTTTTTCTTCTAAATTATGTCAAATATATATTATTGGATTGAATTTATATAATTCTAACTTACTTTGAATGGGCATTTTCAAATGTAACCAATACTAAAATCACTTAAAAATCTCTAGAGTCACTCATTTTGATCGAATATTAAGAGAGGATTTTGAGAAAAAAATTCAGGAACCCTAACCCTCTGAACCCTTCATTGAATTGAAAATCTAAAATCTATGCATGGCCAAATTTCGTTCAATCTCCTTAAGGCCATGGTGTAGTTTTTCAACCCGAATTCAAAAAGTCATTGATCGCAAAATTTTGCTGAGGATTAAGAGAGAAATCAGCAAAAAATAACAAGAAACTTACTTGGAATTCATCGAACAAGCCCAAAAATTATAGATCACTATTCTTCAAGATATCATATGGATGTTTTGTAGCTCTCTCTCTCTCTCTCTCTTTCTCTCTCTCTCTCTCTTGGATCTATAGAGACTAAAATCGCACGAAATGACTGAGAATCGAGAAAGAAATCAAGCTCGATCCTTTTTCTCCATCTATGGGTCGCAAACTAGGTCTGAAAACCCATCTGAAGCTTGAAGAAAGCGAAAAGTAGCTGCACGCGAAGCCCACTCGTGACTTCTGGCGCATGCCAGCCCACTCCAAGGCCCATTTTCACCAAAATTTGCAGGCTTGAGTTTCTAAGTAAAATAAATTTTTTGGCAAATTTTGATTGATTCTTTGGGCATAAAAAATATTTATTTTGAATTTTTTAGAACTTAAATTTATTGAAATTATATGATACTCTCTAAATTTTGTTCTAGAAAATTTTGTGGATAATTATAACATATTTAGACAAATCAAAATTTGTGGACTATCAGAGTTGATATGTTTTGAGTATTGAAATAGTTTTTTGGTGCCTATCCTGTGTATATTAATTATGGAGCATCGCAATTTTGTAATTATATGGCCTTTTGTGCACTATTAATCTAAGAGTTGCTTTCTGTAATATCTTGATAATTTTGTAATATCTTGCTTTTGTGACAAATGCTATTTTCGTGAATAATTTTGTGTAATTTTGTTCCAAAAATTCTTATCTGAAATTCTAGAATATGATTATGTTGCACACTCCTATTATGGAATAATCTTTTTATAAAATTTTGATAATCTGATTTATACACTCCAAGTGGAAGGATATTGATTATTTTTTTGGAATTGTATAAATTAGTATTGGATTTTATTTTAAAATTCAGATTAATTAGATGCCTAAATATTAGAACATACTATGGTTTTGAAAATATTGAGTCTTAAAAGTTTCCATTGGTTGAACACTAATTTTGTGATAATCAAAGAAAGTATGCTAGCTTGAATGCAGTTAAAAATGCATGGATGAATAACATCATTTCGGGTTTACCTAGAGTTGACACCTTTCCTAAAGGAAGGGTCTAATGGAGATGGTGGCTTCTAGAGTTATTCTAGTATGTGTTGGCTTTGGTTCTAGACTCCTATTTTGTCAAGATTCCCAAATTCCCCTACTAATGCCCATACTCTAGCTAGAAAGAGTCCCCAATCCTAGCCGATGATAGGCTGCAAGTGGTGAAGGTTTGATTTGAGTAAGAGGGTTTCATGTACCTACATGGAGACCAAAGGTCTCTCAAGGTGACATGTCTTTGCTCTTGTTCAAATGGAAAAAGTCCCAAAATTGTCCATGCTAGCAATGGACCCCAAGCCTCACCCATGACAGGCTCCAAGCAAAAAGGGTTCAACTTGAGTGAGGCATTTTCATGTGCCTATACGAAGACCATAGGTCTCCCAAGGCATCACTACTTAACCTTCTATATAGCCTACAATTATGCACTTCAATGCACCTTAAAAGAGTATTTGTTTTAAGGTTTGAAATTATATTCTTAGGAATCATATTCCTAAAAACGTTATATTCAAGAATGTCATTCCTAGATATTCTATAAGTTTTGTTTGTTTAGCATTAAAAATTCCTAGAAATATTTTTTTAGATTCTTAGAAATAAATAAAAAATTTATTTGATTTATAATACATATTCTTGGAATATATGTGATAATTCTCGAAATATCTTTAACATATTTAATCTTATTATCTATTATTATTAATTGAGGAATATTTTAGTACTTTTATTTAATAATTTTCATTCCCTACCTCCATCGCGGGAATAAAGTTCTATTAAAACAAAGGAATATAATTTTTTTGGGAATGATTGATACCCTTGAATATTTTTATACAATTTGTAACAAATAAGGGAAAATATCATTCCCAAGTAATTATTATTATTCCTGAAAATAAGTTGATTAATCTTGAAACAAATGCCCTCTAATTTGTTTGTTGGGTATCCTATTTCATTATGACTTCTGATTCTCAGTGAACCTCCTTATGGTGTGGGGTATTGATTAATAATAAAATAACTTTCAATTTGGTAAAGAGTAATTACATGTGTTAAATAGTTATTTTACTAGTGTCTTTCCAATGCAATGTACAAGTTAGTTAAACGTTTAAATTGTAAAGTAATCTCACATGACAAGTATATTTTCAAACATTATACTATTATGTATACTTATTTTATATAATTTAAGTTTTGAGTTAATATTTTTTCTAGCTTTACAAATTATAAATTTTGAATTGTTAAGCATTATTGCTTTATATATTTTAATTTTCTTTTTTTTAATATATTAGTGGTAATGAGATTTGAACCCTTAACCTCATGTATACTATCCAAATCGTTCATTACTAAACCACCTACAGTGGCTTATATCTTTTAATTTCTGAATGTAGTTCAATACCATTTCACTGATAAAGCAAGTGGATTTATTAGGTTATAGTAGATACAATTGAAACATTGATTGCATGTATTTTGATTCAAATTTTAAGCACAAGATAGATAAGGATAGCTTTTGCTCCACCTGTGTTATATATTATTTTGTATCACCTGTTTGAGATATAAATATTTTTTTAAAAAATTATTCTACCATTTTTGCTCATGCAATTATCATTATTTTAAATTATATTATAATAATAATTTGTGGAATAAGTTGTAAACTCCTTCTAAAATTTCTTATAGACTTTTATTAATTTGAAAGTACACAACAGTCTTTATTAAAGCTTAAGTTTCCTAATCTAATAGATATAACTGTAAAATATCCATACTACTATATAAAGGTATTAAAGCATTTTAACGGCCTTTTGGTCACAATTATCTTTTCTATTCTATCCTTATCCATTTTCTTAAACATCTTATAATAACTTCTCACATTAACAATAACTCCTTCAACTTCTTTTTTAGTGTTGAATTTTTTTCCTTTTTTTAAATAATATTTTCTTTCTCAAATACTATATCCTTATTTTGAAAAATTAATAAATATAAATTAATATAACTGTAAAATATAAATATATAATTGGAGTATTATAAGATTTTTAAAAAATAATTACTAATAATTTAAATTATTTATGTTTTCTTGTCTATATATATGTGTTATGTCGCTCCTATCACGATTTGTAACAAAATCATTCTATTTCAAATTTCTTTTGTCATGCAAGCATCAATGTTTTAATAAGAACATGTTGCATAAGTTGTAAAAATCTTCTAAAATTTGGCATTCATTTTCTTTTCAAGCCATTAAATTCATGGTATTTAAAATTATTTAATATTTTTTAATGTGAAATATGAATGGGGGCATATCACATGAGAGGAGTGATTATTATGAAAGCCAGTGGAGAAAATTTAGACCATATAACTATACACGGATGGTCAAAATTTATAGTTGATTAAAGGTCATATAATTCCTTAAAAAAGTCATGTGATTTTATATTTTAATTTTGACTATTTATGTAAGATCCAATAATCAAAATTTACTCATCTCAGTCTCAAAATTAACAACTCTTCTCATTTGATCCTCTCTCTATATAGATTTATTCAAATACTAACATCAAAAGATAATATATCAGTAATTCTGGAGGGGGCCTCATTTATCCATAACTGAGAGCCACCTCTCCCTGCTAATCGGACCAATTTATCAGCAACTATATTTCAGCTGCTGGGCACAAATTGAGGTCGAAAATAGTAAAACCTTGAAGCAATACTAAAGTCCTTATGGGAATAACCCATGAATAGGACAAATCCTCTACACTATTAGAGAAGCTCTCAAATATTTCCTTTGCATCCCTTTCTAAGATTAGGGATCGCACTCCATTATCCTAGGCTAATCAAAGCCCCTCCCTGGTTGTGACAGCTTCAGCCTGATGGGCATCTATCACGCCCAAAATCTTCTCTATTTTAGGCGAAATGAAAGCCCCTATTGAATCTCTAATAATAATGCCAATTTCAGTTGCTTCATCTTCCTCAAAAGTTGCAGCATCAGTATTCACTTTTGAGAACCCTGGAGAAGGGATCTCCCATCAACCACTGGTAAATGGCTGAGGTGAGCTGATGGTTTTTTCAGCTTGAGCTCTCCTATAGCTTTCAACCCTATCGTACCTTGAAGGAAAAAAACTGGAATGGTCTCTCCACTGATTTGCCTTGCCATGCCTACATCCCTTCCCAAAGCACCGCCAGCAAGTCTGCTTTCACTTAAGGAAATCCAGCCATGAGTGCAAGTCCGCGATGTCTCCCCCAACCTAAACCTGCAAGTTAGTAAACCTCATCATAGCATCATTATATTCACATGTGTGGAACAAGTGCCATACCTCTTCTAAATTCCCATCACAGAGGTAACATCCATTACCCACTTGGATGTTGTCAGATATTAACTTGCTTCTAGTTGGTAGTATGTTCTTAGCCATTCGCCATATGAAAATTTTTTGGTTTTAGGCTGAAACTTTAAGTCCCAAATTATTTTCCAAACTTTTTTAAATAGGGCAAAAGTGGAATAAGTACTGTTTTGGTTTTGGTCTATATTTAGTCTATTTTCCATCAGATTCTTCCAATAGACGCTATAGCCAACAGATAAAATTGTTTAATGTTAAAAATAACTAAAAGTAGTATTAAGCAATAATTTCATGAAGACTGCTATGAATCAAACATTCACAATAGAAAAAAGAAATAAATATCAGAAAATAAAATCTTAAGAAGCATACTTATATGCCACCTCATACTTCTCTGCCGAATTTGGGACAATATGGGCACAGTTGCTTCCGTTTCCTTTGATCATCCCTCTAAAACCCTCAGTTTTTCGTATACACCTTAAGCCTTGACTTGTTCGATTGTATCTTATATTGTGACGATTTTCAACCTGTATTTTCAGAAAGCAATCTGTTTTATGAACTCAACACAAAAGTATATAGTGAACATATTCTGCCCGTAAGACATTTTCGTATACGGCCGTCGACGTACTTTCTCATGTGCTTTATGAAAATAGAGTTCAATAGACAGCAAAAACCCCCCATAGCATTGGAGAAAATGCTAGTTGCTAAATTCCTATGCACTAAAGTAACAATGGCAGAAATCAGAAACAGCTAGAAAGTATCCCACAACATGACAAAATAGGACAGATAAAAACAAAAAAGCTATAAGTTTACATTATTCAAAGGCAATCACCAACAAACAGAACAAACTGTAACACAGCAATAAAAAAGGAATGAAATAGTGATTGAAGAAGTATACAAAAATCACCTTTGTGCAGATGCCATATTGTTAATATGAGAATAAGATCTGAGACTAAAACATGAAGAAAAAACAAAATAATCATGAGTATGAACAATTGACAATGGTAAAATAGGAATCAGTTAATAAGTTTAGAATAGAAAAGAGAATAAGGAAGTGAGTATGAATGCATTGCAACAGTAATAAATGTAAAAATATTAAAACTTTCGTGGAATGGAAAAAAAATGAAACTGGTGGATGAAGAAATTTATCACCATATGGTGAAAAAAATTTCCCACTGCTTAATCTCTGACGAACTGGCTTCTGTAAAACGAAAATCAAAGAAAAATATTAAACTTCAGTGGAATCAAAAAAATTGTATAAAAAGAATGACATTATCCATACCTTCAAGTTTTCAACTTCTAGGAACTAACTTGTGAAAGGTAATAAAAGGATCCAAACTTTATTTGAGCAAACTAAAATTATAACGCGAAAAATATATTAAACAGGAAAAAAGAAATCCAACAAACCCATGCAAAGGAAAAAGGTGTATCCAAGAAGATCAGTGGAAACATGGATGAAGAAGATGAAACATAAATTTGATAACTTACCAACAAACTGAAGGTTACTTCTGCCGCCTCGAACCAAAAGCAAGAGGATAAAATAAAGAGCTAAAATTTCAAACTAAGGCTTACGAAAGACTACCGAAGAATCCATAAAACTTCTAGAACAAGAATTGAGCAATACCAATTCGTAAAATACATACATACGAGAGTGACTATTGCCACACCCTCTTATGTAATGTCACTCCCCTTTTTATTCAAATTTCTAAAATATCTTTTATTAAAAATTAAGTTAAATATTTGTTTCTTACCACACCCTAACTAAGTATTGATATTTTTTGTAATAAAATATTTTTATATTATGCTCCAAAAATCTTTTCTCAATCTGCTCCAAAAATTGCCACTAATCCATTCTACCACTCCAACCTTTTCTTGTAAGTAACATGTGAGCACCCATATAACCTCTTTAATTTTTTGTTATTGTATTTCTTATAAATTATGGTATTATGATTTGTTTTTATTTCAATTTTTCAATTTATGATATTAGTATATCATTTTTATTTTTGTTCTTTTATTGTGTCATTTTTTTTAGTGGATGGAAAATCAAATGTGTCATTTTTATTCTATCAGAACTTATCCTATCAGGCATGTCAAACGGGTCCTAAGCTGTTATAAGAGAGAAGTAAATAATATTAACTAAATTTGAAACTTTGCAAATATAAATCAACATTAATCGCTGCTTTCCAAAAGTCGAAAGTTACATATACGAAGATAGTGATTAATGCATGGTTGGAGGCTCCAATTCAAGGGGATGATATAATATTGAAAGAAGAAAGTTTCGTAACATAATCATGCTAGAAGGATGAAGGATTGATCCTTCAATTGTTGGTTGATATGAACTTGACCTTCTTTATTATTCGAACTTCGTTATCTTCCCTTTTTTCATCATCTGAAGATCAGGTTAATAATTACAAATAACACTCAGACATTTCCTTTAACTTTTAGATAAACTTCAAACACAAATTATGTCTAACAATCAAACCGATCAGCATATCTCACCTTCAGTCTCAGTGAAGAATTTATGTAAGCATTAGTTATAGTGCAGCAAGACCCCAACAATAGAAAACCTTGCTTTCCACAATCACATTTGGATCGAATCCATAGTTCTATATCCAAATGTGATGGACGGTTTGAGATGACCCCTAAAGAAAGCAAAGTTTTTTGTTGTCGGGTGTTACCATACTACAACTAGTGCTTACATCAATTCTTCACTGAGGCTGAAGATGAGATATGCTGATTGATTTGATTTTAAAAGATCAGTGGATGAATTTACATTTGACGTTTACCTAAAATTGAAGGGAATTGTCTGAAGGATAATTATTAATCTGCTCATGAGATGAAAAAGAAAAAGAAAAAAAGGGCAAGATAACATAGTTAAGAGAAGATATAAGGGTCCAGTTGCATTAGGTAAAACATATATAATAGAATCACACTGAATAGAAATGCAATCAGCAAAAAATCAAAACATAATTGACCCAAAAAAAAATTCAAAACAAAAAGAATTTAATTGTTATGCCCTAACAATATAAAATATATATAAATTAAATCCAAACATTAAAAACCCCAAATCTAATCAAAAGTCACAAAATCAAAACATAGAACAAGGAGGAAAAGGCCACCACCACAAAATCAAAAGGCCACTCGATCCCCAGCATCGCAATCTCCTTTGCCAAGATGGTTGAACTCCGTCTGACCATCACATCCTCTACAGCCGTGAGCCATCGCCCCAAGATGCCATCGCCGCAAACCATGGCCCCTGTCTCCATGTTACAAAAAGGTCGAGAGAAGTTTCTCCTCCCCTTTCTCCTGATTTTATGATCAGTTTTATAATGTTTTATAATATACGGTACCTATTTAAAATACATATCCTAAATTTATAATTTCGACACTATCTAAGCTTATGTCTTAATATCAGTAAATATCTCAATCATATTTTTAGTATCCCAACAATAATGATATTAATACAGTTATCTATATCTCTGATAATTTTAAATAGTACACAATCTAATACATTTTAATAAGATAATGTTTTTTTAAATTTAAAAATTCAAACAAAATATCTTATTTAGATTTAAAAAATTGAATATCAGATTAGATTTAAAAATATGAATTTAAATTTAGATTAAAAGAATACAATATCAGATTAAAAAAAGAAAAGATTAGAGTCATATATAAAATCATTAAAAGTTATTAAACACTAAAGAGTCTCACCATCACATAAAAAAAAAGTCTCACCATTACAAATCATAACTCGATCAATTTGTGATTTTTTAGGTCTTTAGTTTATAGTTTAAAGTTATATATAAATATAAATATATATTATAATAACCAAGGATGACAAATTCAAGAATTCAGTTAAATTGGTAAAGTCTCATTAAATTTGAATTGTAAACTTGACTCATAAGCTCATAAGAGTTTACATATTAAAAACCTATAATCTGAAAAGTATATTCAATTTTGGTAACTAAACATAATTGGATAACATATTTATGATTAATAATTAAAAATCTATTTATCTGTGTATGTGAGTATGTATATATATAATTTTAATGATAAAAAATATAATAATCCATGAAGTAGTAACATTTTAATTTCAATTATTGAATACTAGTCTGTATAAAAAAAGGTATTGAAAAATATGTTATCACTTAAATTTGTAATGGTTCATTAGATAATTTATTAAGCAATAATATGTAATAGTAATGATCATTAATTCGAATATTTTGTCATTTTTAGATTTCAAAAAAAAATATTTTGTCATTTTCTCGTATATTTTATCTTTATTTGTCATAATAAATCACCTATTCCTCCATCTATATATAAAGAACATACAATCAACTCTTTTATATTTTTTATGGATCTAGATGATAATTAAAGTTATTGAACAAATCTCCCCCTTTGAGTGACATAGACTTATATCACCTTCAAAGTGAAACTGATCAAATATATAATTATTTTATTTCCAATTAACATACTCTATTATTATTTATAAAATTTATTTGAACTTGTATTCATCTTAATCTTTAAAAAATAAAATGTCGATCAATGATGATAACATTTCTTAGTAGTTTATCCTTAAGCATAGATGAATGAAAAATAAAAATGTGAGTTTCATTAGTCAACTTCCTATAAAAGTAATTAAAAGAAATATATCAACAAGAATCTTTTCATTTTTATTTTAATTAAAATATGAAACCAATTAAAAAATATTAAAATCATATAATTTATCTAATTTTTCTTTTTTTTTTATCTTTCATATTTTCATTTTCAATAAATATGTTATATTAAGGATATAAATTATAAAAGGAAACAACTACATAAGAGTTTTTATTTTTTTTTTCAAATTATCAATCATAAAATGTGAAAAAAAAAAATTTTACATGACATTTTGAATGAAGTAATTTTTTCATAGTATATACATATAAATAATATTCGTCTTAAATTGAATAGATTATAAGTAACTTTTGCATATAAGTAAGTGTCACAACGTGTCTAAAAGGCATCCAAACAAAAAGCAATGAAAATTATTGAAAAATATATTCAATGGAGTTAATTTTTATTTATGGAAAAAAAAACTTTTATTTTGAAAAATTGGTCTTTTAAAGTGAGGAGTTTGGGAGTCTAAGCATAGGGAAGGGTGAAAACTTAATCCCATATCCTATTACATCTATTTTATAATTGTTATACTAGAACTTATTATGCAAATTAATTAATAACTTTAATAACATTTATTTTTCCCTTAAAAAATTATCTACAAAACCAAGTAAGAGAGAAATTATTTACAAAAGATAAAATAAAAAGAAAATTTTAGAAAATTTAACTTTTGACTTAACGGCGTATCACCAGCTGGAATGAAGAATTCAAAGCCATGGTCGTTCTTGTAGAAAATAAGTGCGTGTCAATTGATTTTATTTAGAAAATATTTTGAAATATTTATGAAAATAATTTTGATAAAAGCTTTTTTATTTGAAAACAAAATCCACTCTTGTACAGAGTTCAAGTTAGCACAAGATTACTCAATAAATTCTTGTGATTCAAAGAACAATGAAGATAGCACAGGCTACTTAATCATCCTCAATGATCATTGCATGGATAAAAGAAATTGAAAAAGTTGCTATTTTTTTATTTAAAAAAATTATTGCTAAAGATCATACGGTTATTTAATACCAAAAGATAAGATTACAAGACAGTTCAAAATTCAGAGATAGACAATTAAGGTCAACCATCAAAAACAAGAGACAAAATTCACTAAAAATACAATTCAAGCATATTTTTGTAATTTTTGTTATCATTTAACTTTGTTTAGTTCTGACCAAAATAGGAACCATGTTCTTTAAAGAAAGCACTGGCCCAAATAAAATTCCAGCACACAAAAATGCTATAATATCAAGTCAAAACCCGAAAAAAAAAATGAGACCTATCCCAAAAAAAATGAAAAGTACAACATAGGTCAGGAATTGGAAAGAGTTGTGCAGTGATAGGATTAAAACAAGTTACCAGACTTGGCTTAGCTTTGTTAGCGCAAGACAGGAAACTTATCTCGGTGGTCTTGAGTGGAATGGAAACACACAGGCTTGTGGCAAAGATGGCAGTGAGGCTTTTCTGACTGTGGTTGTGCGACACAGACTGGCAATAGTCTTGTACGGTGGAATTCTACGTCGACATCGACGTCAAGAGTCACGGCAGGCTGTAATGCATGGACCTCATGGTGAAGGTGATTATGTGGCAAGTTACGTTGATGGCAGATATGAAGGTGGTTTTGGATGGCAGTGAGAGTGGTGATGACTGGGTTGTTGGCGTGGCAATGCAAGGTTAGCGGTGGTGGCAGTTTTGGCTTGATAATGGTGATGGTGAGAGTGTTTGGTGGTGCTATAGTGGTGATAGGAGGATAATGGTGAGGGTGGCTTGGTGGTTGTTGTCGATTGTTAACGGGGGAATGGCTGGGTGTGGGCTGTGTATCTTTGATGGTTGAGGTCGTATGTGTGTGTTTAGCGTGGAGAAAGAAAGATTGTGCCTATAAGTTAGTGTTTTTTTTTTAAGCTAATTTGACAAAGATGAAAGTGGATGTGTGAGGACTAGGATATGATAGTGGTTGAAGGTGAAAAATACGATGATGAAGTGTATTTGGGCTTTTATACCGAGTGATGTGGCTTTATATAGAGTATAATGAGAGAGATTTTTGGGAAAAATTGCTGGCAAATAAATAAGTTAAGATAAGTTTGTTGAGAAGAAATTTGAAAAGAAGTTAAAGATTAAGGCTCTAGAAAGTTTAGATGGAGGGAAAATTTAAAAATTTGAGACATGATTGGTTAGTGTCCTAAAAGGAAAGAGATAAAATTTAAAAAGTGGTTATGGAGATAAAAAGAGAGTAGGACTAAAAAGTGATTACGGATTGAGGGATTAGGAAACAAGATTTGTTGAAAATCTAGAAGGATAGATGAATTAAAAAATTAATTTTTTTAATTTTTAATTTTTTTGTATATTTTTTATTTTTCAAGAGATGATAAAAAATTTTGGATAAAATACGGTATTTACAATGAGAAACAAATTATTCATGAAAACTTTAGAATTTCTAATCATAGATTGTGAATAGAAAACAAACTTTGCATGAAAATTTTAGAGAAAATAATATTCCAATATTATATATATGATATGATTGTTGTTTGGGAATTTTTATTAAATTTTTTTAGCATCAATTACTTTCAAATTGAATCAAAACCAAATAAATTTAAACTGATAAACTTGTTAATAAAATTGAAAATTTATTAATTTTGTTAAAGTTTACCTAAATTTATATGAGTTTATCATAAAGAAGGATCATAAACCATAAACTCGTAAGAGTATAAAAATTAAATCAAAAATTTAACAACCATGATAATAATATATATTATATACATTAGAATATCTTACGATATGTATATAAATATATATTATAATAATGTATACTTGCTGCGCTACACTATGACATGTCAAACTTTAAAAAATGGATACACAATACGATGAACGTTATGACAGCTATGCTTATAATGAAAATTGATTTGATTTAAATCTGAGTAGATAAAAACAGAAAATGATTATAGGGGTTCGTTTGATTTGGATTTAGGTGGAGAAAATTTTTGAACAGATTAAATTTGATTGGATTTATTTGGTTTGATTTTAAACTATTAGATTGGTTCTACGATAAGCAAGGGAATGGCACCAACATTCTTTTGGGAAGCAGGTGGTGTTGGCTTAATAGCGTGGCTTTCAGCTCTACCACATTTTTTTGAGGAGATTTTAGCTGGGGATTAGCATAATTAAACGGCAAAGTCGGTTCTTAGTAAGCAGCTTAGAGCTAGTATGAAATCAGTTGGTTGCTTAGCAGGTGGTGTTGCTTCAACAGGAGGTGGCAGATTTTTCTCAACCAATTGGTCAACCGTGTGCTTCAAAATGGAGAAAATATAAGGAAATTGTATTCTGCTACTGTTTTTAGGAGTTGCTAACCTATTGGCGTATAATTGTGTAGCTTGTTTTGATTCTAATATGTTCTGTTTTTTTATGTTCTTCCATATCAGATTGTGTCTTGGCCCTCGCTTTACTTTAGTAAGTTGAGCTTGCAATAGAACATCCAAAAATAGGAGATAACAAAGATTCAAATCCTCGGAGGCATGCTCGATAACCATAAAAATAAAAATAAAATTAGGGGGTGTTTGATAATCTTAAAAAATCAAATATGTATGCACAATGAGGTTAGATTTCATATAATTGTTGCTTGATAACTAATAAATTATTTTAAAATTAATTTCTATACAAATCAATCTTAGCCAGAAACTAGCTTTTAAGAATCATTGTTGAAAACCGTTATCATTTTTAGGGATCTCCTTTAGATAGAGTTGGATTATTTGAATTCCTCATAATAAGATCTAGATACCAATAATTTCATCGAGATCAAAAAAATTAGTTCTTAAGAAAAATTAATCTTAAATTGGTTTTATATATATATATATATATATTGGATTGAGATGCTCTGAAGTAAGTTACTTACTTTAGCAAGAAGATAATCGTAACCATTTAAAATTACTAACAGATTAATGAAAAAAAAAAAAAAGATAAGAAAGAGGCAGTTATTGTTTTGAGGCTTCCTCATCGGTTGTGCGCTTTTCTTCTCCTTATCATTGCTGCCCTATTAATGTCGCTGGCCTTCTCTTATCGTTGCTGCCATTGTCTGTTACTTTTTGTGGGCGACTTTACAAGGAGAGAAACTAACAAACTCAGCTCCTTACGATTGTTGCCACTGTCTAATATTTTTGTGGTGTTACTCAACAACAGGTTACTGGGCTGGTTCATCCTCTTTGGAAGAATGTTCCAAGTTCCAACTTGGATAAAATCTTCTTTTTCTTCTTCCTTGCCAAGGTCTTTTCAGGAAGAGAAATATTAGCCCCTTATGGTTATGCACTCTTAAAAAGAGAAATAAAAAATAGAAAGATAAAAACTCAAAATTTCAGATATTGGTTAGAGAACTAAAACAAAATAAAGGAGCATCTACCCGTTGAGACTTTTATCTCCATCCAAATTCACTCTCACGTTAACGACATTAGCAATTGGCGAAGGAAAGGATGATAGCCGTCATCGGGGAAAGATGGCAATGAGCACAGCTGCCACTTTTAAATTCATGTTTTTTTTCTTTTCACTTTTAATAAAATATTTTAATTTGTTAAGATATATGCCGTTAAAGTTTTTAACGGTTACGATTAATTTACTTTCCCTTCCAAAGTGAATAACACATTTTAGAGGATATTAACCTATCATTTCCAAACAATTTGAAAAACTAAGGAAAATAACTTTTATGTTAGTTTTACACCAAATACTACTTAACTATAAACCAGTTTATTTTTATAAATAATTAGCATAACTAGTTCTGATTTATACTATGTTAAATTGATTTTTCAAGTTGTGAAAAAGTTTTAATATATAGAATTTCTTAAAATAAGAAATAACTTGATTTGATAAAGCACTTGAGATTTGATTGTCTTAATTTTGAAATTCTATTAAATTTGATAGAGTTTGGTACGAAATGTTTTGATTTTAAAGTTAAATTCAAATAAAATTAATTCCCATTTTAATTATTTCAAACACTATCTAATAAATTCAAAACATATTAATTGATTTCTTAATTAATTCAAATAGAAATCAATTCAATTATTATTTCAAACAATTCTTTATTGTTTTACTTTTTGTCACATTTTTTACTTTCTATATGTATAACCTTTTTTCCCTGAATTTACTGATGGTACATGCGCTGGAAGTTCCCTACTTTTGAGGCACTCTGCGTTTTCTTATTCTTTGGTTTTGTGCTGCAGTGTTATGTTGACCATTATAAATGGATCGTTGGACTGAATCTTTCTGTTATTTACTAAGAACAAATCTGCCTGCTTTTACTTTAATTTTTAGGATTTTTCTAAATTTTAAATTCTAAACACTAAACGAAATTAAAAGTGGAAATTTTTTTGAATTTTCAGTATATTCAATGTATTGAAAAGTTAAAAATCTTATTTTTTTTTAAAAAAAATTCATTCTTGATTCCTTAATTACTAGTTAAAAAAACTTAATTTTTGTTTATTTGTTACTTTTTAATATAGGGTATGTTTATTTAGGATTTTTTTTTAAAAAATCACTTTTTTCATTAAAAAATATTTTTTGTATATCTGGATAATTTTTTTTAAAAGTAATCAAATTCTCAAAACAATTTATTTTCAGCCTTTTTATAAAAGTTAAAAAGAGTAACTTATAAAAAAGAATCAATTTTCAGCTTTTTCAATTATATATAAAATTTAAGCTTTAAAATTACTTTTTTTAAAAGTTGAAACAATGCACCCATAATATATGGGATAAATAAATAAAGATGGAAGTCATATAATTTCTAATTGCATAATTTCATGATTATTTTTATTGCAATTTTGTAAAATGAATTTTAACTACCCCTCCTTCTTGTTTGGGGTCTGTTCTTAGCAATGACTTAGTGGAGGTATTCCTCCCTAGTTTGTGGTTTAGCTTTCTTTTCTGTTTTGGGCTTTTAGCTTTGTCTTCCACCGAAAAAAAAAGGTTTAATTATGAAACAAATGATCGACAACATAAAAATTGGAAGACAATTAGAGTATCAATTAAGTTCTTCTTGAAATTCTTAAGAGTTCACATCAGACTTTATTAGTAGCATTTGGTAGGATTTGGTTTATAAAGAATAAAACAAAAATATTTCACAAGAAATAAAAATAACTAAATCAGGTGAATAATTTCATGTGGCTCTAACGTTATAATTATCCTGAATTAATTTTTTTAATACTCATTCAAAATAAAAATGATTCTGTCTTAATATTTTAAATCTTACTCTTCCATAAAAAATATTCCTTCTCATGAATAAAATATTTTGTAAAGATATTTTCAAAAAAAAAAAAATAAAGGCCTATTTAGTCTTAGAAAATGTTTTTTGCTCTCATTTTGTTTTTTTTTTTTCTGAAAATTGTTTTCATTTTCTAATTTTAATAATGTAGAAAAGTATTTTTATTTTGGTTTCGTGGCTTTGTTAAGCTAGAATAGCCCTTGTTAGCTAATCTATGTATTTGCTGGTTTTAAAAAACGAAATCTTTAAACCTATAAATGTAAAAACTAATATCATGCCAACTTTATTTGAAGTAACGAAGAATTGAAAAATAAATTTATTTTAACAAATTGTATGACAAAATCTAAATACTTAAAAAAGATGATTGATGTTTGAGATCCATTCAAATTTTGATCTTCATGTATGATGCCCCATTATAAAATGATTACATATTGTGATATGGCCAATGAGCTATAGCTTAAATAACATCTCCTTTAGTCTATGTGATAAGGGATTTGTTAGAACTGGTCAGGTGTTTAATCCCCATTGAATTTAGGATTTGCTTAATGCATAGAAAAGGGCAAAAATTTAATTTTATAGCACCCTTGATCATAGTAATATAGTTACCTTAATTGATTGTGTAAATTATTTATAACCAACTCTAAAATTATTTTACTCAATGAAATATTCTTTTTTGAGGGGAAAAAATTTATTTTATCCAATATGAACGTTTCTCCCAATTTTTAAGAAGGGAAGACTAAATAAAAAGGAAAAGATGGTTCATTTTATATTAGCAAATCTGTCAAGTTACAAGAAAGAAAAAAACTTAGAATATCAAGCTGTCTCAACTTGAATATCCTTAGAATATAAAGTTAACAAGCCGTCACGGTCACATAATCCTTTAATTTTTTCTATAAAAAAAAGTTTTATGTTTTGGTATTGAAAATACTAATACACAAGCCCAAACTCTCTTTCAACATTATTAGAAATAAGTGGAAAATCAATGGCCAACGATAAAAATACGTGTCGGTAAAAATTTTATTGGTGGCAAAAATTATCCATCATAATTACCGAGAAAATTTGCAATGGAGTACGAAATAAATTCGATGGAAATTAATTGGAAAATCTTGTCGGTTTAACAATAAATACGTACTGATATATAAATATTACTTATAGTTTATCCATCGGTAATTTTAAATTATTAATTTATTATTTTTTGTTTATCGATGACCCAACCGTCAATAATTTTTAATTACTATTTTATTATTTTTTATAGTAAAAAAAATTTTTTTGTGCAATATTATCGATGAATGATCTGTCGATAATAAAAAAATAACTTTTTTCAAGTTTTTTTTTAAAATGACTAGATGGAGGGGGATGGAGGTGGATGGAGGTGGATGGTTAGATCATGCTCGAGGACTGTGTGGTGGAACAAGATAAGCCATTCTTATGATGTTGGCCTCGCCCCTACCTTTACCTGTACCTTTGCTTATTATATTTGAAACATAAATATGTTATATTTATATAAATCAAAACAAAACATAATATAATCCCATGTATAGTAACAACAAAACATGAATAAGTAAATTTTATCTTATTTAATCCAAAAGTTCAAGACTTTCTCCATTACTTTCAGATTGAACATCATCTCTACGAACAATGGCCGAAGGTTAAATTGTGTCAACTTCCCTAGAAACAGAACTAGAGCAGATGGAACATTTGTATCAATAACCATTCTTGAAGGGATCAGATCATTCATGTGGTAAGCTTCCTTAGTTAGCTCTTCATCCTCAACTCGACACGTTGCTTCAGTCTTAATCATCACCTACAATTTGATTTGTATTTTCTAGGGTAAGTTAGATAATAAACTTGTCTTGTATTTTGGACAATGATAAATGGGTCATATCTACCATATATTTTGGTATGATTAATCTTAGTGATTTTATATTGGTTGTGCTCATGTGTTCTGGTTGAATGTGTTGGATGATACCATTTTTCTGTTTCAACTTGACCCCATTGGAACTACTTCGAGCATGATCCATACCAAATTGATTAACTATTTCAACTTTCCATGCTTAGTCCAGACTGAGTAATTAGGCTAAAACCCGTATTTGTACAAATGATACCTAATGGTCTCAACATCAAAATATCTCCTATATTTGCGCTTACTACATGAACACCTAAGCTTCCTTTCATCAATGGAAGTTTGTGTTTAACATGCAACACCTAGCAATTGCTCAAAACTCTCATAAAATTTTGGTTTAATCCCCTCGGTTGATACAACCTATCATACATCCATAATAGGTTTCCAGGAAACATTGCTCTTGAACAAATTTCAAACCTAAAAATTACATAGTATATTTGTCTGAATGGTTATTCAATCTTTGTGGAGGATACTAATTTAAGGGAAGACTAGGTTCAAGTTTTTATAAACAATTTGTTATTTAATTTGTTACTGATTAAGTTGTTTGAGTTAAAATTGATTCAATGTAATTAAAGGATGGTCCTAATTTTAGGGGAAGACTCCATCAAGATTTTTTTTTTATTATTTACACTAGTGTTATGATGGAAAAAAATATTTTAATCTAATAAGTGGAAACTCCAAATTTAAAGGGAGACTGTGCTTAAATTTTGGTTGAAATTGAAAGTGATTATACTGTGTAACTAGAGCACAGCCTCTTATTTCACAACATACAGTCATACAATAGCACAACACATTGTTCAATCAATTGGGAAGGAATGCTAAGCCTTTCCCTAGTTATGCAATCTTATTCTCCTTTTTCTATCCTATAACTATATTCTAGAAATAATAAGTCTCTAATTTTGCATAAAACTTAATTAAAGTTACAAATTACACATTCTACTTACATACACTCCAAGTGCTACGCTCTACGCTTCTAGTAGCGACAAATGTCTCTTCAAAAGGGCTATACTAAACAAAATAAGAGAAAAATCAAGTTAAATAGGAACCCTAACAAACAATTTTGAGTAGAGAAATGAAATGGAGAAAAAAAAGACCAAATGAGCAAAGTAAACCGATTAAAATACTCTATACATTACCAAGAATACAATGGTGGTCTCCGGTGGCATTCAAAGGGCTGTGACGGCGATGCCAGAGTGGGTGGCCATGGGTGGTGATCGAAAGAGAGAGAGAGAGAGAGAGAGAGAGCAGGGAAAGAGAAATGGGAAATGGGGGAGGAAGAAACGAATCTCTTGTTTAACATTCAGATTCGCACAATACTAATGGAAAATTCATTGAAAACCTAAATCAAAACATACAATTTCACTTAAACTCATCACCAACAGATATTATGTCGTAATAACATTACTGAAATGAAACATTTGACTCCATTGGTAATGCCATCGACAGTGGAATAATTGCCGAATAAATGGTGTGAACTTACTGATAGGTTGTCCATTGATAAATTAAACAATTATTAATAAACAAAATATTATATATCAATGATAATATCATCAATAAATCATGAGAAGCCAAAATAATAATAATAATAATAATAATAATAATAATAATAATCACTGACGGTCAACATGACGGTAATTGTATATAATTTTTTTGATATATTTTGGACTCGACCTTTATCGGTAATACCATCAGTAATTATTCACACCATGTGGCACGTATCAGCGCCACTTGTTACTGACGGCGTTACTGATAGATGTGTTTGAATTTCCTCCCTTGTTGATATTTGCTGGAATATCCATTGGTAGTACTGACGAATTTTTTCCCCGTCAATAATGTCCATCAATTTTCCAAGTTTTGGTAATTCACCTCAACCAAAAGAGACCATTCCAACCTTTAAAAAAGGTAAATTGCACTGATCTCTATTCAGGTTAGGTAATATTATATACGATATTTCTCAATTTACAAAAATATACACTAACATTCCCTGAGATTTAGGTGATATTACATTCTATAACCTTGTATTTTATGAAATGTGAAACTTAGTACCTTTATATTACATTCATCATTCACACAAGCAAAATGGTTGCCAAACTAAAAACGTAGGAGGGGAGCAAAGGCTACAAAAATGTTTTACTGCAAGGAGGTGCAACAGAGATGTTGCTCGGTGTGGCGGTCATCCGCAATGGCATGAAGTAGGAGCGATGCGACTAAGGCTTAGCTAGTTTGTGATGGTGATGTGATGCTGTGAATGGTAACCTTATGATGGTACAACAAGGGTCCACTAGACAGGATATGCCAAAGATGCGAGAAATGGGAAACAGCAACTATGTTGACTGGGGCTTATGACTGTGAGGGGCAATGCAAACACAGTGGTGGGTGGCAGCACATGGTTGCGACAACATGACAACGGAACTATGGCAGGAGTGGTCAATCGCTTGCAGAGGCTGCTATTATTATCAATTTTTTCTTTTGTCTTTTTGGTTTGGTTCCTAGGAATTTTCTATTGAAATAGGGGATGTCACCATGGTGACTTTGACTTTGTATTTGGATTGTTATTTGGGTTGGATTGCTTTATTTTGTGGATTTTGGCTTGATTTGGTTGGAATTATTTATTTGTCTGAATGTTGGCTTGGAAAATATTTTGAGATTGGCCTTTGATGATTCGCTTAAATCTGGCATGGGCTAATCTCTTTGAGTTTTGGGTTCCTGTCATGGTGATGGTTTGTGTTTTGTTTTATTATTTTCTTTTAGCTTGCTTGGTGATTGTATTGCTATGTGGTTTATGTTCTAAGGGCAATGGGATTTTGTTGGCTAAGGGTAACTAGGTATGTTTGTGTTGTGCTAGAGTAAATGAAGTCACATGTAGAGATAATGAAAGTGTGTGCTGTGTAAACCAGACATAGACAAGGAAGATGGAAACCAAAAATAGAAAGAAAGAAGGGCAAGAAACTATACTCCTAAATAATAGGTTTGTTTGAGTAAGCGGGAATGACTTGTGTAACTGCTTTTATCATAATCTCTTTCTCCCTTTTAGATAATAATTTTTCCTCTCACTCCTAGATTTTCTTACATATCCTTTCCCTTACAGATTGGAAAGTATTATTATTTGATTTCCTTACCATGGATGGAGTCCCCAAGGTCAAAATGAATTTGATTTCAGGCAGGCCCACCTTAGCTTTTGGATCTAGATTCCAATTCTTAATGAAACTATCTAGATGCAATTGTGGTGAAAGTATATATGGAAGTAACATTAATTAGTAAAGGTCAACCCAGATAAGATAATGAAACTCACAAAATTTGGATATGAAAGTATCCAAGTATTTTCGATCTACGCCTCCCAAATGTTTGCTAATATGCCCGTGAGAGTGCATTGGTCAATGGCAATTGATGATGTCAAAACCCAATCTGCTTAGAACTGCTATAGCTTTCGAGGTGGTCTCTGAATTTTCTACCAATTCCACTATTTCAAAGGTTGGCTCCGTGACGACTTCTCGTAATTTAGTTGTTCATTGTCGATATTTGCATTTTGCTCCATAATCATTGAATTTTGTTGCATCTCTACCAAAAGAATTGGAAATGAATCAAAGTGCTTGACAATGTCGAAATAGCCTTCAAGCTTAAGTTTTTCTTACCAATTGAGCTGCTATTAACAAGTATTCCTAGGTTCTCTTTCACTATAGTTATGGAACGGGTGAGTCACCCCAATAGTCTATCTATAAGATCGAACCATGCATTTTGGCTCTCAAGAATCTGGTATACGTGTTAGAGTTGTGGGTACATTTAATAGGGAATTGCACAATCTTTCAGGGTGAATTCTTCAGCCATGTGAGCCAATCAAAGCACTAATGATACAGTGAGCAAACAAATGACAAGTATACATTGTATTGGCAATATAGCAAATAGCTGGTATGGATGATTCAATATCAATATGGTATATGAGGTATAGTTTTGTAGTACAACTATGTTTCAATATCAACAATGAGTATGTGAAAAATAAAAAAGTAATAAGGAACAATCAGACTATATTTCAGTATATAAGGAAAGTATGAGTTAGGAACTTCAAGATTGGACCGAAGCACTTGTGAAAAAAAAAAGTGAATATTAGTGGAGATGTCGAATTAGAAGAGAAGCACATAACAGAGGAGGAAGTGAAAGAATTTTCAAGAAGGGAAGTAGGTCCTCACGTTACACACATGCCCTTCACATTAGCTTTTCCCTCTTTTTAACTCTACCTTTCCTTTTCAATTGGGCTTAGGCCCATTAGACATGTAACAAAGAAATTTTTGTTTGACAAGTGAAATTGAATAGATATATGTTTACGTTTCCTTAGAGAGTCATGATTCCTTGTGAATATCAATTAGATATGGATATTCTTGCTCACTTCATGCTCTCCTAAAATTACAGCTTGCATACTACAACCTTGTGACCACTGGCACATGCATAACCTTTCATGCATACATTGATCAAACAATAACAACAATGTTATTCATATGGCCTTTTCGCCGCCAACCCACACTCATTAGTTAATAATTATGCACTCCAATGCACTTTAATGAGCCATTTGTTTTAAGATTTGAAATTACATTTTTAGGATTCATATTCCTAGGAACATTGTATTCAAGGATGTCATTTTTGGGTATTTTATAAATTTTGTTTATTTAGCATTAAAAATTCCTAGAAACTTTTTTTTTTTTACCCTCAAGAATAAATAAAAATTTTATTTGGTTTGTAATACATATTCTTGGGAATAAATGTGATAATTCTCAAAATATCTTTAACATATTTAATTGCATTATCTATTATTATTAATTGAGAGATATTTTGGTTCTTTTATTCAATAATTTTCTTTCCCATATGTCATGGGAATCTTGATTTCATTCCCTATCTCTATTGTGCGAATAAACTTCTATTAAAATATGGGAATATAAATTCCCTGAAAATGATTGATACTCTAGAATATTTTTATACAACTTGTACTAAATAATGGAATATATCATTTCCAAGTAATAATTATTATTCCCAGGAATAAGTTGATAAACCTTGAAACAAACGCCCTCTAATTTGTTTGATGGGTATCGTATTTCATTTTGACTTCTGATTCTCAATGAATGTCTTTATGGCGCAGGGTATTGATTAATAACAAAATAACTTTCAATTTGGTAAAGAGTAATTACATATGTTAAATAGTTATTTCACTAATGTCTTTCCAGTGTGATGTACAAGATAGTTAAACATTTAAATTGTAAAGCAATCTCATATAACAAATATATTTGCAAACATTACACTATTACTTATTTTATATATTTTAAGTTTTGAGTTAATATTTTTTCTGGCTTTACAAATTATAAGTTTTGAATTGTTATGGATTACTGCTTTATATATTTTAAATTCTGAATATAGTTAAGTACCGTTATAAAGCAAGTGATTTATTATGTTACAGTAGATACAATTGAAACATTGATTACATGGATTTTGATACAAATTTTAAGCAGAAGATAGATAAGGATAGGTTCTGCTTCATCTGTGTTATATATTATTTGGTATCACCTGTTTGGGGTATAAATATTATTTTAAAAAAATTATTCTGAAATTTTTTCTCATGCAGTTGTCATTATTTTAAATTAAATTTTAATAATAGCTTGTGGAATAAGTTGTAAGTCCTTCTAAAATTTCTCATAGACTTTTATTAATTTGAAAGTAAACAACATTCTCTATTAAAGCTTAAATTTCCTAATCTAATAGATATAATTGTAAAATATAAATATATAATTGGAGTGTTGCAAGATTAAAAAAAATTAATTACTAATAATTTAAACTATTTTTGTTTTCTTGTCTATGAGTGTGTGTGTGTGTGTTATATCACTTGTATCACAAGTTGTAACTAATCATTCAATTTCAAATTCCTTTGGTCTTCCCAGCATCATTGTCTTAAATAATATTTTAATAACAATGTGTTGTCTAAGTTGTAAAAACCTTTTAAATTTTTGCATTCATTTTTTTTTTAGCCATTAAATCTATAATATTTAAAATTATTTAATATTTTTTAATGTGAAATATGAATAGGGGCATATCATCTACGAGGAGTGATTATTATAAAAGTAAAAAGAGAAAATCTAGGTCATATAACCATACATAAATGATCAAGATTTAAAGTTATTTAAAGGTCATGTGATCATTTTAAAAAATCATATGCCTTTATATTTTTATCTTGACTATTTAGATAAAATTCAATGGTCAAGATTTATTTCTCTCACTCTCACAATTAACCACTTCTACCATTTGATCATCTCCCAATATGAATTTATTTGAATAATAACGCCAAAAGATGGTACATCTCTAATACGAGAGGGTCCTCGTTTAACCAATAATTGAGAGCCACCTCTCTTAGCTAATTTGGCCAATTTATCAGCAACAATACAGCTCCTAGGCACAAATTGAGCTCCAAAATAGTAAAACCTTGAAGCAATACTGAAGGACTCTAAGAGAATAACCCCTGTATAGGACAAATCCTCTACAGTATTAGAGAAGTTCTCAAATATTTCTTTTGCATCCCCTTCCAAGATTAAGGATCGCACTCCATTATCCCAGACTAATCGAAGCCCCGCCTAGCTATGATGGCTTCAGCTTGATGGGCATCAATCACGCCCAAAATCTTCTCTATTTTAGCTGCAATGAAAGCCCCCATTGAATCCCTAATAATAATGCCAATTCCTATAGCTTCATCTTTCTCAAAAGTTGCAGCATCCGTATTCACTTTGAGAACCCCTGGAGAAGGGATCTCCCATCGATCACCGGTGAATGGCTGAGGTGAGTTGACGGTTTCTTTAGCTATCATCCCTGTTGTCCCTTGCAGAATAACTGGAATGGTATCTCCACTGATTTGCCTTGCCATGTCTAGTTTCTTTGATGCAACACCCCTTCCCAAAGCACCGCCAGCAAGTCTTGGTCCCCAACTTCCATGGAACCCAACTTTCTTTGAAGGAACTCCAGCCATGAGTGCAAGTCTATGATGTCTCCCGCAACCTGAAGCTGCAAATTGGCAAACCTCATCATAGCATCATTATATTCACATGTGTGGAACAAGTGCCATACCTCTTCTAAATTCCCATCACACAGGAAACATTCATTACCCACTTGGATGTTGTAAGATATTAATTTGTTTTTGGTTGGTAACATCTTCCTAGCCATTCTCCACGTGAAAATTTTGGTTTTAGGCTGAACCTTTTAACTCCAAAATCATTTTTCAAACTTTTTTAAATATGGCACAAGTAGAAAAGTACTGTTTTGGTTTTCGTCTATATTTAGTCTATTTTCCATCAGATTCTTCCAATAGACACTATAGCCAATAGATAAAATTATTTAATGTTAAAAATAACTAAACGTATTAATTATATTTATACTTATATACATATCAAACTAATTAAAATATTTTTTATATGTCCTCAATATTACATATGAGCAAATAATTTAGAATGACTTGCTAGTCATTTCTCGTGTAATTCACAACTTTTTTATTATCGATGCGATGAACAAAAATAATAAGAAAGATTTTATCGCAAATTGCATTGATTTTATTGAAAATAATATTTACTCTTATATTTTCACAGAAAACTATAATTAAACTGTGAGTAATTTATTTTTTTGACATAGAATTAATTATCGTCAATGGAACACTTGCTAGCTAGCTTCATTCATATGAACAAATCGTCAATAGCGCATATCTGTTTATATCTTTAAATATGGTAAGAAAAAAGATCATGAATATACATTATTACAAACCACTAAATCATTAATATACTTATATACATATCTAAGTAATTAAAAGAGTTTTAGGAGAAAATTATTATGAAAGGGCATCAACTTTACGTGAAAAATGATTATCAATTCTTCCCATAGCATTAATCGACCATCAAAAAGGGTGAGAGAAATAGATATGGATATTAGGACTACAATAGAAATGGACCTAGCTAGGAACATAAAATAGGGCCCTTCTTTTTCTTTTTTCTTTTTTTTTTTAAGTGAAGTTAGTGAAATTAGGAATTATTGTTAGAGGATATTTTTGGAGGGAGTAGAGCGGGAGTCGAATATACAATATTATAAACTCAAATGAAATATAAAGGCAACTATTAGGCTATAAATTCAACTGCATAGAATATGACTCTTCTTACTGGTTAGAGAATCGGCAAAAATGATAGAAAAAAACCCCAATAGGAGTTTTAAAATCTTCTATAAGAAGCTATTAATCATAGAAAAAATAGATGCAGAAGATATTAGGAAAATAGAAGGTGTAAATTAACTTGCATTATAATTCTTGTTTACTTGGTAAAACTGCACCTGCAATTGCTCCTTCTTTGTACGTTAATCGCATTTCCATCAAGAATGGAATAGGGCAGAATTGGAGGGGAAAAAAAAATTAATTTTGGCACCAAAATAATTATCTCATTAATTTAATTTGATGACATGTCACTACATAATATATATATATATATATATATATATATATATATATATATATATATAATTAATTATAATTTGCCACATAAAATTTTTCCGGTCACCAAAAAATAACTTGAGGCCCTTAATTGACAAATAAAAAAATTTAGATCCTAGATTAGTTGGAGCATAAAAGTTAAAGTCCTTAAAATATACTTCACTCAAAGTTTTAGTAATCCTCAATATTACACATGAGAAAATAAGTTAAAACGACTTGCTAGTTATTACTCGTGTAATGCACAAATTTTTTATTATTGGTGTCATGAACAAAAGTAATAAAATAGATTTTATCCAAAATATTTACTTTTATTTTTTAATGAAAACTATTATTAAAATCCGAGTACTTTATTTGGCATAGAATTAATTATATTTAATGGAACACTTGCTAGTTCGATTCATATGACCAAACTGTCCATGACATATATGTTTTAAATGTTAATTTTATTATCTAAACATGTTTTTATTAAGAAACATTATTGATATATTGCACACATTGAGACAATATTTAAAAAAAATTACTTTTTATATATTGTAAATTCATAATAATTAAATATTAAATATATAAAACAGAATAAAAATTATACATGTTTTGGAGTTTAATATAAAACAGAATAATATGCGAAATTTTAAATTACTAAAACTTCAAAAATAATGATTCAAATTATTATGTTATTATTAACTATGTATGAGTTTTACGTTGAAGCATTTTAGAATCGAATTCATTTTATATGAATATTTAAACAGCTAAATATAAAGAACAAAAAGAATACGAAAAGCATATTGCATTAAGGATTGATCTCATGTTGAGTAAGAAGACCTTCTTCTACCAATCGCAACTCCTCCATTGATGCCCTTGACATTTCACCTACTCAATCCAGTTTTTTGTACAATCAAACCTAAATAATCTAAATAAGTTCTACATTTTTCTAATCGTACCCATAATGATTATATTCCTCAATACGGTCACTGCAAATATTTTTTTTTCAATAAATTGGAAGAAAAAACTTGTACATATAAGGAAGAAAAAACATTAAATTGCATATTAGAACACTAAATGATACCAAACTGCTCTATCTGCCAAATTAGCCCACATATTGCCCACTGCCTAGCCTGGTGCCCAAATGCTAGTACATGAAGGAGAGCGGCTATAGCTGATGCTTACGCATGTATCAAATGATTCAAGAATATACAGCAACAATACACATGACTCAGGATCAGGAATAAATTAATTCTAACATGGATAGAAAATGGTATCCAGATGCAAATTTGACTGAGAAGATTGAAAAGTCCCTTTCAAAAACCAACATAAAAGCTAATAAAATAAAACAACAGCTGCGTCATGACGAAGAAATTTGTTCATGGAGAAAAGTCTTCTATTAATTAACAACAATGCAGTGCTTACGCCCCTTTCACCGCCAATCCATGCTCACCAGTTTTTAATTATGCCTGCTCACATCAATTGCCATTTCACTTTATTTTTGCCATTAAGTTTGTCATTTCCTTTCTATGCGTATTTTGGGAAGATCACTCTTTTCACATTACGATTTTCTTGCAAGCTAACTAGCATTTTTACCTTGTCTAATCTTTTTTTCGGGTGCAACAAATCCTATTTCATTTCGGTGTCTGATTCTCAATGAACATGCTTATGCTGCAAGGTACTGATTAATATATAACAAAATAACTTTCAATGAGATAAAAAGTGATTACATATGCTAAATAGTTTCTACCATGTAAGTTGTAAATATAAACAAAAATTTCGAGGTAAAAATAGAAAAGAAAATATACCCAAATAACAGTTAAATAGGGCAATCACCTTTATTAAGTGGTATACTGATATATGTAAGAGTGTTTTTCTTTCTTTTTGTGATACGAGATACACACTTTACATCGAGGTAATGATCTAAATTTTGTAACAGTTCTTGACATTACTGTATAAATTCCAGCTAGGGAAAAAATTGTGTTGGTTTAAATGTAAACAATGACTCATATAGCATTTGTAACCCAATGAGAGGATCTAGTAAAATTGAAGAGAATGGCTTCACTTGGAAACCTGTATCTGTTGCTAGTGCAGATTACGAAAGTTACTTATGAGGGTCCCTGGCCAAGTTGTTAGAAACTCCAATTGACTTCATTAGGCCGTTAAACTTTGTTTTGTAATGTAAGCATTTTTTCTAGATGTAGTTAAATTCTTTACAGTGTTATTTATTTTTTATTAGCCACCAAAATAGGTCCCATCTTTTAAATTTCTCTCTCCCATTAATAGTTGGATTGATGTCGCAAGTTCACTGACGCTCTCATGAAATGAGAGATTTAGTATACAGCCAGTGGACTATGAATGAACCAAGCAGATAGTGGAATTTTCTTTAGAGAAAACATTAGTTTGGAGCGTTGATAAATTTTCTTATTATAAGTTCTTATAATAATAATTTCTCATGAAATGACAGATTTAGTATACAGCCAGTGTACTATGATGTGCATATTTTGGTCAAAATTTCTGGTCTACTAATCTCCCATATAGTGGAATTTTCTTTAGAGAAAACATTGGTTTGGCTTTGTTGCTTTTATTTTTTATCAAGCTACGTAATTCATATATGTGAAAAGTGTCAAAAATAAAGATTTTATTAATCATGACAAGGAGGGACAAAATGGAACTGAACCTAGTTACTTTATGTAAGCCAAGTTTTTTCATATAGAATTATAATTTGTGATAGCAATTTTAATTTTTTTTTTACAAGTTTCTTATTATGTTGACATGCAGATATGAAGAAACAAAGGCCAGAAGAAGCAAACCAAGTCGATGCTGCAAATATCAATGCAAAGCATTTCACGTTCCGTGAGACAGCACCTGCAACAAAGAATTTCCGTCAGGAAGGCCTGCTGGGTGAAGGAGGCTTTGACAGAGTCTACAAGGGGATAATTCCTGCAACAGGCCAGGCCATAATTAATAATAAAGGCTTTCAGTTTTGAGCATTTTAAAGTGCATATAAAAGACACTCAATGGTTAATAATTAGCTAATTACTCTTTTTTGCTTCTGTTTTTTTCACTTTGCTTTTTTCTTTGGGGTCTTCAGGTTGTGGCCGTCAAGCAACTCGACCGACATGGGATGCATGGCAGCAAGGAGTTTCTTTCTGAGGTTCATACGCTAAGTCTCGTGCACCATGAAAATCTTGTCAACCTCATTGGTTATTGTGCTGATGGGGATCAACTTCTTTTGGTGTATGAATTCATTCAAGGCGCTACTCTAGAATTGGTAGGTTCCCGTTTTGTTCTCTGTATGTATAACCTTTCGTCAAATTTTCACCATATATTATATGTCATCAATGCTGTATAGATAGAAAAAATTGCCGGGACTTTTGATAGAAAGTTGATTGATGAACTAAAGTAGTACGAGCCATTAATATGTTACATATAAACACTTTCGATAGAAAATTATTAGATTGTTAGATGAAATAAAGTAGTATGACTCAATAATTCATTTAAAAAGCAATTTAAGATGCCACAGGCAAATAAATTTAGGTAAAAATTCTTTCTATGGAGCATTTTTCTTACTTATTTACCGTGTTCTCTCTTGTTTTGATATTACTCTGTGTACTTCTATTGTTTCAATCTAAAATATGTAGAAATTTTGTGATTTCTGTGGCAGGGAGTAAAGGGGATCAACCTCCACTAGATTGGTACGCCAGAATGAAAGTGGCAGCTGGTGCTGCTAGAGGACTAGAGTACTTGCATGACAGTGCCAATCCCCCAATCATATACAGGGACTTGAAACCCTCTGACATATTGCTGGACAGTGATAACAATGCAAAGCTATTTGATTTTGGGCTAGGCCAGCCTGGTGGAGACAAGGTGAACCTTGCACCTCCAAGGGTTATGGGTACCTATGGTTACTGTGCTCCTGAGTATGTAAGAACGGGTCAACTCACCTTGAAATCAGATGTGTACAGTTTTGGAGTTGTGTTGCTTGAGCTCATAACTGGAAGAAGAGCAGTTGACACCACAAGACCGAACGAAGAGCAAAACTTAGTTTCATGGGTATGTTATGCTAACTCTGTTGGATATCCCTTTTCCCACTCTACATGAGAATGATGATGATATGGTGGCTATAAACCAGTGCCCAGCAGCTTCATTGATCCCTTATACATGTTTAGATAATGCTACTTATGTCTGCTTAGTTGCACACACATCACTTTGTATCTGTACAATTTTTATTATCTGATTATAGCTTGTCTCAGCAAATTTTGTGCATACCTGTATTCTGATTATGCTAAATGAGAAATTTTTTGGTAAAACTTTCCATTTCAAGTATAGAAATCAATTTATGACGTATGCCAAAGACAGGTGAATCATACTAAAAGTTTATCTTTCTTTATTAGCATACATGTTGAAGATTAATTTGCAGGCTTAAAGTGAATATTTTCTACTTAAAGGTGCTCTTAGAGCAAGAAACTCTGCATTATTTATTTTCAACATTTTGACTTTGTGAATCATTCGTATGTCTCATTTTAACTACATCTTTAATACATCATAGCATAGTATAAAGGAAGATTTTTCTTACTCTTCAGCACATAACAATTTCTATCCAAAAACGTCTCCATACTTGTAATATGAGATGATGGCATGATGTGCACCAAGCATTTTCTTATGTCTTTATGATGTATATATTTGCTATTGCCACTGAGCAGGCACAACCCTTATTCAGGGATCCGAAGAGATATCCAGATATGGCAGATCCACACCTTAATAAAAGCTTCCCAGAAAAGGATCTGAATCAAGCTGTTGCAATAGCAGCCATGTGCTTACAAGAGGAAGCAGAAGCCCGTCCTTTGATGAGTGATGTTGTGACTGCTCTGAGTTTTCTTTCCGTGGTTCCTCCTCCTGCACCTCTTCCACATGCCACCTCTGTCTCCAAGAAGAGTGCTGCCGGTGAAGGCCAAAGTGGAAGTGAAAGTGAAAGCGAGAGTGGAAGCGAAAGCGGAGGCGAAAGCCAAAGGGGAAGTGAGAGTTCTTACTCCAGATCGAGCCACAGGAGCAGCACAAGATCAAGGAATGGAAGACTCAGCTCAGATTCAGAAAGTGGAAGTTTTTCTTCCAGCTACAGAAGCAGCAGTAGCAAACATCATGGTGGTGAATTAAGCCAGAAGAAGACAAGCAGAAAGTCTTCTGCCAGAGAGTTAAGCCAGAAGAGCAGCAAAAAAACTTCTGCTAATAAAGACTTGAGCCAGAAGAGTAGTAAAAAACCTTCTGCCAATAAAGACTTGAGCCAGAAGAGCAGCAGAAAAACTTCCATCAGGGATTTGAGCCACAAGAGCAGTAGGAAATCTTCTGTGAGAGTTTTGAGCCACAAGAGCAGCATGGTGTCGGATGATGGAAGCATTTCCATGAGCCGCAATAGCAGCAGCGTGGCCTCAGAGGATCTGTTTGAGCACAGTGGCAGCAGGATGTCACGAGGGAACATATCTTTTGGCCTTAGTGTTAACAGCAGCAGAATGAGTGGGAAGGATGGGAGCATGAGTAGCAGCATGAGATCAGATGAGGGAAGTGGTCGCCCTTTTGATCGTGGTAGCAGCAGTGGATCAGATAAGGGAAGTGTTCATTCACGGTGAAGTTTATATCAACCTCTCTGGTTGGTTGCCACTGCTTGGGGTGAGATGAATTACTACGCATGTGCAAGTACTTTGACATGATGCATTGTAATTTTTTCTGTTGAAGTCTTTCTGGTTGAGCGATGCATCAAGTATAAGATAGCCATATGTGGAATTCTTCTCGAAACTGAAACTTGAAAAATCAAGTGTCCCTTTATTTGTATCTGTTTTGTTTTGTTTAGTAGGCCTCATGTATATTTGATTTATATCTACCTTTGGTTCAAGAACTAGAGTGAAGATAACCATCAACTTCCATAGGGCAACTATTGCCATTATTGGAAGGGTGATCCCCTGTTTGTTTTGTGTTATCCGGGCAACTCCGATGTTGTCTATGTTGTTGTATGTGTATGCAAGTGACAAGTGACAATTCATAATATAGGCATGGATTTTTCTGTTCTTAGGCTTAGGTCTCGTATTGTTACCAACAAAAATAAAAATAATATAGGCATGGATGAGTAAGGTTGTTCCAGAACGAGGCATTCAACTTCGGTTGTTATTGTGCGCTAATTTGTACCATCACATGAAAGGAAAATAGCTCCTCGTATTCTTGTTTCAGGCAGTTAATTAAATGGATGAGCCTACGAATCGAATCAATCACCTAAAGTGTGATGCCGTAGGAATGAAGAAATCACCTCTCCTACTAAAAGCAAGCAGACAAAAGAAGAGCATTTCATAGTATTTGTCCAATTCTGCCTTTTGGCACCGTTTATACCATCCTGAGGACCATGTCTCTGTTTATCTGGCCAAAACTTGTATTTTCTCTTGGTCCATTCTATGAAACCATCGCAACGCTAACATAATAAACAAGAAACAGAACGCTAAGACGGCATTCTTAGGCCAATTCATGCGACTTAATCATATTCATTTGCTTCTCCATGAAAATATTCAATTATTCAGTACTTGTATATAAGTATTCGCATAAAGAAGGACACAACAATTTCTATTTTCTCAGCATTACTCCTTAAAAAATGGGGGGCGAGATAATACTAGTTGCTATTAATGGCAGCAAAGAAACCAGCAGCGACTATGTTCGGGAATGGGCCATACAAAATGTGACGAAAGGCTGAGGACTCCTTAATATTGCTTGCTCTTCTTCCTTCATGTGGAGATGCTAAACCAAATTTAAATCAAAGGCGTCGATACCTAGTAGCACGTTACTTTCTTTGTTGTATGTCTTCTTGACCATTTTATAAATGTTCATTTTCATTTCCTGTATAAGCTTTTGGCTTTGTAATGTTCATTGCTATCATGCTTCCTTTGTTGATGATAGGTGGTACGAGCTGGCACCATGAAGGAAGCTCTTTCGATCCTTTTGATGAAAGTAAAAGGGACGCCTCATGCCAAATTAACTATGTATATGACCACAAGAAGCAGCAGCTATGTTTAGCCAACAATCTGATGCAGGTATATATGTTTAGAACTCCTAGTTGTTCACCAGTTGGCTCAAAGCAAGATAGCTTCCTTCAATTTCCAAATATTGCTTTGACCAGATGAATTGCGAAGTGAGAGTTATTCTTGATGCTCACCTGGGTTCAACAGCTACAAAAGCCAAAGGACTTAAAGCCTCATGGGTGATACTTGATAGGTACTCTGTCACTTGCTTTATCTTTTTATTTGCAGTATAGTTGTGGCTATGAGCAAGTTGATTAGTTTTAGCCTGCCAAAAAGAAGAATTAGCACTTGAAGGCATTGGTTTGAGAAATTGGTAACACATGATTTTGAATTAGAACAGTATGCCAAAACTAACACGTTTTGTTGATCATAGACTCTTGAAGAAGGAAGCTGATCACTGCATTAAACAACTGAATTGCAATGTTGTACTCATAGATCATGCTATTCCGAGAATACTTAAAAGCAGTAAATCCTTTGGCAGGAGAAAGACTTGGCGAGAGTAGGAGACAAAATAAACCAACAGAAAGAGGCATGCTTGATGTGGTTCCTAATATCTTGGATGACAAAAGTGCAACAACTCTAAGTAGTTCTGATAGCAAAAATTCCACTTTTGGAACTTCCTCATTGGGCAGCCCCGATAAAGAATATCAGTGTAAAACCAACCCTTCCCCTATCAATGGTTCGCAAGCTTTGCTTTCTCTAAACTCAGAGTATTTCAATGAAGATTTTGAATATCTGGAAACAATCAACACTTCACCTTTAGATATCAAATCCAAACGTGTACTGCAATATTGACGAGTTGAATAAAAAATCAGCCACTAGCCCCTGTCACGGAGAAGCTGAAAGCTCCATTGATATTTTTGGGAGTAAAAGCTGTAACAGATTCTGTTCCATGACTTGTCACTAAATTAGAAAACATTGCAATATATTAAATGTATGATAATTTCTTTGCTATTCATGAATCATGAGGCAGTTAATAGAAAGCATCATTTTGGAAGAACAGACAAACCACCGAATTCAGATAGAAGATTTGCAGATTCAACTTGCATGTTGTTTTTGGGGGAGGGGGGGGGTAGATAGTTCAGTTCAGGCAAAAATACTTATAATAGAAGAGTCTCCATGGCTCGTTCTAACAAACATGAATCAAGGCCTTCTTCTCCAGCTGACAGAAACTCAACCATTAGACAGGCCATGCCCCTTCCCATCACATGTCCTCCAAACCCTCCTGCTCTGTGCTCCATCTGCAAGCACAGAACACCAATTTTCAGAAAAGCGCCGAGGAAGTTCACCTATAGAGAGATAGAAAAGGCAACTGATGGATTCTCAAAACACCAACTTCATGGCAGAGGGTGTGTATGGCTGCACATACAGAGGGGAATTGCCTGATGACAGGTCAGTGCAGTGAAGCTGTACAGGAAACTGGAGTCAGTTTCAACGTCAGAATTCTGTTTGGAAGTTGAAACACTTGGCTGTGCCCAGCACAGGAATCTGCTTATGTTGGTGAGCTACTGCATTGACACAGAATGGCTTCTGATATACGAATTTGCTTGCAATGGTTCCGTAGACATGCATCTGCATGGTAAGATTGAAGTAGGTGTTAAAGATATTAGTACAATCTTCAGTCATGAAACATATGCAAATTTTACATTCTACTTCTTGGAAACCACTACTCTAATTTGACTGGCTGAAAGTACACATATATACATGTGGAAACAGAATCAAACCAAGTGATAGCTTGGCGTGATAGGATGAAGATTGCGGTAGGCGTTGCAAGAGGCCTGAGATACCTCCATGAAGATTGCCGAGCGGGTTGCAATGTACACCAAGACTTGAGACCCAGCAGCATTCTCCTCACTTATGACTTTGAGCCTATGGTATGTATAGATCAAAATACTTTTTTATGTTTTCATGTTAGAATTTGGACGATCTAAATTGAGCAGCTGAAATTAGCAACAGTATTAATTCAGTGGAGATTACATGATCCTAACAATCACATTTCATTTCATATAGATTGGAGATTTTGGTCTTGCAAGATGTCAACTTAATGCTTAATTAGCTGAGGAGACACATCTAATTAGTACCTTCGGGTATGAGCGGCCTGTAACACTCCATTTAATGACAATAAGATTTTCAGTCTAATATATGTTATTATAGTAATAAACTTATGCTCTATATTTTTGCAGCTACTTAGCTCCTGAATACATACAAACCGGCCAATTCACAGAGAAAGCTGATGTCTATGCATTTGGAGTTATCTTATTGGAGCTTTTAAGCGGCTTTAGAGCCACGGAGGTCTCGAGAAAAATAGGCTTACAGTCTCTATCACAGTGGGTGAGTTTCCTGCTCCAATGAAAATTGACGAAGGGATAGACAGGGCACTTAGAATTTAGTTCAAAATGCAGGCCACAAATTAGCATAATGTTAGCTTGGCCTAAATGTTGCAGGGTAGTAAAATGCTTCAGAAGAAAATAGCTAATGGGTTAGTAGACTCCAGATTGAATGATAATTCCGTGGAAAGAGAAGTAGAGTGCATGATGCATGCTGCTTATCTATGTATTTCACCTCATCCGGAACAGCGACCAACCAGGTTCTATATATCCTTCACTAGATTTTAGTTCATACTTTTTGACTGATTATTATACCTTGAAAAATTCTCTTAATTGATATTTGTATTTTTCGCCCACAACTTCTTACCAAGGTTTATTTGATGAACAGGTACTGAAAATACTAGAGGGAGATTTAACCGTTGATGGAGCTTCCATTTATCAAAGATTAAAAATATTTAGCAATGGATCAGTTGGATCAATCAAACATACTAAGGGTCATATGAAGCTTAGTCAAAATAATAAGACAAATTTGCATGTAAACAATGACTTATATAGTATTTCTAATCCAATGAGACGATCTAGTAAAATTGAAGAGAATGGCATCACTTGGAAACCTCTATCTGTTACTAGTACAGCCTATGAAAGTTACTTACGAGGGTCCCTGGCCAAATTTTTTAGAAACTCTAATTGACTTCATTAGGTCGTTAAACTTTCTTTTGTAATGTAAGCATTTCCCTATACGCAGTTAAATTCTTTACATTGTTGTTTATTTTTTATTAGCCATCAAAATAGGCCCCATCTTTTAAATTTCTCTCTCCCATTAATAGTTGGATTGATGCCGCAAGTTCACTGCCGCTCTCATCAAATGTCAGATTTAACGCGGACCATAAATTCATGTTTTACTTTTTTTTTTTGTTTTTGTTTTATACACCACATTATTTTTTCTAAATAAAAATGATAGATTATTTAATAAAAAGGAATTACTTATCAAATAGCTGGAAGTGAGCTATGATTAAGTTTAAATAGCAGATTCTGCATCACACGTGACATTGACTGCGATAGCGAGGATTGTTTTTTGGTCGGATTTAAATGTGCTCTGCCTATTTGCCAGATACAGCTTTGCGCTGATCTATTGAGAATACGTTTCGCACTCATTATTTTGTAGATTTGGCTGACAACACATAATTTGATATGGCATGAATCTTGATAAGAAGGACCTTTGCGTTTGGTAAGCATTCAAATCTTCGTCTGCTAAAAAGTGAGGTAAAGCCGTTAGGTCTCAGATTCTATTCTGCTCTATATGGAGTCGGAATTGTGCTTTCAAGAGATGCTATCGCAATGGGTCAGTTTCCTATGGCCATCATGTCCTATACTGGCCTAACATAAAACTCTTTTCCGGGTTAATTGCTGTGCCTATGCTGATTGCAATAATCTCGATAAGTATTCAAATACATTTCATATTTAATTTTTATACTATGACAATATAAATTATTTTATGTTATCAATTTCTATGTGCTTGAGAGCAAATGAGCAGTCCCTCAAAATTTTTACTCTTCTTTCCCACGTTAAATGGATGCCTGAAGTCACAGACATCCATCACCGTGCATGCATCGAGGCTTTTCCTATGGTAGTTAAATTGAAGTCATGATCTTCATTAGACATCGATCAAGAGCAGAGCACATTACTCGAGATGTTGAGCTGGATTTCCACTTGCACAAAACACATAGACTAATGTCGGATATCTTGCGCTGCATGACACCTTTCAAGTCCCTAGGACTAGATGGGTTCCAACTAGGGGTATAAACGAGTTGATTCAGGTCGGATTTGGGAGAAAAACAAATTCGATCTGATAAATTTTAATTGATTTGATTTAGATTTATAAATTTTTTTATCAAATCCGACCCAAACCAAACTGATAAAATTCGAGTTGATTCGGTTTGGATGATTAGATTATTTTTTTAAATTTTTTTTCTATTTATGGCAAAAGATTACGATAAAAAATAATTATAAAGCATCAAAATTTTTATATAGCAAAATTTAGATTTTATTCTAATATCCAAAAGCTAAATCATTCTAATATTATCATTAATACAATTTAAAAAAAAAAAATAAATACCAAACAATTGTCATTCTAATATATTATTTTGTTAAGGGGGGAAAACAAATATAAGGAGTTGGGATCGGATCGGGTATCGGGTTATAAAACGCAAGATTTGATGACCGAATTAAACACTAATCAGTTCTAATTAAATCGTATCCGATTGACCCAATGATTCAAATCAACTCGAACCAAGTTCGAATTGATCGACTTTATCGGGTTGGCCCGATCCACTTACAACCCTAGTTCCAACCTTTTTTGGGACATAAAGAAAGGAGCCATTGGCAGTGAGTTACGAGCTTGATGGGCCAAGACTTGAGATAAAACAGTGAGAACATTAAGACAATACAGTGTGGTTAGGAAGCCATATCCAACCTAGTTACTTATGCCTTCTTGGAGGCCACCACAGTCACCAAATGGTAAGAGTGGGTATGTGCTAAAATCCAACACACTTATATAGTCACCAACACATTTTTTATAATTAATATTCTCAACCAATCATATATTCACTTTTATATATGCTTTTTAATGTTGTTACAATAAGAAACACTTCTAATAATGTAAATATATATGATTAAATGATTGTGTAAAAAAAAAAATATATTTGAATTAAAATTAAATCATAATTATAATTATTGTTATTTTTTATATATTTAATGTGTCTTAATATTCTTTTATTAATAGAATAGAATGAAAAACTAAAAAGAATAACTAAAAGAAAAAGGGAATTATTGGAAAAAAAAAATATTGTTCTTCTTGTTTGAGAGATTAATCAGTGAAGCAGAATGAAACTTCATAAATCTTGTTTGTTAAATGTTATAATTTTTAGTTCTTTCACTTTGCGTTCATTCTATCTCAATTTTGAGAGAGAGAGAGAGAGAGAAGGAAACAATTATCTATCGGTTGTCATTTCTTATATATATTTAAATTTCTAAACAAAAGAATTTATTCTCCTTTTTTTTTCTCATTTCATTTCATTTTGCTTGTTACATATCATCTAACATATCATTACACTTTAGTTTGTAAGCAACAATGTATTTATACATGGATAGATTATCATAAACACATTAATTCCAAGATTACTTTCCACATACATTTTAGATAAGAGTGCATACCGTTTTCCATGGACTTGAATGAAAGGAATAATTTTTTAGATGAGTAGAATATGGAGGATGATAATTCTATCTTTTAACCTCTTTCTTAATGGCACAATAGTGATGGAGATAATGTGCTTCTATTGATGGTGGAAAAAGGACCACATTCTTGATTTATACAGACAATGAAAAGGTGCTTCCATCAGAGATCTCCAATAGTCATGTCTTTACATATTGAATAGTCATGCCTCTACATTTGAATATGTATGACCGTTCATAATGATAACTTTTTAATATGATTATTCATAAGGATGCCTCTTCAATGAGCCAATCAATGGATTTAACACTTATATAATAATTATTAAACTATTATGTGGGACACAATTCTTCCATTCTCCTACTTGGTCCATATAACAATACTTTGTAGTTTAATAAGGAACGTAATGCGCAAATTAACATAATATTAAATCCTCATTACATTGGCTAGAACATAATATTATGACTGAGTAGAAAATTAATGTGAGTCATGGAGGTTGTATGTCACTATTTTCTCAACACAAACACTAACCTTCATGCTTAACATGGCACACAATGAAGAGTATGATCCAGCGTTAATATCTTTATTAAAAGACCATTATTCCTGTTGTCATTACTCTAATCCAATAATGTATACTAATTAGAAACAGGAAATGAATATTAGAAACAAACTTCATTATTGAGCTCAAAGTGTCATACAAGTCAAAAAAATAAACATAATATAATATCATCAATGACGTCCGATAATGCCCATTCTCACCACATGCTCATAAAATGTCTTAGGTGGCAGTCCTTTTGTTAATAGATCTGCAACCATAAGGTTTGTGCTAATATGTTCTATTGACACTCTTCGTTTCTGAACTTCTTCTTTAACGACAAAATATTTGATCTTCATATGCTTAGCACCCTTAGAATACTTGTCTTTTTAGAGAAGAAAACTGCTGCGGAATTGTCACAATAAATTTTCAACGGCCTGGCTATGCTTTCGACAATCCCACGTCCTGAAATAAAGTTTCGTATCCATAATCCCTTAATAGTGGCCTCAAAGCATGCCACAAACTCAGCCTCCATGGTGGATATGACAATGACAGACTACTTCGCACTTTTCCATGAAATTACCCCTCCAGCTAAAAGGAACAAATAACCAAATGTGGATTTCCTTGAGTCAACACATCCGGCAAAATTTGAATCTGAAAACCCAATTATCTCTAAATTATTATACTTTCTATAAATGAGCATGTAGTCTTTCATTCCTTACAAATATCCAAGAACTTTCTTTGTAACCTTCCAATGATCTAATCTAGGATTATTTTGATACTTGAAAGATAATCGACAAAGAAAATTAATGTCTGGCCTAGTACAAGTTTGTGCATACATTAAGCTTCCAATAATAGATGCATAAGGAATATTTTTCATTTGTTCTTATTTCAATTCATTCTTTGGACATTGCATAAGACTAAATTTGTCCCCCTTCTGAATTGAAAATATCCCTGCATGAACATTTGTCCATATTAAATCTTTTTAGAATTTTATTAATATAGACTTTCTGAGATAACCCTAATAATCCTTGGGACCTATCACGAAATGTTTATATGCCAATCATATAGGTTGCCTCTCCTAGATCTTTTATTTCAAAGTTTTTAGAGAGAAATTTCTTGGTTTCATGTAATAAACCAAGATCATTAGTAGTAAGCAAATATCATCAACATATAAGACTAGAAAAATAAACTTGCTCCCACTGATCTTCATATATATACACTGATTGACGACATTTTCCTTAAAACCAAAAGAGGTTATGGTATCATTGAACTTAAGACCATTGACAGGAAGCTTATTTAGGTCCATATATTGACCTTTTAAATTTACACACCATGTGTTCCTTGCCTTTAACTGAAAAGCCTTCATGCTGGTCCATATAAGCTTCTTCTAAATTCCATTAAGAAAGGCAGTTTTAATATCCATTTGATGTAACTCTAAACCATAAAGAGCCACCAAAGCCATAATAATTCTAAGTGAGTCTTTTTTAGACACGGGTGAAAATGCCTCTTTATAATCAATGCCATCTTTCTGTGTGAAACCTTTTGCAATAAGTCTGGCTTTAAATCTTTCGATATTGTCATTTGAGCCTCATTTCATTTTAAAGAGCTATTTATAGCTAACCCTTTTGCAATCTTTAAACAATTCAACAAGATCCCAAACTTGGTTATCATCCATAGATTTCAACTCATCTTTCATTGCATTGATCCACTTATCAAAATCATCACATTCAATGGCTTGAAAAAATGAAAACAGATCATTATTTATTCCTAAGTCAACTTCTGACTCTTGTAAATAAACCACATAATCATTAGGGATGACTGATTTTCTTTCCCTTTGATATCTTCTTAATTGTGGCTTATCTACTATAGGGTTATTATTGGCATCTTCATGATAGAGTATTTGATCATTAATATATTGTTCTTGGCCATTATTATGTTGTGCAATTACTACAGGAACAATAACTTTAGAAGTCATGGGCAAAGGAATCTCAGCCTTGGCTTCTTGAATGTTAACATTACATAATTCTTCAGTCCCACTAGTTTCACCATTTTCAATGAATCTAGCATTTCCAGCTTGAACAACTCTTGTAATATGATTAGAATAATAAAATCTATACCCCTTGAACTTTTCGGATATCCAGTGAAAAAACCACTGATTGTTTTAAAGTCCAATTTTGTTTCATGTGGATTGTGAATTCTTACTTCCGCTGGACAACCCCAAACATGTAAGTGTTTTAAACTGGGTTTTCATCCAATCCATAACTCAGGAGCTTTTGAAACTACCTTACTAGGAACCCTATTTAACAAATACATAGCGATTTTCAAAGTATACATCCACAAAGAAATGGATAAAGAAGAATGACTTACCATACTCCTAACCATTTTTCAATAAGGTACGATTACGCCTTTCTGCCACACCATTTTGTTCTGATGTACGTGGCATTGTATATTGAGCACAAATGCCATGCTTTTAAGGAATTTAGCAAATGGACCGGGATTTTGTCTTGACTTATTATACTTTCCATAATATTCACCACCTTTATCTGACCTAATGATTTTCACCTTCCTTTCTAGTTATCTCTCAACCTCATTAATGTGTACCTCAAGGGTATTTATAGATTGAGATTTATCATGTAATAAATAAACATGACCAAAACGTGAAAAATAATCAATAAAGGTGATAAATATTTTTCTCCATGAAAAGAAGGAACATCAAAAGGACCACATATGTCAGTGTGTATAATTTCAAGAAGTTGTGTACTTCTTGTGGCTCCTTTCTTAGTGTATTTTGTTTGTTTTCCTTTAATACAATTAATGCGCACCCCAAGATCAGTAAAATCCAAATTTGGAAGGATTTCATTCTTCATTAATCTTTGCATTCTTTCTTTGGATATATGACCCAAGCGTTTATGCCACAAATAAGCAAAGTGTTCATCAACTAAACTATGTTTAGTGCCAATATTATGATGCACAGTCATTAAGGTCTCAGTAATATAATCATCAAGTTTAAACTTGTAAAGACCATCACATAAGATTCCAGAACCAATAATATTATTATTCTTCAATAAAGTAAAAGATCTAGAACCAAACTTGAAAGAAAATCTTGCTTTATCTAGCTTCAGTAAAGAAACTAAATTGCAAGAAAATGTAGGTACATAAAGGGTTTGAAACATATCCAAATAATACCTAGTATCTAAAAATAAACAATAAGTGCCAATTCCTTTAATTGGAGCCTTGGTTTTGTCTCCCATGTATACAAATTTCTCATTTGGCTTTATGGTTTGGATCGAAAGGAATCCATGCATTGTATTGGAAATATGAGTTGTGGAACCAGAATCAATCCACCAAGTATGATCAGGAACTTCGGTAAAGTTTGATTCGAAACATACAAAAGCACTTGGCTTGCCTTTCTTTTCGAATCATGCTTTACGTTTTGGGAAGTCTTTCTAATAGTGTCCTACTTTATGGCAAAAATGACACTTATCTTTCTTATATTCCTTCTTGTGGACTTGAGAAGATTCATTCAGGTTATGTAAACTTTTCTTCTTGCCTTTCCTTGGTTTCCTCTTAGAACTACTTCCAGCTTCTTAATGCCTTACAAGATGAACTAAATGAGACTGTTGACTCTTTAATCATGTCTCTTCTTGATCAAGCATACTAGTCAATTCATTAACATTTCATTTATCCTTAATAGTGTTATAATTCATTTGAAATGGTCCATAGTGTTCCAGAGGCAAGGAATTGATTATGAATTGTACCAAAAAGTATTCATCAAAGAACATCCCCAAAGACTTTAATTTTGCTATTAAGTTTGTCATCTCAAGAACATGCTCATGCATGCTACGTGAACCATCAAATTTCATGGTAGTCAATTGACTCATTAATGTACTAGCAAGTGACTTGTCAGCAGTTTGTGAAGGTTCTTTCACAAATTTCATGAATTTCTTAGCACTCTCCATTTTGGAAAGGGTAGACTTAATGTTGCCTGCAACTGTCATTCGCATGAATATCAGGCTTAATCTGTTCGACCTTTCCCGTTTCTTATATAATGAATTTTGTTCAACACTACTTTCATATGTAATAGCAGCAGGTTTCTCTTCTTGAAAGACTAAATCATGATCCAAAACACCTAAGCGAAATTGAACTTGTTCCCACCAATCAGAGAAATTCATTCCATTAAACATAGGAATAGATGAAGCATGCAAATGAAGTGAAAAAGAATAGGTACTGCAAATAAAAATCAATCATAACTTAATGTTTTGAGACATAAAGTTTGTCAAATAAAAATCATATTCAAATAATGAAGACAATCATTAAATACATATCAAACCTTGGGTGATCCTAGGACATGCAAACATAATGAGGCTAATATAATACATTAATCTAGTTATTGAGGTATGCCAATTGGAATTATTTGCTATCTATGGATATGCAAAATAAAACTACTAGACATATCAATTACTAGCAATCATATTCACTAATTATAAGAACAAATAATCAACCTTTGGGTGATCATAGAATTGTCTCATAATAATGAATTTCAATTTACCCATACAACATAATGTCATATATAAGCATCAAAATCTATGGGTAATTGAAAATGCTATTACAATTCAAAATTTACTTCCTTTAAGATTTGGCCACTTTGGTGACTAACAAATCATACATCATATAAATTTTAAATTGTAAATAAACACATAAAATTTAAAATAAATTACCAACAAAAATATTATTACAAACGCAAGAACTCTAATATTTGCAATAAATATTCTTTACAAAATACATATATTGATACTTTATTAAATTATATCAATGTATTATACAAGTCAATCAATGTCATAAAACCGTGAAGATGCATACTATAATATTAATATAGCTTCCTATAAAAATTGACCTTCGGTATTATAAAACAGTTCTCTCATTTATAATTCAAAAGTCATTTTAATGAGTTTAATTGGTATACACTCAGCCAATAGAAATAGTGGAAAGTACCAACTCATATAAATAACTACCTATTATAATGAGGGATCCACCATGATTTTTCACTTTTTCCTATTTTTATTGGTTGACAATGTAAAACTGTTTTACACTGTCAGTATATTTAAATTAAATTTTTTATACGTGAACCGTTATATACATCAACGTACAGCCATTTCTGTTAAATAAGAAAAACGGTTCCTAACCGTTATGTATTAACGGTTTTTTTTTTAAAATAATTATATCGAAACAAAACCATGAGCAGTACGCCAATATTTTCCAGCCATTCAAATATACTTTATGCATTCAACGTGCTTCACAAATTCAAAAATTGCTTTACATGTAATCCTGGTACTCGAAAACCAATTTCAAAAGGTAAACTAGAAAGCAATTTCAATGTATGATAAGTCATAGAAGACAAAATCCATTAAACCATTCTTTATCCATGAATTCTTTCATACTAACGCCTTACGATCAAGCATTCCCTTGTCAGTTGATCCGCAATAAACAAAAAACACCAAGTACAGCACAAGGCATTAACTTTCGTGAATCACCGTGCCTGATTTGTTGCTTTCGATGATTCACATAAACTTTCCATGAAACCATACTCACAATTTATCACAATTCACATAATGCAGCAGAAATATCGTAGTTGAAAATTCGTTTACATTAAAATTTCCAATTTCATAATTCATGGTTCACATAAACTAAGAAAACAATCATCATTCATTATTCATAGAGAATCACAAGTTTCACCTTAAAAGGAGAAACACGAGTTCTTAAACTTGTTGCTCTAATACCACATGTAAGCAATAATCTATTTACGCATGAATAGATTATTATAAACACACTAATTACGAGATCTAGAACTTCATGCTTTTTACATATAGTTTAGATAAGAGTAAGTATCGTTTTTCATGGACTTGAATGAAGGGAATAGTCCTTTAAATGAGTAGAATACGGAGGATAATAATTTCTCTCTCTTAACCTCTTTCTTAATGATACAATAGTGATGGAGATAATGCGTTTCTACTGATAGTGGAGAGAGAACTACATTTTTGATTTATACAGAAAATAAAAATATGCTTCCATCAGGTACCTCCAATAGTTATGTCTTTATATATTAAATAGTTATATCTCTATATTTAAATAGGTATGACCATTTATAATGATAATTTTTTAATATGATTATTTATAAGGATACCTCTTCAATGAGCCAATCAATGGATTTAACACTTATATAATCATTATTAAACTATTATACGGGACACAATTCTTACATAATTATGTCAAATATCATGAATATTAGATATGTGAGTGACAAACATTTTTTCAAATTAGGCTCAAAATGTCATAGGGTATTGCTTTACATACTTCGACTCATATTTAGTCACGATCATAATATATCTCCAAATGTTAAATAAATTAAAAAAAGGTGCTCTAATAATAATATTATGAACTAATTGTTTCACTCATCCTAAATTTGTTATACACACCGTAAGATATAAGCCCTAAACAGTTCTATTCACATGTATAGCATTGCATAATTTGACTTTGACTTGATTGTGGGTGAAGAAATATAGTTGGGAAGAATCACTTATTTGCTGTGCCCCACCTGCATTTGTAATGAAAGACAGCCCAATCGAAACTAGGAAGAGACCAGGGGAGTAGTGTTTTCCTTTTAGCAATGTACCGGTAAGAATTTTGCACCCGTGTGTTTTGCAATATCAATTTTTAAATACGAAATACAAATGATATTGCACGGATAGACATGAAAGCAAATGATATATAGCATCTCTTTAAATAATTAAAAAATAAATAAATTATGACTTTAAAAGTGAATTTTATTGCAATGTTAAAGATGACTGTACTTAACTGCGATCCCAACTTAAAATTGTGTAAAGAATTTCTAAAACTAAAGAGTAATATTCAGTTGCATTAGTTCAGCTAATTGAATTTCTTATCCTCTTCAAATTTTGATATTGCGTTACACCAAGTTATTTATTATAAAACAAATCCACTTTGTAAATGACGGTTAACACAGTGGATTTGAGCATTCAAGGTTTTATACTTCCCAAGTACTCGAGATTAAATGCTCTTAGGAATATCAAAGCAGGACACGCCCCAAGTTTATTAAACACTTTATAGATGTGAGGGAAGTATGTCCAAATTTTGTATAGAGAGTAACAAATAAAATAAAATATATGAATAGTATTTGATAGTGAAATTCACTCGTCATGTAACACCAATAAAATATATCAAAAAAATCGCACACCAAATTTTAATGTGAAAAGCTCTTTGAAATAATAAACGAAAAATCACGGGATGAATCCCAAAAATATTCTATTATATTTAAAAATAATTATAATATAGTATTTTTCAGTAAAACTCTCTTTTATTGCAATTTATAGTATTACAAAGACTTAAAAGAATATAACAAAATTTTTAATATATGCTTACTCACTATACTCTTAAAATTTTTTCACACGCTCTCTAAATATTACTCCTACTATAAAAGCTCCCATTCACCAGAAGCCAAAAAAATTTGCTTATGCTCGATGCTTCTCCTCGGTTGGAACTTGGCTCTATTTATAGACCCCCAAATTGCACAAGCACAAAATCCATCACCCAACTATATGATCCAGCTTTCGGTGAACTTTACAGGGGGGGGGGGTAAAAAATCCATCCCACAATTCTTGACTTTGAGCAAATGACAAGACACTCTGACAAATCCTTCATTAGTTAATGGTCTTGTTTTATGGTTATTTTTGTATAAAAAATATCTCCTAACATGAAGCATTAGTGAGTAATTTTCGTGTAAAGAAGCCTTATAATATTCTTGAAGCAATTCTCGGAGAGAATTTGACACTTACTTCTCAAGATTTCAAACATATTATTGGTGTCTTGATAATAATGTATTGGAGTAACATATCATATATATTCTTGTTTTATATAATTACGCAAAAATAAATAAATAAATACAATTTTCTTTGCAGCCAATACGAAAACGAAAGCCTCGTTTTCTATTAGATGTTGACAAAATTGGCAATAGATGAAAGTTCATAAATATCAGTCATAAAATAATTTGTATTTATCTTTCCGTACAAAATGGAAGTAGTTTATCCTTTCGCTGAAGTCTTAAGCAAAATAAGGTGGCGTTTACAATGCTCGAGTCATAGATCTGGACATTAATGCTCCAGGCGGTGGTGACCATTCAGATACATATATATATATATATATATATATATATATATATATATATATATATATGTATTGTGACAATATGGTTTGTTTGTGACAAGTTTTTGGTGGGCATAATAACCGAAAGTGTATGCGTGGTATGCTGATAAGAAGTAAACATGTTTTTGTAATTAAAATATTAGATAGGTTGAAATTACAAAAAGGGACAACGATGGGGAAAGAAGGAAATGTTGAGCATGCACGCTTGTAGGCGGCTCGCGTGTTGTGGGGCCCCTTCAATTTTTCAAAACAAAAGAGAACGCACACATGGGAACTGGGTGGCTGTCCAACTTTATTTTCGAAATTAACCGTAAGTAGCTGGGTGTAGTGAAATGAGAAGAATTAATTGATTTAAAAAAGAATTTAATTTAAATACACTGATAGTATAAAATAATTTTATATTATCAGCCAATAAAAATAATAAAAAGTGTTAATTTATACAAATAACCACCTATTATAATTAGAGGCCTACCGTAATTTTTCACTTTCCAAGATTGTTATTAGTTAACAACATAAAACTATTTTACACTGTCAATATATACCAATTAAACTCTTTAAAAAATGTTAGACTAATGATCTACTGCTATAGTATTTCACAGATATTATTTGAAAATTATTGTCAAGTATCAGTTTCAAGTGCTCTTGATACTGTACAAACTTCAAAAATTTCTATTTTAGAAAAGTATACAAATTTAATTTTAAATAAAATATATAAAATTTGAATCAACCAATGACTTCAATTCCTTTTATATTGTACCACAATAATAATGGTTGACATGTATAATTAATGCAAAAAAATTAAATTGACCAATCAATGATGGTCTACAATCTAAACATTAAAAGTTTATTGGAGAAGCTTTATTAAGACCATTCACGAAAAATGAAATTTCCATGTTGGTTATTAAGAAAATGCGAAGGCATTAAAAACTTATTGGAAAAGCTTTTGGGATTTGAGAATAAATAGAAATAGAAGAAAGAAAAATTGAAAAAAAATTAAAAAGAACATATGGAAGAGAGATTAATATTAAAAGCTATGGCCAAAAACTAAATTTTCATGTAAATTTCCCAATTATTTCAAAAATATAATGCAGAAATAGCTAGCTTTGAATCAATTTTTAAGAAACGAAGTTAACTGTGTACATAATTATTGCTGAAAAAAATTATTTAACATAATATAAAGAAACATTTAGTTATGATAAAAAATTAGAGGTATACGATCTCACAACATTCACGTAGCTAAATTTGGCCTTAATATTATGTATTAAGTATCACAAAAAAATTGTGATTTGTTTAGAAATAAGAAAATACTACTTCTCTAAGATCTAGTAGTGTTATGCTTTTCATTTTATTTATTTATTTTATATTTTATTCTTTTCTTTTAGAGTTTAATTGGAGTGCACTGACAGTATAAAATTTTTTTACACTATCATCCAATCAAAACATTCCATTTGCATGACCATTCAAGTAGTGGATGGTTATATCAAAAATTTTTGTTGATGTGGCAATATATGATTGAATGTCTGTATAAAAAATTTTTACACTGACAGTGTATTCAAATTAAATCCTTATTTTTATTATTTTTTAATAAGTAGTAAGGGATATTTTATGAAAATTAGTAATATTAATATTCTATAGCATTTTGATATTTTTACGTATATTTTGTAACCTTTTAATATTTTCAAAAGAAAAAATTGATGTTAACGAAATATTGATGAGGAAAAGAAGTAGCTTTTATGGTTAAATATAATTTTTATTTAAAATTACTTTACTAGGATACTAAAAAAAGGAGAGTGAAATAAAATTGGAATAATATTTTTTTCCTTGGTTTTTGAATTGATTGATCCTTAATTTAAAATTAGAAATAGATATCCTTATAAAATGAATTACACTTTTATTGAGGCAATGTTATAGGAAATATTGAACAAAGGTGAGGGTGAGGAACAAAAATGATTTTTTAAGAGTTTTTAATCGTTATTTACACAATGAATTACATTTTTTATAATGGGTTGTTATATAAAATTTTGTATAGATTTTTTTTTAACTTCTTTACTAGGAGACAAAGGAAAATAGAGGAAGAGAATAATAGAATGAACTTTTCTTTTGTTGTTCGAGCATCATTTAAAAATTGAAGATACTTTTATTAAATAAATTATACTTTTAAAAAATATAAGAAACGAATTTATAGAATTTTTCTTTCAGATCACTTATTTCATTGAATAATACTTTTAAATTTATACTTTCATTTTATAATTAAGTTATTGTAAACATTTTTTTTTGACATGAACAGTTAATCATTTTTGTTGTTAATATTTAAATTATTTTATGTAACCATATGTTGATATAAATTTTGTAATTATTTGTTGAACTTAAATTTTATAATAAAATCGTTAGATTATATTAAATAATTGAGTTTAAAAATGTTAGCTAAAAATACTTTAAGAAAGCAATAAGTTTGAATTGAAAAAGGTTATTTCGTGTGTTAAAATGTATTAATGGAGTATCCATACATGCACAAGAGTTGTACAAAGCGAAGAAAAATAAAATAGTTATGATTTAAGTGGCATGCTGAGAGATATAAGATGAAAACAAATTACGGCAGGTATTATAGAAGTTATTTTACTTGTGATCGTGAACGTAGTAATGGTTTGGAGCATACGGTCGGTGTAATGATATGAGAAAATAGGGGTTTATGGCTAATCCTCAAAGTGGAAATCCTTTAGGGCCGAAACCAAGCTAGTGGATGAAGCAGACGACCCAACAAAGAAATGAAGGTGTAGTATAGATTGGAAATGAGATGGAGACAAAAAGCTAGGGCCTAAATAGTTACAATGGTAAAATTGTCTTCTTATATGCTCATCCCTAACAAATTTATCTTTTCAACACCAAAACAAAAATATTAGTTATCGGACAAAAATGGAGCATCAGTGTCCAAATCCATGACTGAAGTATTGTAAATGCCACCGTAAAGTAACTCGACTATTCAGTCCATTCTACAGTCCACGTTGCCGGTTAAGGAGTGTGGTGCACAATCACCTATGAGTAATATTTAAATATAAGAAAATTTAAAAATATAATTAAATATATTTTAAAATTAATTATTATATATTAATAGTATAAAATTATACTAACAGTATAAAATAATTTTATATTATTAATATAATCAAAAAAATTCTATCAATATAATTTTATACTGACAATATAAAATTATTTTATATTGTCAACATAATTTTATATTATCAATATATAAAAATTAATTTATAAAATATCTTTAATCATATTTTTAAATTTTTTTAAAATTAATATATTACTACATTACATCATAAATAATTAACATATCAATATTCCTCATAAATTTTTACCCTCATATGTGCTTCAATCACAAGATATATTGTACATCTTTGACTGTGAAACGCATAACAGTCGGAACCCTATTCTTATCAGAGTATTAGACATCTTTCTCCTCCACATGGCCGTGCAATTTCGAAAGCTCGGGTCCGAGGGTTCCCTCTTACTCAGACTTGAATTATGGTCAAAGCACATCACTCTCTAGTCCCTTCGTACTCTTTCAATCAATAACCTATGGGGCCCCCCCTCACACCCTCTAAACAAATATCCACACCTTTTAATCAAGGGTAATGTTGCAGCGTTCCCGGACTCACCGATCTTAGGTGTATCCAATTATGTGGCAAAAGAATAACAAAGGGTGTATTCAATTTATTATAAACTTGAAACACCAAACCAATTCCCATTAAAATTTGACCAGTAAGTCGAGAATCAGAAAAGGTCCTTCTTGTCGTTTTGGCTGAATCCATCCGTCTTTAACGTCAAGAATGTGAATTCTTCTTCACTGTAGTTACTGTTACCATTGTTCCGTTGTCGCTGCAGCTAGAATCACACCACCACTACTATCACACTTCCTTTAAGCAACCCATTTCAGGTATCTTCGACCTCTCCTTTGCCCTTTCACTCTCTTGGTTGAGTTTGGCTATGTCTTCTTACCTTGATTTTTAGAGAGTTATGGTTTCCAAGTCTAAGGTCTTTCCTTAGCACATCATATATTGTCTAGGGAAAAAAAATATTTTTTTTGCTCTTCCCTTATCAATGTGGTTGACTATTTCTTAGGGTTAGTAGATAGGAGAAAGATGTGAAAAGCACATAACAAAACAGAGGATTAGAGGAAGAAGAAACTAGACCAAAATTGTTGGATAGCTATAGCACATGGAAAATGATTACTTTGATTTAGTTACACTTTGGAATTATTAAAATGACTCTAATATTCTATTAAAATCTTAACTTTCTATTTGGTTTTTATCATATTAGGTCTCTAATATGTTTGGAAAGGAATTGGAATGGCAAAGTACAAACTCCAAAAGGGATGGTGCAAATTTAGAAAAGAGAACAATTTAAAGGTTGGCACCGTTTGTGTCTTTGAGCTAACACCACAAAAGCTACATTCATACTAATTTCTCATGTTGCTGACAAGTCAAATTGCTCACATTCAGCCTTTTGATAATATTTGTTACTCTAAGTTTGATGTCTTGTGACTTGTCTTTTTGCTTGTGGGGATTAACATGTAGTGGCTTCAATTTGCAAATCAACAAGGTTGAATAAGGTGGATAAGCTAATGTGTTTTAAATTTATCCGACTCATAGCTTCTCTACTTTATTGATTATTTGGTCTCTAGCTAGTATGTAGTTGTAGAGTTGTATAAATAGTTTTATATAGTGAATATAGTGTACCCTTTGAGTTCTGGGAGGTACATTATTTCTGTTTTTGGTTCTTTTTATTTTTTAGTTAGAATCACTCAAGCTTGAATTATTTTCTTCTAGTGTCCCCTACATTGTTTGGTTCATCAAATATGAATATTTAACTGTAAAAGTAATAATAAGTTTGTTAAAAAAAAAAGAAAGAAAAGGTAATACTTTTATCATGTCACAGTTGTTGCAGATTCTCACAGTATTTAGCCACTAAGTAGAAGTGAAATAGGCGTTTGTGTGTGTGTATATATATATTTAAATCTATTCATTTATTATTTTATTTCATTATTTTTGTATTAGATAGCAAGGGAGAAGAAAGGTTGCACAACTTTTTGATTCAAGAATTTAGAGGATATACAATTATTTTGTTGGAATTCGTCTACTCAACAATAGCATAGAGATGGAAGAAGTTTATCCATGTTTCATATGTGGATATATATTTGATTTTTGATAGATTAGCTCATATTGTATTATTTTGCTCAAAGACTGCAACAGATTATAAAACCATAATATGCATTATCTTCTTATGATTCTATAATTCTTACCTAAAGTTTATATTAATTCTAAGTTCATAAATTAGTTTTATTGTGAACCCAATTAGTTTAAAGTAGTTTTATAATTACATAATGCTTAAAAATTTTCCAATTAATTCTAAGTTTCCGTTTTTTTTTTTCCATAGTAATTAAAGAAAAACACAATTGCCATAATATGAGTAGATATTAATATAAAACACTTTATACAAATAATGAATATAACTTTTGTATGTAAGTTTGATTTTGATATATTTTTACAACAAAAATTTTTGTACTGTCAATTAATTAGAAATTATTACATTTATGACTTTTAAAGTGATTATTATTTTAAGAGTGAAATAGTTTTAACAATGTGATAACATATAATTGATTCAAAATATTAAAAAAAAACTTTAAACTAAGTACATCTAAATAAATTATTTTCATTAGTTTTTTGGTAAATTTTACATGGGATATATCCTAATCTCGATCATAAAATTTTTAGAAAAGTGAATTTTAAAAGCTAAGTTGTAAAGCTCAAAAGAAAAAAAAAAAAAAAAAAAAAGAGGTTAGGCTGTAAAACCGAAAATTGCTTAACAACTACGTGCTTGTCTTTTTATGAATTATACATTCATGGTTTTAATAGGATGAAATAGGACACACTTTAGTCCCATGTTCTATTTTGGTTTTTATTATGCTATGTACCCGAGTTCGTAGCATCATTGCTCTTTAATCAATAGTCCACTCTATCTTTTAAAGAAACAAGTTAGTATTGTAGAAGAGAAGGGGATTTGGATCCTCTCTTGTTAGGGGGTAACATGATTTTGTCACATTCTTATAATTCTAGCCACTAATTATAATTAAAATTAAACCTATGGCTTAAATTTAACCACATTAGTATTTAAATAAAAGATACCATTTTAATTACTATCAATCCTAAGTTTTTATCTCTAGAAAATTTCTCACAACCCAATCATTCTCAAACTCCACGTAATTACCTAACCCCTAACAAACAAACAAACAACATCAATCAAAATTTATACCATTAAATACGGTCATTGCATAGATTAAACAACGTTGATCCCTATATAAAGATTTGAGAAACATTCTTAGTGAATTGTCGACTAACACAACCCTATACACTAACATCACGCCCTTGTTTTATCGAGATTAAGACCTACTATGTAAAGATTTGTGAATCATAATTGTCTTTTGCTTGTGCTACATTTTTTAATGCAATAGTCGATGCATTGAGTCGTAAATGGTACAATGCACAAGTATTTTCTTATTCTAAAAACATCTAAGAATCTCTTATGATTAATATCATCATGAAAGAAAAATAGCAACATTTCTTTTCATGTTTTCGGTATCACTAATCTTAGGCCCCTTTTGCTGCCTATCCATGCTCGTCAGTTATTAATTATGCTCTTCAACGCTCATATCAATTGTCATTTCATTTTATTTCGGCCATTAAATTTGTCACTTACTTTCTATACGTATTTTGGGAAGCTCCCTTTTTTTACATTACGATTTCCTTGCAAGCTAGTTAGTATTTTTATCTTATCTAATCTTTTTTTGGGGTGCAACAAATATATCCTATCTCATTCCGACTTCTGATTCTCAATGATGTATTGATTAATATATAACAAAGTAACTTTCAATGGGATAAAAAGTGATTACATATGCTAAATAGTTTCTAACATGTAAGTTGTAAATATAAACAAAAATTGCGAGGTAAAAATAGAAAACAAAACATACCTAAATAACAATTAAATAGGTCAATCACCTTTATTAAGTGGTATACAAATATATGCAGGAGTGTTTTTCTTTCTTTTCGTGATACGAGACACACCCTTTATATTGAGATAATGATCTAAATTTTGTAATAGCTTGACATTATTGTATAAATTCCAGCTAGGGAAAAAATTGTGTTGGTTTAAATGTAAATCCTTAGCCATTTGATAGAGTTGTAATTAAAAAAATTGAAACTCATCAAGTAGTGTGATGCTTAATTACCTTTGGTGTGAAAAGCACATTGATTACAAACACATGCATTAAGCAAACACCATTATTACTTAAAAATGTAAAGGAGGAGAAAATATGAAAATATGCACACAACAAAGGTCCCATCTATGGTTGTACAAACAGTGCAGACAATGCTATAACTAAGACCTAGGTGAAAAGGATGATGGAGTTGAAGGTCAAGACAGGGCTTCATCCTAAAAGGGGTCACTGTTTAAAAAATTACACCATATCAATTCTAAGTTTTCCTCTAGCACTTTCAAAACCAGTGCCATGTCAACCTTCTGGACCTGCTGGAAAAGGAAAGGAGTGTAAGTCTAATGTATAAAAGAGAATTAAATGATTTTAACTAAATATAATACCCCAACAAACATTAATGCATGGCAAGAAGGAATGCTAACTGGACATTGCATCTTCTTTTATTAACTATTGTATCTTCTTTTATTAACTATGTTATCTTCCATACTTTTTTTTAATCATCTCAATAGCAAAACTAATAATTACCTGTAGTAGTGAGGAAACTCCTTTGAGTTTCAGGTACACCTCACTTCCAGATTTACCCTCTGATTTCCGAAAGTCATATCTGTCTGCGTATCTGACCTTCAATTTGAGCGAAGAATTGATGTAAGCATGTGTACTCGTGTGGCAAGCCCCAACAATCGAAAACCTCTCTCCAGAAGCCTTTCCCAGAGGCCATCTCAAGCCTCCCTTCACGCTTGGATCCACAATTGCAGAGTCGATCAGAGTTTGGATGTTCTGCAGTTCATCATCCTGGAACAAGAATGACATAAGTTCAATGCAAATCCGTTTTAGCAGAATCACTACTGGCAATGAGATGAGCAATACAAACTTAATACAATATAGAACTTCAGAAATGAACAATAACCAAGATACTTACTTTCAGAGATGTTAAAATCTTTTTGGTGCACAGCATTAGTCTAAGATCAAGTTTCTTAGTAATGCATGAAACGTCGGCGACCATGTGGCGAACTTTATTTAATTCAATCTGCAATAAGAGAAAACATAAGCATGAAAAAGATATGAAATACAATACCTTTTATAGGTTAGAAGCACTTAATTACCTTGCAGAGTTGAAGTCTACTCTGCTCTTTTATGAAGCGACATTGGCACGAAAGGGTCGCATGCGGTCGGTCTGTATCATACATCTATATAAGAAACGAAAGAAATTGTTAAGTGAATAGTATTGTGCATTGGAAGTAGAAGCATAAGACAAAAATATACCTGGACATGGTACAAGTCTTTCTGTGTAGAGTGAAGTACAAGTCCAAGTTGCTGTGCGGCCGCCGTTGTCATCTCCATAAATAAAGTAGGAACATTAGGGTAAAACGTTCGATTTAATAGATTCAACGTGGATCTAGAAGCCAGATTTTGAGCTTCTTGTGTGACTGAAGGTGGCCTGCATAGAACAATAAAACAACTAATGAAATGTATTAAAGACTCCTAAGTCATAATGGTGTAGCTTTGTTTTGTTGTTGCTAGTGATTATCCCCGTCAAATTTATTTCCATTGAATCAATCATAACATAGATGCACCCCTCCATTAACTGCCACACCAAGAAGCAAGATCATCTAATCTATCACGTTTTATAGACAATCCAACAAATTTAAATGGTTTTAGGTACATGATCCACATATATCTAATCTTCAAAATATTCAAAACAGGTTAACATCGAAGGGAGAAAAAGAAAAAGAGAAAGAGAAAGAGAAAAAATAAAAAATAAAAATCCAAGATGGTGAGACATGCTCGGTAACTTCAATATCTAATCATAACATTGAGAACAATAAGAAAACACTTCTGCATGTTTTAAAATTTTCCAAATACTGAAGAGGGGGGAATCACAAATTCTTCCGCTAAGTGATTACACTAAAACAGTGAACATGAAAGTGAGAGGTGAGAAAATATTGTTTACCTGTGGAAGATAACCTTCCCTATTCCAGCCACCAGTGAATGCCTAACGTGTAGCAATTCTGACTTTAGGGCGTCCATCTCACTCCTTTCGTTTTCATAACAAGACATCAAATCTTGAAGGGCTCTAGCTGCAACTAGTTCCCAGGGGCTTCTTTTTGCATGCGTCCCTGTGAAGCATAAGAGACAAGAAACGACCTTTTAGACATCCAATTTAACAAGAAAGCAGAAAAACGTTAATTGGGTAGAGTAGATGAGACGTAGCGTATAACCTTGATGCTGAGGTTGAGCTTGAGATAAGTTAACCAAAATGAAAGGCTTTTCTGGCTCAAGAAGTTGCAAAGACAGTGGTTGAAGTTGCAATGACGCGGGAAGCTCATTCTCATCATAATCAGCATCATAAAGATGGTCGGAACCAATCAAAAGCCACTTACAGATGGCTTCCTTTGCGTAGATGGCCTTTCCAATAGAGGGTGACTCCGCATGAGAGCTATCTTTAGCTGAGTTCTTTGTTGGGTCATACCTGAAGTGCGTCCGCGAAGGAGGGAACTCCCGTGAAAGTCGTCTTTCGTTGTCCTTGCGCTTATGAGGAGGGATGTAAGCCATTTCTCTTTCGCTCAAACTCAACACTGAAGAAGTGAAAACTGAAACAACCGAGAAGAAGAAGAAGACTCAGAGTGGAAGGATTTATAAGATCTTGAAAATGGATTATTTTGGGGAAAAAAATAAAAATAAAAATAAAAATGATTTTTTATATCCAAACAAGCTAATTAGATAAAAGAATAAATGAGTTTTAATTTGCACCTCGATAGAGCAAGTAAGGAGGAGGAGCTACCGTGTCAGTAAGAAAAAAGGACTAGCACCATTAAGCTGCCCTTGTTTCTTTCTTAGACAATTTAATATTACAATAGCACCTGTCCTATGGACATGCTGAATATTCTTTTCTACATTAACAATTATTAAATTTTAATCATTTTTTAGTTATTAATTATTACTATTAAATTGAAAATATAATGTAATATTTATACAAGGTGAACATATATAAGTTCTTATAAATTTAATATGCATGAAAATTATATAAACGTGAGCATAAAAGAAGTTCTCATTTATTGGGGGGAATGACAGTTCAAAAAAAAAAGAAGTTATTGGGGGGAATATTTACTTTCATTTTCAATACATATATATATGTTTATATGAAGCATAATATCAATAAATTTACCCTTATCTAAATTCTAATACATAAAATAAGGAACAAAAATTTAAAAATAAAAAGTTCGCAAATCTTAAATTGAAATTGATCCAAAACTAAAAAGAAGTTCCAAAATTAGTATGAAAACCAAAAAGAAAAAAAAAGGTAAAGTCCAGGAGAAAGCACCAACTGGAACACAAAGAAACCTTTATTCTAAAGATAGAGAAGTCAAAAATCTAGTCAAAAATCTAAGAGAAATTGAAGACAACCAAATCAACCAGTTGCAGCTAAAATTCAATTCTTTCAACAACATATAATATAAATCTCTGACATGCAATTGCCTCAAACAACTTATTTTCCCAGAGCCGTAGGACCTGAAGGTTGGATTGCATAGGTAAAAATCATATTTAAAATATAATGCAATTTAATTTAAAACACTAAATTTTTATTCTAAATTTAATACGATTTATTTACACACTTTAGTTAAACTAAGCAAGACAGTTGACAATTGACAAAAATCAAACAACCAAATCATACACAACTTGAAAACTATAGCTGCAGTTAAAATAAGCCTCAAGCAAGACAATTGACAAAGATATAGTAAATGGAAACCAATGTTCATACACTTACAGCATGCAACTGCTGCCGCATATACCCATTCTGTTACACTAGACATAATTCATATTAAAGTTACAAGAGTGAACACTATTTAACTGCAACTTTAATCAAAATGATGATAATAGATAACATACAATTTACTCTTGTAAATAATATTTGCCAATTTGTGTAAAGAATAACAAAATAACATACTTTTCTTTTAGAATTAATAGAAGCAAAACACTAGCCTTTTCCTTGACTTGCTTTGTCAAACATCTATCTTAGGATAAGCCTACCATTGGGAAGTAATCTGTAGAGAAGCTCTGCACATCGCAATCCAAGTTATGAAAAAAGAATTAAAAACTATGAGAAGTATTCACTTAGATGTTCAGATTTGTAAAACTCACTCCTGAATATCAAGTTTCAGCTTCTGAACCTATAACAGCAAATAATGATGTTAACATAATGATCAACAACTAATAAAATAGACACCACATGGAACATATGAATAGTGAACTACATTGCATGAGTGAGCAAAGCCCGAGGCAGCTCTCCACTGAGAAGGTTTTGAATATAATGGATGAGTTCCTTCCCATACCTACAGTGCCATAACACTTATTAAAGAAAAAGTAATACAAGAAAAAGTGATCACTATACCAAGCAAAGATAACGTGTGTAAACTAGAAAAAATCCATAACTAAAATTTAAATAAAAATCCATAGCTAGAATCAAAATGAAAATCCATAACTAGAATCCACATCTACACCAGAATTTACTTCGATTAACCATTGTAAAACCTACAAAAATCATTAAATCAATAGAAGAGAATTGATCGGGAGAGAATTTTGTTAACCTTGGATTCAAGAGTTGTTGATACCATTACCGATGGAGCTGCCATTGTTAACTGCTTCTCCACCTCCTCACTATTGCCTCTGTCAAAATCACAATTGAAATTGATAGATTTTCAGAAATAGATTAACAAAGATAAACTCATACTCAAGATCAACAATGAGAAAGAGCATCGAAACTAACATACTCTTCGTCCTGCGAGGTTAACATTTCATGATTCGGTTAAGCCATGTAACCATAGTTGCCAATGCAACGGCAAACCATGCCATCGCCACCTTGGCCGCGCTCCACCACCACTATTCTTGACGTTGAAACAACGACCACCGCGACTTCGAGTTTGAGTTGGTTGCATTTCGAAAGGCCACATAGGGCGTTTTCTTCAAGCACTATAATGGCCCTATTTTTACTAATCTTCAACCACGACCTCACTGGAACTTCGCCAAAGTGAAATGGTGATAGTGGTGGAAGGATTTCTGGTGCAAAAGAGATTCAATTTTAATTTGAAAAGTTTTGATCGACAATGAGGAGGAGCGTCGCCGGAGCCACCGTGATCCTCTATCATCATCATCGAAGGTGGAGGTGGATAATGACATGGATCCGATTTCAACGGGATCATCGCCAGCGAGGTTGTGGAAGTTTCTGAATTTGCTATGGCAGAGCAATCCATTACATTGAAAATGAAACTGTCATGTCATAGAGAGAGAGAGAGAGAGAGAGAGAGAGAGAGAGAGAGGAGAGCAGAGAGAGAGTGGGCTTGCATTTTGCAAAATGACAAATTGAGGATAGGATAAACTTTTGGGCCCAGCATCATTTGCCCGCACTTGCATGAGCGTGATAAAGACAATGTTGTTTTTTACGGGTTTTTTTTTTTGGTAGTGTAAGTTTTAGAAAATTAAAAGTAGTTCATATCCTCTTCAGCATATCTATGAGGGCCATCTTTTTTTCTTCTAAATTATGTCAAATATATATTATTGGATTGAATTTATATAATTCTAACTTACTTTGAATGGGCATTTTCAAATGTGACCAATACTAAAATCACTTAAAAATCTCTAGAATCACTCGTTTTGATCGAATATTAAGAGAGGATTTTGAGAAAAAAATTCAGGAACCCTAACCCTCTCAACCCTTCATTGAATTGAAAACCTAAAATCTATGCATGGCCAAATTTCGTTCAATCTCCTTAAGGCCATGGTGTAGTTTTTCAACCCGAATTCAAAAAGTCATTGATCGCAAAATTTTGCTGAGGATTAAGAGAGAAATCAGCAAAAAATAACAAGAAACTTACTTGGAATTCATCGAACAAGCCCAAAAATTATAGATCGCTATTCTTCAAGATATCATATGGATGTTTTGTAGCTCTCTCTCTCTCTCTCTCTCTCTCTCTCTCTCTCTTGGATCTATAGAGACTAAAATCGCACGAAATGACTGAGAATCGAGAGAGAAATCAAGCTTGATCCTTTTTCTCCATCTATGAGTCGCAAACTAGGTCTGAAAACCCATCTGAAGCTTGAAGAAAGCGAAAAGTAGCTACATGCGAAGCCCACTCGTGACTTCTGGCACGTGCCAGCCCACTCCAAGGCCCATTTTCACCAAAATTTGCAGGCTTGAGTTTCTAAGTAAAATAAATTTTTTGGCAAATTTTGATTGATTCTTTGGGCATAAAAAATATTTATTTTGAATTTTCTAGAACTTAAATTTATTGAAATTATATGATACTCTCTAAATTTTGTTCTAGAAAATTTTGTGAATAATTATAACATATCTAGACATATCAAAATTTGTGGACTGTCAGAGTTGATATGTTTTGAGTATTGAAATAGGTTTTTGGTGCCTATCCTATGTATATTAATTATGGAACATCGCAATTTTGTAATTATATGGCCTTTTGTGCACTATTAATATGAGAGTTGCTTTCTGTAATATCTTGATAATTTTGTAATATCTTGCTTTTGTGACAAATGTTATTTTCGCGAATAATTTTGTGTAATTTTGTTCCAAAAATTCTTATCTGAAATTCTAGAATATGATTATGTTGCACACTCCTATTATGGAATAATCTTTTTATAAAATTTTGATAATCTGATTTATACACTCCAAGTGCAAGGATATTGATTATTTTTTTGGAATTGTATAAATTAGTATTGGATTTTATTTTAAAATTCAGATTAATTAGATGCCTAAATATTAGAACATACTATGGTTTTGAAAATATTGAGTCTTAAAAGTTTCCATTGGTTGAACACAAATTTTGTGATAATCAAAGAAAGTATGCTAGCTTGAATGCAGTTAAAAATGAATGGATGAATAACATCATTTCGGGTTTACCTAGAGTTGACACCTTTCCTAAAGGAAGGGTCTAATGGACATGGTGGCTTCTAGAGTTATTCTAGTATGTGTTGGCTTTGGTTCTAGACTCCTATTTTGTCAAGATTCCCAAATTCCCCTACTAATGCCAATACTCTAGCTAGAAAGAGTCCCCAATCCTAGCCGATGATAGGCTGCAAGTGGTGAAGGTTCAATTTGAGTAAGAGGGTTTCATGTACCTACATGGAGACCAAAGGTCTCTCAAGGTGACATGTCTTTGCTCTTGTTCAAATGGAAAAGGTCTCAAAATTGTCCGTGCTAGCAATGGACCCCAAGCCTCGCCCATGACAGGCTCCAAGCAAAAAGGGTTCAACTTGAGTGAGGCATTTTCATGTGCCTATACGAAGACCATAGGTCTCCCAAGGCATCATTACTTAACTTTCTATATAGCCTACAATTATGCACTTCAATGCACCTTAAAAGAGTATTTGTTTTAAGGTTTGAAATTATATTCTTAGGAATCATATTCCTAAAAACGTTATATTCAAGAATGTCATTCCTAGATATTCTATAAGTTTTGTTTGTTTAGCATTAAAAATTCCTAGAAATATTTTTTTAGATTCTTAGAAATAAATAAAAAATTTATTTGATTTATAATACATATTCTTGGAATATATGTGATAATTCTCGAAATATCTCTAACATATTTAATCTTATTATCTATTATTATTAATTGAGGAATATCTTAGTACTTTTATTTAATAATTTTCATTCCCTACCTCCATTGTGGGAATAAAATTCTATTAAAACAAAGGAATATAATTTTTTTGGGAATGATTGATACCCTAGAATATTTTTATACAATTTGTAACAAATAAGGGAAAATATCATTCCCAAGTAATTATTATTCTTCCTGAAAATAAGTTGATTAATCTTGAAACAAACGCCCTCTAATTTGTTTGTTGGGTATCCTATTTCATTATAACTTCTGATTCTCGGTGAACCTCCTTATGGTGCGGGGTATTGATTAATAACAAAATAACTTTCAATTTGGTAAAGAGTAATTACATGTGTTAAATAGTTATTTTACTAGTGTCTTTCCAATGCAATGTACAAGTTAGTTAAATGTTTAAATTGTAAAGTAATCTCACATGACAAATATATTTTCAAACATTATACTATTATGTATACTTATTTTATATATTTTAAGTTTTGAGTTAATATTTTTTCTAGCTTTACAAATTATAAGTTTTGAATTGTTAAGCATTATTGCTTTATATATTTTAATTTTGCTTTTTTTTAATATATTAGTGGTAATGAGATTTGAATCCTTAACCTCATGTATACTATCTAAATCATTCATTACTAAACCACCTACAGTGGCTTATATATTTTAATTTATGAATGTTGTTCAATACCATTTCACTGATAAAGCAAGTGAATTTATTAAGTTATAGTAGATACAATTGAAACATTGATTGCATGTATTTTGATTCAAATTTTAAGCACAAGATAGATAAGGATAGCTTTTGCTCCACCTGTGTTATATATTATTTAGTAGCACCTGTTTGAGATATAAATATTTTTTAAAAGAATTATTCTACCATTTTTGCTCATGCAATTATCATTATTTTAAATTATATTTTAATAATAATTTGTGGAATAAGTTGTAAACTCCTTCTAAAATTTCTTATAGACTTTTATTAATTTGAAAGTACACAACAGTTTTTATTAAAGCTTAAGTTTCCTAATCTAATAGATATAACTGTAAAATATCCATACTACTATATAAAGGTATTAAAGTATTTTAACTGCCTTTTGGTCACAATTATCTTTTCTATTCTATCCTTATCCATTTTCTTAAACATCTTATAATAACTCCTGTAACTTCTCACATTGACAATAACTCCTTCAACTTCTTTTTTAGTGTTGAATTTTTTTCCTTTTTTTAAATAATATTTTCTTTCTCAAATACTATATCCTTATTTTGAAAAATTAATAAATATAAATTAATATAACTGTAAAATATAAATATATAATTGGAGTATTATAAGATTTTTAAAAAATAATTACTAATAATTTAAATTATTTATGTTTTCTTGTCTATATATATGTGTTATGTCGCTCGTATCACGATTTGTAACAAAATCATTCTGTTTCAAATTTCTTTTGTCATGCAAGCATCAATGTTTTAATAAGAACATGTTGCATAAGTTGTAAAAATCTTCTAAAATTTGGCATTCATTTTCTTTTCGAGCCATTAAATTCATGGTATTTAAAATTATTTAATATTTTTTAATGTGAAATATGAATGGAGGCATATCACATGAGAGGAGTGATTATTATGAAAGCTAGTGGAGAAAATCTGGAGCATATAACTATATACAGTTGGTCAAAATTTATAGTTGATTAAAGATCATATAATTCCTTAAAAAAGTCATTTGACTTTATATTTTAATCTTAACTATTTATGTAAGATCCAATAATCAAAATTTACTCATCTCAGTCTCAAAATTAACAACTCTTCTCATTTGATCCTCTCTCTATATGGATTTATTCAAATACTAACATCAAAAGATAATATATCAATAATTCAGAGGGGGCCTCATTTATCCATAACTGAGAGCCACCTCTCCCTGCTAATCGGACCAATTTATCAGCAACTATATTTCAGTTGCTGGGCACAAATTGAGGTCTAAAATAGTAAAACCTTGAAGCAATACTAAAGTCCTTATGAGAATAACCCATGAATAGGACAAATCCTCTACACTATTAGAGAAGCTCTCAAATATTTCCTTTGCATCCCCTTCTAAGATTAGGGATCGCACTCCATTATCCTAGGCTAATCAAAGCCCCTCCCTGGTTGTGACAGCTTCAGCCTAATGGGCATCTATCACGCCCAAAATCTTCTCTATTTTAGGCGAAATGAAAGCCCCTATTGAATCTCTAATAATAATGCCAATTTCAATTGCTTCATCTTCCTCAAAAGTTGCAGCATCAGTATTCACTTTTGAGAACCCTGGAGAAGGGATCTCCCATCAACCACTGGTAAATGGCTGGGGTGAGCTGATGGTTTTTTCAGCTTGAGCTCTCCTATAGCTTTCAACCCTATCGTACCTTGAAGGAAAAAAAACTGGAATGGTCTCTCCACTGATTTGCCTTGCCATGCCTGGTTTCTTTGATGCAATATCCCTTCCCAAAGCACCGCCAGCAAGTCTGCTTTCACTGAAGGAAATCCAGCCATGAGTGCAAGTCCGCGATGTCTCCCCCAACCTAAACCTGCAAGTTAGTAAACCTCATCATAGCATCATTATATTCACATGTGTGGAACAAGTGCCATACCTCTTCTAAATTCCCATCACAGAGGTAACATCCATTACCCACTTGGATGTTGTCAGATATTAACTTGCTTCTAGTTGGCAGTACGTTCTTAGCCATTCGCCATATGAAAATTTTTTGGTTTTAGGCTGAACCTTTAAGTCCCAAATTATTTTCCAAACTTTTTAAAATAGGGCAAAAGTGGAATAAGTACTGTTTTGGTTTTGGTCTATATTTAGTCTATTTTCCATCAGATTCTTCCAATAGACGCTATAGCCAACAGACAAAATTGTTTAATGTTAAAAATAACTAAAAGTAGTATTAAGCAATAATTTCATGAAGACTGCTATGAATCAAACATTCACAACAGAAAAAAGAAATAAATATCAGAAAATAAAATCTTAAGAAGCATACTTATATGCCACCTCATACTTCTCTGCCGAATTTGGGACAATATGGGCACAGTTGCTTCCGTTTCCTTTGATCATCCCTCTAAAACCCTCAGTTTCTCATATACACCTTAAGCCTTGACTTGTTCGATTGTATCTTATATTGTGACGATTTTCAACCTGTATTTTCAGAAAGCAATCTGTTTTATTAACTCAACACAAAAGTATATAGTGAACATATTCTGCCTGTAAGACATTTTCGTATGAGGGGTGTTATTTGTACCACCTTTTAATGTGGACATCTAGATACCCTCTCACAAACTTGGAAAAAAAATTGTGAAAGAAAAAGAAAAAGTGAAAAAGCAAGTGGAGAGAAGAGAGAGATAGAGAGAGGGTGTCTAAAGATGTTAAAAAATGGTATGTACAAATATCATTTCTCTTTTCGTATACGGCCGTCGACATACTTTCTCATGTGCTTTTTGAAAATAGAGTTCAATAGACAGCAAAAACCCCCCATAGCATTGGAGAAAATGCTAGTTGCTAAATTCCTATGCACTGAAGTAACAATGGCAGAAATCAGAAACAGCTAGAAAGTATCCCACAACATGACAAAATAGGACAGATAAAAACAAAAAAGCTATAAGTTTACATTATTCAAAGGCAATCACCAACAAACAGAACAAACTGTAACACAGCAATAAAAAAGGAATGAAATAGTGATTGAAGAAGTATACAAAAATCACCTTTGTGCAGATGCCATATTGTTAATACGAGAATAAGATCTGAGACTAAAACATGAAGAAAAAACAAAATAATCATGAGTATGAACAATTGACAATGGTAAAATAGGAATCAGTTAATTAGTTTAGAATAGAAAAGAGAATAAGGAAGTGAGTATGAATGGATTGCAACAGTAATAAATGTAAAAATATTAAAACTTTCGTGGAATGGAAAAAAAATGAAACTGGTTGATGAAGAAATTTATCACCATATGGTGAAAAAAATTACCCACTGCTTAATCTCTGACGAACTGGCTTCTGTAAAACGAAAATCAAAGAAAAATATTAAACTTCAGTGGAATCAAAAAAATTGTATAAAAAGAATGACATTATCCATACCTTCAAGTCTTCAACTTCTAGGAACTAACTTGTGAAAGGTAATAAAAGGATCCAAACTTTATTTGAGCAAACTAAAATTATAACGCGAAAAATATATTAAACAGGAAAAAAGAAATCCAATAAACCCATGCAAAAGAAAAAGGTGTATCCAAGAAGATCAGTGGAAACATGGAAGAAGAAGATGAAACATAAATTTGATAACTTACCAACAAACTGAAGGTTACTTCTGCCGCCTTGAACCAAAAGAAAGAGGATAAAATAAAGAGCTAAAATTTCAAACTAAGGCTTACGAAAGACTACCGAAGAATCCATAAAACTTCTAGAACAAGAATTGAGCAATACCAATTCGTAAAATACATACATACGAGAGTGACTATTGCCACACCCTCTTATGTAATGTCACTCCCCTTTTTATTCAAATTTCTAAAATATCTTTTATTAAAAATTAAGTTAAATATTTGTTTCTTACCACACCCTAACTAAGTATTGATATTTTTTGTAATAAAATATTTTTATATTATGCTCCAAAAATCTTTTCTCAATCTGCTCCAAAAATTGCCACTAATCCATTCTACCACTCCAACCTTTTCTTGTAAGTAACATGTGAGCACCCATATAACCTCTTTAATTTTTTGTTATTGTATTTCTTATAAATTATGGGTATTATGATTTGTTTTTATTTCAATTTTTCAATTTATGATATTAGTATATCATTTTTATTTTTGTTCTTTTATTGTGTCATTCTTTTTAGTGGATGGAAAATCAAATGTGTCATTTTTATTCTATCAGAACTTATCCTATCAGGCATGTCAAACGGGTCCTAAGCTGTTATAAGAGAGAAGTAAATAATATTAACTAAATTTGAAACTTTGCAAATATAAATCAACATTAATCGCTGCTTTCCACGAAGATAGTGATTAATGCATGGTTGGAGGCTCCAATTCAAGCGGATGATATAATATTGAAAGAAGAAAGTTTCGTAACATAATCATGCTAGAAGGATGAAGGATTGATCCTTCAATTGTTGGTTGATATGAACTTGACCTTCTTTATTATTCGAACTTCGTTATCTTCCCTTTTTTCATCATCTGAAGATCAGGTTAATAATTACAAATAACACTCAGACATTTCCTTTAACTTTTAGATAAACTTCAAACACAAATTATGTCTAACAATCAAACCGATCAGCATATCTCACCTTCAGTCTCAGTGAAGAATTTATGTAAGCATTAGTTATAGTGTAGCAAGACCCCAACAATAGAAAACCTTGCTTTCCACAATCACATTTGGATCGAATCCATAGTTCTATATCCAAATGTGATGGACGGTTTGAGATGACCCCTAAAGAAAGCAAAGTTTTTTGTTGTCGGGTGTTACCATACTACAACTAGTGCTTACATTAATTCTTCACTGAGGCTGAAGATGAGATATGCTAATTGATTTGATTTAAAAGATCAGTGGATGAATTTACATTTGAAGTTTACCTAAAATTGAAGAGAATTGTCTGAAGGATAATTATTAATCTGCTCATGAGATGAAAAAGAGAAAAAAAAAAAAAAAGGCAAGATAACATAGTTAAGAGAAGATATAAGGGTCCAGTTGCATTAGGTAAAACATGTACCATAGAATCACACTGAATAGAAATGCAATCAGCAAAAAATCAAAACATAATTGACCCAAAAAAAAAATTCAAAACAAAAAGAATTTAATTGTTGTGCCCTAACAATATAAAGTGCATATAAATTAGATCCAAATATTAAAAACCCCAAATCTTATCAAAAGTCACAAAATCAAAACATAGAACAAGGAGGAAAAGGCCACCACCATTTTAAAACAAAACACTAACCAAACAAAACAATCACCATCTATCACGACAAGCCTTCCATTCCAGATTCAAATTGTCACTCAAACCGACCCAGTAGCCACGGCCCCTATTCACTCCATTGACAACGTCAACAGCGCCGATCACCATGAACATACTTTAAACCACCGGATGTCCTTGCCTTTCCACCGCCATAGCTGCCACTTAGCTCCCCCTCCCGTGGACAACCACTATTAACCCTCCAAAGCAACCCACTCGATCCCCAGCATCGCAATCTCCCTTGCCAAGATGGTTGAACTCCGTCTGGCCATCACATCCTCTGCAGCCGTGAGCCGTCGCCTCAAGATGCCGTCGCTACAAACCATGGCCCCTGTCTCCATGTTAAAAAACGGTCGAGAGAAGTTTCTCCTCCCCTTTCTCCTGATTTTATGATCAGTTTTATAATGTTTTATAATATACGGTACCTATTTAAAATACATATCCTAAATTTATAATTTCGACACTATCTAAGCTCATATCTTAATATCAGTAAATATCTCAATCATATCTTTAGTATCCCAACAATAATGGTATTAATACAGTTATTTATATCTCTGATAATTTTAAATAGTACACAATCTAATACATTTTAATAAGATAATGTTTTTTTAAATTTAAAAATTCAAACAAAATATCTTATTTAGATTTAAAAAATTGAATATCAGATTAGATTTAAAAATATGAATTTAAATTTAGATTAAAAGAATACAACATCAGATTAAAAAAAGAAAAGATAAGAGTCATATATAAAATTATTAAAAGTTATTAAACACTAAAGAGTCTCACCATCACATAAAAAAAAAAAAGTCTCACCATTACAAATCATAACTCGATCAATTTGTGATTTTTTATGTATTTAGTCTGTAGTTTAAAGTTATATATAAATATAAATATAAATATATATTATAATAACCAAGGATGACAAATTCGAGAATTCAGGTAAATTGGTAAAGTATCATTAAATTTGAATTATAAACTTGGCTCATAAGCTCGAAAGAGTTTACATATTAAAAACCTATAATCTGAAAAGTATATTTAATTTTGGTAACTAAACATAATTGGATAACATATTTATGATTAATAATTAAAAATCTATTTATGTGTGTGTGTATGTATATATGTAATTTTAATGATAAAAAATATAATAATTCATGAAGTAATAACATATTAATTTCAATTATTGAATACTAGTCTGTATAAAAAAAGGTATTGAAAAATATGTTATTACTTAAATTTGTAATGGTTCGATAGGTAATTCATTAAGCAATAATATGTAATAGGAATGATCATTAATTCTAGTATTTTGTCATTTTTAGATTTCAAAAAAAAAAAATATTTTGTCATTTTCTCATATATTTTATCTTTATTTGTCATAATAAATCACCTGTTCCTCCATCTATATATAAAGAACATACAATCAACTCTTTTATATTTTTTATGGATCTAGATGATAATTAAAGTTATTGAACAAATCTTCTCCTTTAAGTGACATAGACTTATATCAGCTTTAAAGTGAAATTAATCAAATATATAATTATTTTATTTCCAATCAACATACTCTATTATTATTTATAAGATTTATTTGAACTTATATTCATCTTAATCTTTAAAAAATAAAATGTCGATCAATGATGATAACATTTTTTAGTAGTTTATCCTTAAGCATGGATGAATGAAAAATAAAAATGTGAGTTTCATTAGTCAACTTCCTATAAAAGTAATTAAAAGAAATATATCAACAAGAATCTTTTCATTTTTATTTTAATTAAAATATGAAACCAATTAAAAAATATTAAAATCATATAATTTATCTAATTTTTCTTTTTTTTTTTATCTTTCATATTTTCATTTTCAATAAATATGTTTTAAGGATATAAATTATAAAAGGAAACAACTACATAAGAGTTTTCAATTTTTTTTTCAAATTATTAATCATAAAATGTGAAAAAAAAATAATTTTTACATGACATTTTGAATGAAGTAATTTTTTCATAGTATATATATATATATATATAAATAATGTTCATCTTAAATTGAATAGATTATAAGTAAATTTTGTATATGAGTAAGTGTCACAACATGTCTAAAGGGCATCCAAACAAAAAGCAACGAAAATTGTTGAAAAATATATTCAATGGAGTTAATTTTTATTTATGGAAAAAATAAAAAAACTTTTATTTTGAAAAATTGGTCTCTTAAAGTGAGGAGTTTGGGAGTCTGAGCATAGGGAAGGATAAAAACTTAATCCCATATTCTATTATATCTATTTTATAATTGTTATACTAGAACTTGTTATGCAAATTAATTAATAACTTCAATAATATTTATTTTTCCCTTAAAAAATTATCTATAGAACGAAGTAAGAGAGAAATTATTTACAAAAGATAAAATAAAATGAAAATTTTAGAAAATTTAACTTTTGGCTTGACGGCGTATCCCCGCTATAATGAAGAATTCCAAGCCATGGTCGATCTTGTAGAAAATAAGTGTGTGCCAGTTGATTTTATTTAGAAAAGATTTTGAAATATTTATGAAAATAATTTTGATAAAAACTTTTGCACAAAGTTACTCAATAAATTCTTATGATTTAAAGAACAATGAAGGTAGCACTGACTACTTAATCATCCTCAATGATCATTGCATGGATAAAAAAAATTGAAAAAGTTGCTATTTTTTTATTTAAAAAAATTATTGCTAAAGATCATACGGTTATTTAATACCAAAAGATAAGATTAAAAGACCGTTCAAAATTCAGAGATAGACAATTAAGGTCAACCATCAAAAACAAGAGAAAAAATTCACTAAAAATACAATTCAAGCGTATTTTTGTAATTTTTGTTACCATTTTACTTTGTTTAGTTCTGACCAACACAGGAACCATGTTCTTTAAAGAAAGCACTGGCCCAAATAAAATTCCAGCACACAAAAATGCTATAATATCAAGTCAAAACCCCCAAAAAAAAAAAAGAGACCCATCCCAAAAAAATGAAAAGTACAATATAGGTCAGGAATTGGAAAGAGTTGTGCAGTGATGGGATTAAAACAAGTTACCAGACTTGGCTTAGCTTTGTTAGCGCAAGACAGGAAACTTATCTCGGTGGTCTTGAGTGGAATGGAAACACACAGGCTTGTGGCAAAGATGGCAGTGAGGCTTTTCTGACTGCGGTTGTGCGACGCAGACTGGCAATAGTCTTGTACGGTAGAACTCTACGTCGACATCGACGTCAAGAGTCACGGCAGGCTGTAATGCATGGACCTCATGGTGAAGGTGATTATGTGGCAAGTTACGTTGATGGCAGATATGAAGGTGGTTTTGGATGGCAGTGAGAGTGGTGATGACTGGGTTGTTGGCGTGGCAGTGCAAGGTTAGCGGTGGTGAGAGTGTTTATTGGTGCTATAGTGGTGATAGGAGGATAATGGTGAGGGTGGCTTGGTGGTTGTTGTCGATTGTTAACGAGGGAATGGCTGGGTGTGGGCTATGTATCTTTGATGGTTGAGGTCGTATGCGTGTGTTTAGCGTGGAGAAAGAAAGATTGTGTCTATAAGTTAGTGCTTTTTTGAAGGTAATTTGACAAAGATGAGAGTGGATCTGTGAGGACTAGGCTGTGATAGTGGTTGAAGGTGAAAAATACGATGATGAAGTGTATTCAGGCTTTTATATCGAGTGATGTGGCTTTATATAGAGTATAATGAGAGAGATTTTTGGGAAAAATTGGTAGAAAATAAATTAGTTAAGATAAGTTTGTTGAGAAGAAATTTGAAAAGAAGTTAAAGATTAAGGCTCAAGAAAGTTTAGATGGAAGGAAAATTTAAAAATTTGAGATAGGATTGGTTAGTGCCATAAAAAGAGAGAGATAAATTTTGAAAAGTGGTTATGGAGATAAAAAGAGAGTAGGACTGAAAAGTGATTACGGATTGAGAGATTAGGAAATAAGATTTGTTGAAAATCTAGAAGGATGGAGAAATTAAAAAATTAATTTTTTTTAATTTTTAACTTTTTTGTATATTTTTTATTTTTTAAGAGATGATGAAAAATTTTGGCTAAAATATGGTATTTACAATGAGAAACAAATTATTCATGAAACCTTTAAAATTTCTAATTATAGATTGTGAATAGAGAATAAACTTTGCATGAAAATTTTAGAGAAAATAGTATTCCAATATTATATATATGATATGATTGCTTTTTGGGAATTTTTATTAAATTTTTTTAGCATCAATTACTTTCAAATTGAATCAAAACCAAATAAATTTAAACTGGTAAACTTGTTAATAAAATTGAAAATTTACTAATTTTATTAAAATTTACCTAAATTTATATGAGTTTATCATAAAGAAGGATCGTAAACTCGTAAAAATATAAGAATTAAATCAAAAATTTAACAACGATGATAATAATATATATTATATACATTAAAATATCTTACGATATGCATGTAAATATATATAAATATATATTATAATAATGTATACTTGCTGGGCTACACTACGACATATCAAACTTTAAAAAATGGATACACAATATGATGTACGATATGACAGCTATGCTTATAATGAAAAATGATTTGATTTAAATCTGAGTAGATAAAAACAGAAATTGATTATAGGGGTTCGTTTGATTTGGATTTAGGTGGAGAAAATTTTTGAACAGATTAAATTTGATTGGTTTTATTTGGTTTGATTTTAAAATATTAGATTGGTTCTACGATAAGCAAGGGAATGGCACCAACATTCTTTTGGGAAGCAGGTGGTGTTGGCTTAATATCGTGGCTTTCAGCTCTACCACATTTTTTTGAGGAGATTTTAGCGTGGGGATTAGCATAATTAAAGGGCGAAATCGGTTCTTAATAAGCAGCTTAGAGCTAGTATGAAATCAGTTGGTTGCTTAGCAGGTGGTGTTGCTTCAACAGGAGGTGGCAGGTTTTTCTCAACCAATAAACCGTGTGCTTCAAAATGGAGAAAATATAAGGAAATTGTATTCTGCTACTGTTTTTAGGAGTTGCTGACCTATTGGCGTATAATTGTGTAGTTTGTTTTGATTCTAATATGTTCTGTTTTTTTATGTTCTTCCATATCAGATTGTGTCTCGGCCCTCACTTAACTTTAGTAAGTTGAGCTTGCAATAGAACATCCAAAAATAGGAGATAACAAAGATTCAAATCCTCGGAGGCATGCTCGATAATCATATAGAGATACCATAAAAATAAAAATAAAATTAGGGGGTGTTTGATGATCTTAAAAAATCAAATATGTATGCACAATAAGGTTAGATTTCACATAATTATTGCTTGATAAGAAATAAATTATTTTAAAATTAATTTTTATCCAAATCAATCTTTAACCAAAAACAAGCCTTTAAGAATTATTGTTGGAAACCGTTATCAATTTTAGGGATCTCCTTTAGATAGAGTTGAATTGTTTGGATTCCTCGTAATAAGATCTAGATATCAGCAATTTTATCGAGACCTAAAAAAATTAATTCTTAAAACAAACTAATCTTAAATTGGTTATATATATATATTGGATTGAGATGCTCTTAAGTAAGTTACTTACTTTAGAGAGTGAACGAAGAACCATTTAAAATTACTAACAGATTAATGAAAAAAGAAAAAGATAAGAAAGAGGCAGTTATTGTTTTCAGGCTTCCTCATCGGTTGTTCTCTTTTCTTCTTCTTATCACTGCTGCCCTATTAATGTCGTTGGCCTTCTCTTGTCGTTGCTGCCATTGTCTGTTACTTTTTGTGGGCGACTCTACAAAGAGAGAAACTAACAAACTCAGTTCCTTATGATTGTTGCCATTGTCTAATATTTTTGTGGTGTTACTCAACAACAGGTTACTGGGCTGGTTTATCGTCAATTCGTCATCCTCTTTGGAAGAATGTTCCAAGTTCCAACTTGGATAAAATCTTCTTTTTCTTCTTCCTTGCCAAGGTCTTTTCAGGAAGAGAAATATTTGCCCCTTATGGTTATGCACTCTTAAAATGAGAAATAAAAAATAGAAAGATAAAAACTCAAAATTTCAGCATTGGTTAGAGAACTAAAACAAAATAAAGGAGCATCTATCCGTTGAGACTTTTATCTCCATCCAAATTCACTCTCACGTAACGGCATTAGCAATTGGGGAAGGAAAGGAAGAGTACAACAAAAGATCGTTATTGGGCGGAGGATGATAGCCGTCATCGGGGAAAGATGGCAATGAGCACAGCTGCCAGTTTTAAATTCATGTTTTTTTTCTTTTCACTTTTAATAAAATATTTTAATTTGTTAAGATCTACGCCGTTAAAGTTTTTAACGGTTACGATTAATTTACTTTCCCTTCTAAAGTGAATAACACATTTTAGAGGATATTAACCTATCATTTCCAAACAATTTGAAAAACTAAGGAAAATAACTTTTATGTTAGTTTTACACCAAATACTATTTGAATTTAATTTAAATACATTGACAGTGTAAAACAGTTTTACACTGTCAGCCAATAGAAATAGTGAAAAGTGTCAACTCATACAAATAACTACCCATTATAATGAGGGACCCACCATGATTTTTCACTTTCTTCTATTTCTATTGGTTGACAATGTAAAACTATTTTACATTGTCAGTGCATACCAATTAAACTCATTCTATTTAACTATAAACCAATTTATTTTTATAAATAATTAGCATAACTAGTTTTGATTTATATTATGTTAAATTGATTTTTCAAGTTGTGAAAAAGTTTTAATGTATAGAATTTCTTAAAATAAGAAATAGCTTGATTTGATAAAGCACATGAGATTTGATTGTCTTAATTTTGAAATTCTATTGAATTTGATAGAGTTTGGTACGAAATGTTTCGATTTTAAAGTTAAATTCAAATAAAATTAATTCCCATTTTAATTATTTCAAACACTATCTAATAAATTCAAAACATATTAATTGATTTCTTAATTAATTCAAATAGAAATCAATTCAATTATTATTATTGATTATTTCAAACAATTCTTTATTGTTTTATTTTTTTGTCACATTTTTTGCTTTCTATATGTATAACCGTTTTTTCCCCTGAATTTACTGATGGTACATGGGCTGGAAGTTCCCTACTATTGAGGCACTATGCGTTTTCTTGTTCTTTGGCTTTGGGCTGCAGGGTTTTGTTGACCATTATAAATGGATCGTTGGACTGAATCTTTCTGTTATTTGCTAAGAACAAATCTGCCTGCTTTTACTTTAATTTTTAGGATTTTTCTAAATTTTAAATTCTAAACACTAAACGAAATTAAAAGTGGAAAGTTTTTTGAATTTTCAGTGTATTCAATGTATTGAAAAGTTAAAAATCTTTTTTTTTTTAAAAAATTAATTCTTGATTCCTTAATTACTAGTTAAAAAAATTTAATTTTTATTTATTTGTTACTTTTTAATATAGGGTATGTTTATTTAGGATTTTTTTTTAAAAAATCACTTTTTTCATTAAAAAAATATTTTATATATCTGGATAAGTTTTTTAAAATAATCTATTTTCAACCTTTTTGTAAAAGTTGAAAAGAGTAACTTATAAAAAAGAATCAGTTTTTAGCTTTTTCAATTATATATAAAATTTAAGCTTCAAAATTACTTTTTTTAAAAGTTGAAACAAATGCACCCATAATATGTGAGATAAATAAATAAAAATGGATGTTATATAATTTCTAATTGCATAATTTCATGATTATTTTTATTGTAATTTTGTAAAATAAATTTTAACTACCCCTCCTTCTTGTTTGGGGTCAGTTTTTAGCAATGACTTAGTGGAGGTACCTCCCCAGTTTGTGGTTTAGCTTTCTTTTCTGTTTTGGGCTTTTAGCTTTGTCTTCCACCAAAAAAAAAAAGGTTTAATTATGAAATAAATGATCGACAACATAAAAATTAGAAGACAATTAGAGTATCAATTAAGTAAGTTCTTCTTGAAATTCTTAAGAGTTCACATCAGACTTTATTAGTAGCATTGGTAGGATTTGGTTTATAAAGAATAAAACAAAAATATTTCACAATAAATAAAAATAACTAAATCAGGTGAATAATTTCATGTGGCTCTAACGTTATAATTATGGTGAATTAATTTTTTTAATACTCATTCAAAATAAAAATGATTCTTTCTTAATATTTTAAATCTTACTCTTCCATAAAAAATATTCTTTCTCATGAATAAAATATTTTGTAAAGATATTTCCAAAAAAAAATTAAAGGCCTATTTAGTCTTAGAAAATGTTTTTGCTCTCATTTTGCTTTTGTTTTTCTGAAAATTGTTTTCATTTTCTAATTTTCATAATGTAGAAAAGTATTTTTATTTTGGTTTCGTGGCTTTGTTTCAAAAAATAAAAATAACATTAAAAAATGTGTTTGGTTTGTTTATTTTCAATAAAGTAAATGTTTAAAAATAATTTTGTATGAATTTTATAAATAAATTTTCAACTATCAAAATAAATTAATGTGTATATATATATATATATATAGAGAGATTTAATTTGAATACATTGTTAGTATAAAAATTTTTTACATAGACATCCAATCATATATTGTCACATCAGCAAAAGTCTTTGATATAATCACCCACTACTTGAATAATTATGCAAATAGAATGTTTTAATTAGATGACAGTGTAAAAAAATTTTACATTATCAGTGCACCCCAATTAAACTCTATATATACTTTATGCACGCACATATGCCTGTGCATGTAAATAAATGGCCTTAAAACACCTTTTGGTGTTTTTGAATATTTACAAAATTGTCATTATCTTGAGGGTTGTCAAAGGGTTAAACCTGTTGAACTAACCTATTTACCCGCTAATAGCTAGGGCGGTCTTAAAAAAATCTTCACCACTTTAAATAATTCATTTTTAGCTTGGTTCCAGCTCAGTAGGCTTACATATTTATTTACTTTGTAGTTTGATTGTATAATATATTGAACTTTGACACTTGGGTATTTGAGTCTGGATTTTGATGAAATTTTTTGTTTGTTTTGAATTTATGTAATTAATGTCTTCCTTCCAAGTTTTAATGAAGCTGTATAAGTAGAGCTCGAATTCGAGACTCTCGTTAAGCTAAAATAGCCCTTGTTAGCTAATCTATGTATTTGCTGGTTTAAAAAAAAGAAATCTTTAAACCTATAAATGTAAAAACTAATATCATGCCAACTTTATTTGAAGTAACGAAGAATTGTAAAATAAATTTATTTTAACAAATTGTATGACAAAATCTAAATACTTAAAAAAGATGATTGATGTTTGAGATCCATTCAAATTTTGATCTTCATGTATGATGCCCCATTATAAAATGATGACATATTGTGATATGGCCAATGAGCTATATAGCTTAAATAACATCTCCTTTAATCGATGTGATAAGGGATTTGTTAGAACTGGTCAGATGTTTAATCCCCATTGAATTTAGGATTTGATTAATGCATAGAAAAGGGCAAAAATTTAATTTTATAGCACCCTTGATCATATTAATTTAGTTACCTTAATTGATTGTGTAAATTATTTATAACCAACTCTAAAATTATTTTACCCAATGAAATATTCTTTTTTGAGGGGAAAAAATTTATTTTATCCAATATGAACGTTTCTCCCATTTTTTAAGAAGGGAAGACTAAATAAAAAGGAAAAGATGGTTCATTTTATATTACAAATCTGTCAAGTTACAAGAAAGAAAAAAACTTAGAATATCAAGCTGTCTCAACTTGAATATCCTTAGAATATAAAGTTAACAAGCCGTCACGGTCACATAATCCTTTAATTTTTTCTATAAAAAATAGTTTTATGTTTTGGTATTGGGAAAAAAAGAAGAAAAGAAAAAGAAATAAAAAGATAGCCCATAAATTCGCAAGTCTAGAGTCCACAAGGCACTAAAAAAAGAAAAAAAAGGAAAGTAGTCAAATTCTTTTTCGGAAACCAAAAAAAAAAAATTGAAAATACCAATACACAAGCCCAAACTCTCTTTCAACATTATTAGAAATAAGTGGAAAATCAATGGGCAACGATAAAAATACGTGTCGGTAAAAATTTTATTGGCGGCAAAAATTATCCACCATAATTATCGAGAAAATTTGCAATGGAGTACGAAATAAATCCGACGGAAATTAATTGGAAAATCTTGTCGGTTTAACAATAAATACTTATCGATATATAAATATTACTTATAGTTTATCCATCGGTAATTTTAAATTATTAATTTATTACTTTTTGTTTATCGATGGCCCAACTGTCAATAACTTTTAATTACTACTTTATTATTTTTTATAGTAAAAAAATATTTTCTTGTGCAATATTATCGATGAATGATCTGCCAGTACTAAAAGAATAACTTTTTTCAATTTTTTTTTTTCTGGATCGAGGGCGATGGAGGTGGATGGTTAGATCATGCTTGAGGATTGTGTGGTGGAGGAACAAGATAAGCCATTCTTATGATGTTGGCCTCGCCTCTACCTTTACCTGTACCTTCGCTTATTATATCTGAAATACAAATATGTTATATTTATATAAATCAAAACAAAACATAATATAATCCCATGTATAGTAACAACAAAACATGAATAAGTAAATTTTATCTTATTTAATCCATAAGTTCAGGACTTTCTCCATTACTTTCAGATTGAACATCATCTCTGCGAACAATGGCTCGAAGGTTAAATTGTGTCAACTTCCCTAGAAACAGAACTAGAGTAGATGGAACATCTATATCAATAACCATTCTTGAAGGGATCAGATCATTCATTTGGGAAGCTTCCTCAGTTAGTTCTTCATCTTCAACTCGACACCTTGCTTTAGTCTTAATCATCACCTGCAATTTAATTTGTATTTTCTAGGGTAAGTTAGATAATAAACTTGTCTTGTATTTTGGATAATGATAAATGGATCATATATACCATATATTTTGGTATGATTAATCTTATTGATTTTACATTGGTTGTGCTCATGTGTTCTGGTTGAATGTGTTGGATGATACCATTTTTCTGTTTCAACTTAACCCCACTAGAACTACTTCGAGCATGATCCATACCAAACTGATTAACTGTTTCAACTTTCCATGCTTAGTCCAGACCGAGTAATTAGGCTAAAACCCGTATTTATACAAATGATACCTAATGGCCTCAACATCAAAATATCTCCTATATTTGCGCTTACTACATGAACACCTAAGCTTCCTTTCATTGATGGAAGTTTGTGTTTAACATGCAACACCTAGAAATTGCTCAACACTCTCATAAAATTTTGGTTTAATCCCCCCAGTCTAGATGTAACCTATCATACATCCATAATAGGTTTCCAAGAAACATTGCTCTTGAACAAATTTTAAACCTAAAAATTACATAGTATATTTGTCTGAATGGTTATTCAATCTTTGTGGAGGATACTAATTTAAGGGAAGACAAAGTTCAAGTTTTAATAAACAATTTGTTATTCAATTTGTTACTGATTAAGTTGTTTGAGTTAAAATTGATTCAATGTAATTAAAGCATGTTCCTAATTTTAGAGGAAGACTCCGTCGAGATTTTTTTATTATTATTTACATTATTGTTATGATGGAAAAAAATATTTTAATCTAATAAGTGGAAACTCCAAATTTAAAGGGAGACTTTGCTTAAATTTTGGTTGAAATTGAAAGTGATTATGCTATGTAACTAGAGCACAGCCTCTTATTTCACAACATACAATCATACAATAGCACAACACATTGTTCAATCAATTGGGAAGGAATGCTAAGCCTTCCCTTAATTATGCAATCTTATTCTCCTTTTTCTATACTATAACTGTATTCTTATTCCAGCAGTGACAAATGTCTCTTCGAAAGGGCTATACAAAACAAAAGAAGAGAAAAATCAAGTTAAATAGGAACCCTAACAAACAATTTTGAGTAGAGAAATAAAATGGAGAAAAAAAGACCAAATGAGCAAAGTAAATCGATTAAAATGCTCTACACATTACCAAGAATACAATGGTGGTCTCCGGTGGCATTCAAAGGGCTATGACGGTGATGCCGGAGTGGGTGGCCATGGGTGGTGATCGAAAGACAGAGAGAGAGGAGGGAAAGAAAAATGGGAAATAGGGGAGGAAGAAACGAATCTCTTATTTAACATTCAGATTCGCACATTACTAATGGAAAATTCGTTCAAAAATTAAATCAAAACACACAATTTCACTTAAACTCATCACCAACAGATATTATGTCATAATAACATTACCAAAATGAAACATTTGACTTCGATGGTAATGCCATCGATAGTGGAATAATTGCCGAATAAATGGTGTAAACTTACTGACAGGTTGTCCATTGATAAATTAAACAATTATTAATAAACAAAATATTATATATCAATGATAATATCGTCAATAAATTATGAGAAGCCAAAATAATAATAATAATAATAATAATAATAATAATAATAATAATAATCACTAACGGTCATCATGACGGTAATTGTATATAATTTTTTTGATATATTTTCGACCCGACCTTTATTGGCAATACCATCGGTAATTATTCAAGCCATGTGGCACGTATCAGCGCCACTTGTTACCGATGGTATTATTGATAGATGTGTTTGAATTTCCTCCCTTGTCAATATTTGCTGGAATATCCATTGGTAGTACTGACGGAGTTTTTCCCCATCAATAATGTCCGTCAATTTTCCAAGTTTTGGTAATTCACCTCAACCAAAAAAGACCATTCTAACCTTTAAAAAAGGTAAATTGCACTGATCTCTATTCATGTTAGGTAATATTATATACGATATTCCTCAATTTACAAAAATATACACTAATATTCCCTGAGATTTAGGTGATATTACATTCGATAGCCTTGTATTTTATGAAATGTGAAACTTAGTACCTTTATATTACACTCATCATTCACACAAGCAAAATGGTTGCTGAACTAAAAATGTAGGAGGGAACCAAGTGCTACAAAAATGTTTTACTGCAAGGAGGTGCAACAGAGATGTCGCTCAGTGTGGCGGTCATCCGCAACGACATGAAGCATTAGCGATGCGACTAAGGCTTAGCTAGTTTGTGATGGTGATGTGATGCTGTGAATGGTGACCTTATGATGGTACAACAAGGGTTCACCAGATAGGATATGCCAAAGATGTGAGAAACGGGAAGTAGCAGCTATGGTGACTGGGGCTTATGACGGTGAGCGGCAATTTAAACACAGTGGTGGGTGGTAGCGCATGGTTGCGACAACATGACAACGGAACTATGGCAGGAGTGGTCAATCGCTTGTAGAGGCTGCTATTATTATCAATTTTTTCTTTTGTCTTTTTGGTTTGGTTCCTAGGAATTTTCTATTGAAATAGGGGATGTCACCATGGTGACTTTGACTTTGTATTTGGACTGCTATTTGGCTTGGGTTGCTTTATTTCGTGGATTTTGGCTTGATTTGGTTGGAATTATTTATTTGTTTGAATGTTGGCTTGGGAAATATTTTGAGGTTGGCCCTTGATGATTCGCTTAAATCTGGCATGGGCTAATCTCTTTGAGTTTTGGGTTCATGTCATGGTTATGGTTTGTGCTTTGTTTTATTGTTTTCTTTTAGCTTGCTTGGTGATGGTACTGCTGTGTGGTTTATGTTCTAAGGGCAGTGGGATTTTGTTGGCTAAGGGTAACTAGGTATGTTTGTGTTGTGCTAGAGTAAATGAAGTCACATGTAGAGATAGTGAAAGTGTGTGCTGTGTAAACCAGGCATAGACAAGGAAGACGGAAACCAAAAATAGAAAGAAAGAAGGGCAAGAAACTATACTCCTAAATAATAGGTTTGTTCGAGTAAGCGGAAATGACTTGTGTAACTGCTTTTATCATAATCTCTTTCTCCCTTTTAGATAATAATTTTTCCTCTCACTCCTAGATTGTCTTACATATCCTTTCCCTTACAGATTGGAAAGTATTATTATTTGATTTCCCTACCATGGATGGAGTGCCCAAGGTCAAAATGAATTTGATTTCAGGCAAGCTCACCTTAGCTTTTGGATCTAGACTCAAATTCTTAATGAAACTATCTAGATGCAATTGTGGTGAAAGTATATATGGAAGTAACATTAATTAGTAAAGGTCAACCCAGATAAGATAGTGAAACTCACAGAATTTGGATATGAAAGTATCCAAGTATTTTCAACCTACGCCTCCCAAATGTTTGCTAATATGCCCGTGAGAGTGCATTGGTCAATGGCAATTGATGATGTCAGAACCCAATCTGCTTAGAACTGCTATAGCTTTCGAGGTGGTCTCTGAATTTTCTACCGATTCCACTATTTCAAAGGTTGGCTCCCTGACGACTTCTCGTAATTTGAGCTGTTCATTGTCGATATTAGCATTTTGCTCCATAATCATTGAATTTTGTTGCATCTCTACCAAAAGAATTGGAAATGAATTAAAGTGCTTGACAATGTCGAAATAGCCTTCAAGCTTACGTTTTTCTTACTAGCTGAGCTGCTATTAACAGGTATTCCTAGGTTCTCTTTCACTGTAGTTATGGAACGGGTGAGTCACCCCAACAGTCTATCTATAAGATCAAACCATACATTTTGGCTCTCAAGAATCTAGTATATGTGTTAGAGGTGTGCGTACATTTCATAGGGAATTGCACGATCTTTCAGGGTGAATTCTTCAGCCATGTGAGCCAATCAAAGCACTAATGATACAGTGAACAAACAAATGACAAGTATACATTGTATTGGCAATATAGCAAATAGCTAGTATGGATGATTCAATATCAATATGGTATATGAGGTATAGTTTTGTAGTACAACTATGTTTCAATATCAACAATGAGTATGTGAAAAATAAAAAAGTAACAAGGAACAATCAAACTATATTTCAGTATATGAGGAAAGTATGAGTTAGGAACTTCAAGACTGGACCGAAGCACTTGTGAAAAAAAAAAGTGAATATTAATGGAGATGTCGAATTAGAAGAGAAGCACATAACAGAGGAGGAAGTGAAAGAATATTCAAGGAAGGAAGTACGTCCTCACATTACACACATGCTCTTCACATTAGTTTTTCCCTCTTTTTAACTCCACCTTTCCTTTTCAATTGGGCTTAGGCCCATTAGACATGTAACAAAGAAATTTTTGTTTGACAAGTGAAACTGAATAGATATATGTTCATGTTTCCTTAAAGAGTCATGATTCCTTGTGAATATATGGATATTCTTGCTCACTTCATGCTCCTAAAATTACAGCTTGCATGCTACAACCTTGTGACTACCGGCACATGCATAACCTTTCATACATACATTGATCAAACAATAACAACAATGTTATTCTTATGGCTTTTTTGCCGCCAACCCACACTCATTAGTTAATAATTATGCACTCCAATGCACTTTAATGAGGCATTTGTTTTAAGATTTGAAATTACATTTTTAGGATTCATATTCCTAGGAACATTGTATTCAAGAATGTCATTTTTGGGTATTTTATAAATTTTGTTTATTTAGCATTAAAAATTCCTAGAAACTTTTTTTTTTTTTTTACCCTCAAGAATAAATAAAAATTTTATTTGGTTTGTAATACATATTCTTGAGAATAAATGTGATAATTCTCAAAATATCTTTAACATATTTAATTGCATTATCTATTATTATTAATTGAGAGATACTTTGGTTCTTTTATTCAATAATTTTCTTTCCCATATGTCATGGGAATCTTGATTTCATTCCCTATCTCTATCGTGCGAATAAACTTCTATTAAAATATGGGAATATAAATTCCCTGAAAATGATTGATACTCTAGAATATTTTTATACAACTTGTAATAAATAATGGAATATATTATTTCCAAGTAATTATTATTATTCCCAGAAATAAGTTGATAAACCTTGAAACAAATGCCCTCTAATTTGTATGATGGGTATCGTATTTCATTTTGACTTCTAATTCTCAATGAACATCTCTATGGTGTGGGGTATTGATTAATAACAAAATAACTTTCAATTTGGTAAAGAGTAATTAGATATGTTAAATAGTTATTTCACTAATGTCTTTCCAGTGTGATGCACAAGATGGTTAAACATTTAAATTGTAAAGCAATCTCATATGACAAATATATTTGCAAACATTATACTATTACTTATTTTATATATTTTAAGTTTTGAGTTAATATTTTTTCTGGCTTTACAAATTATAAGTTTTGAATCGCCATGGATTACTGCTTTATATATTTTAATTTCTGAATATAGTTAAGTACCGTTATAAAGCAAGTGATTTATTATGTTACAGTAGATACAATTGAAACATTGATTACATGGATTTTGATACAAATTTTAAGCAGAAGATAGATAAGGATAGCTTCTGCTTCACCTGTGTTATATATTATTTGGTACCACTTGTTTGGGGTATAAATATTATTTTTAAAAAATTATTCTGACATTTTTTTCTCATGCAGTTGTCATTATTTTAAATTAGATTTTAATAATAGCTTGTGGAATAAGTTGTAAGTCCTTCTAAAATTTCTCATAGACTTTTGTTAATTTGAAAGTAAACAACATTCTTTATTAAAGCTTAAATTTCCTAATGTAATAGATATAATTGTAAAATATAAATATATAATTGGAGTGTTGCAAGATTAAAAAAAAAAATTAATTACTAATAATTTAAACTATTTTTGTTTTCTTGTTTATGAGTGTGTGTGTTATATCACTCGTATCACAAGTTGCAACTAATCATTTAATTTCAAATTCCTTTGGTCTTTTGAGCATCATTGTTTTAAATAATATTTTAATAACAATGTGTTGTCTAAATTGTAAAAATCTTTTAAATTTTTTCATTCATTTTTTTTTTGAGCCATTAAATCTATGATATTTAAAATTATTTAATATTTTTTAATGTGAAATATGAATAGGGGCATATCATATACGAGGAGTGATTATTATAAAAGTGAAAAGAGAAAATTTAGGCCATATAACCATATATAAATGATCAAGATTTAAAGTTATTTAAAAGTCATGTGATTATTTAAAAAAATCATATGCCTTTATATTTTAATCTTGACTATTTAGATAAAATTCAATGATCCAAATTTATTCTTCTCATTCTCACAATTAATCACTTCTATCATTTGATCCTCTCCCAATATGAATTTATTTAACGCCAAAAGATGGTACATCTCAAATACAAGGAGGTCCTCGTTTAACCAATAATTGAGAGCCACCTCTCTTAGCTAATTTGGCCAATTTATCAGCAACAATACAGCTCCTAGGCACAAATTGAGCTCCAAAATAGTAAAACCTTGAAGCAATACTGAAGGACTCTAAGAGAATAACCCCTGTATAGGACAAATCCTCTACAGTATTAGAGAAGTTCTCAAATATTTCTTTTGCATCCCCTTTAGGGGTGTTCGCGGTCGGTTTCGGATCGGTTTTGGACAAAAAACCAACCGAACCAAACCAATTGGTTGATGAAAAATACCAACCAATCGGTTTCCTATTTTGGTGGCAAACCGAACCGAACCGAACCGAACCAAATGCAGTTTGGTTCGGCCGATTTTCGGTTTCCTTATAACCTATTTTAACCCCTAAAATCACATTCAAAAAGAACTATAAACTGCTCACAGGTAATAATAAAAAAGAGAATTACAAATGCTCAATCCAACAATAGAATCACTCTATCAAAAATTGCTCCAAATCAGAAACTGCTCTAGTACATAACTCCCTCAAAAGTGCCATAATTAGTTTAATATGAAGACCAGTAGAGATTACTGACATACTAATGGAGAAATAGTCTAAAGTGCTGCAAGTCATATCTTATAAAAGCAGAACCTTCCATTATCAAAACCAAAGCAATTATCATTATTTTTCATTCCTCTCAATTCCCTTCACATATGAAAAAACCATATCATTTTGAACTGAGTGCAAAACTGAATAGACAAGCAAATCAGCCGATGAGCTTAAGTAGCAGAACCAGACACCAAAAAATGGGGAAGGAGCATATTTACTATTACATGACTTACCTAAGCCTTAAAATAATGCCTCATCTAATAATAATTCACAGTTGTATGGCATATACAACCTATGATTCTACACTATTGATAGGCAGTACCCAGACACCATCACCATATATGTATAGTCAGTTCAGTATCCAAGCCAACAAATACTGGAACTCTAGAATGGCTATTGACAGTAAAATCAGTTTTGATACTGTTAATAGATTACACGTAGGCTGCAAGGCTAAAAGCATAGAACAACATAACTAATAATCAAAAAACAAAAAGCTATAACAGAATCATAGTAGCAAGCTATTTTTTTGTTTTTGTCTTTAAAATCACTCTATCACTCTTTGAACTACTCATAACTAATAATCAAAAATAGAATTATAAACACTTAATCCAACAATAGAAATATAGAATTATAAATCCACTAGCATTATAAAACCAGTAGAATCATAATCAATCCAAAGTTTAGCAAGGCCAAGTGTACCAACTACCAACTAAAACAGAAATTGTTCAAAGCTAAAATAAACAAGTCTGCAACAAGAACAAATTACAACCACAACTAGATTTCCAGCAGCACTAGAAAGATAAAATAAACTAGAACTTATAACCAAATTAAATCAGCCAAGTGTCAAATCAAATCAGCCATAATTTAAGACTCAACTTAGCTAACAAATTAAATCAGACCAGCCACAGTAGCCACCATGATTAATCAGATTCAGCACCAGAGTCATCATCATTAGGCTGCGGGGTTGGTGCAATTTCTGCACAATAAATTAATAGTTAATTAGTACTCATCAATATATAATTATATATTAGATAAGAACACATATTAACAAATTATAAAAGATAAAATAAAAGATAATTTGTATACCTGATTCCAACTTCTCAAAATCTTCAATGAGCTCCTCAAAATCAGTTGACAATGGTGAAGAGCGAAACCAATTCTATGTACAAATTAAAGCTTCCACTGTCTTTGGAGTTAGAGAACTCCTATAATTGTTACATACCCTTCCCCCGGTACTAAAGGCAGATTCTGAAGCTACTGTAGACACAGGCATGGCCAATACATCCCTAGCTATTTGGCCAAGTGTAGGATATTTGGTAGAATTTATTTTCCACCAATTTAGGATATCAAAATTATGAGTTGTCTTCTCTAAAGCCTCCATGAGATACAAATCCACCTTATTCTTATTCATGCTCTCACTAAGATGCATGTCTTTCTCAAATTCCAAAGCAAAGGAAGAATTTTCTGCAGCTGCCAAATCTATTGCATCCATCTCATGTGATGATTGTGCCATTGTTTGAGTTTGACCAGCATTATTCAAGAGTTTATAGCTGTCAAACATCTTGTTGAATGTCTCTTTCACTCTTCCACTCAAAAATTCAGCATCCTCCTTTTCATAAAGCTTCTCAAAGCTCCACTCTACAAATCTAAACTTGTACCAAGGATCAAGAACCACAGCAATAAAAATCATCATGTTGATATTTTTAATGTTACCCCAATACTTATCATGCTTGGCTTTCATTCTCTCAGCCATGCCCCCAAGCAACGGATCTAAACTTCCAGCCCAAGTCTTGAATGTGTTCAATATCAAACAAAACTCATGAAAATATTGGGAAGAAGTCACAAACAAAGAACCTGATACTTTTTTTGTAACATCATGAAAAATCTTCAAAAATCTCACAAACACTTTTGCATTATCCCAATCATCATTTCTAGGAATATCACCTTGCATCAAGGCATATTCTGCATCTCTCTCCCCCAACCTCTTAAATGCCTTTTGAAACTTTAAAGCGCTCTCAAGCATAATATAAGTGGAGTTCCATCTAGTAGGAACATCTAGTTGCATAGTACACTTCTCTTGTATCCTAGCCTCCTTTATTACATTTCTAAATCTATCCATGCGGCTAGGTGAAGCACGCACAAATCTAATAGCATTTCTGATCTTACTAAGTCTCTGAACCACACAGAGTCTCAGCCATTCACCGGTGATCGATGGGAGATCCCTTCTCCAGGGGTTCTCAAAGTGAATACCGATGCTACAACTTTTGAGAAAGATGAAGCTATAGGAATTGGCATTATTATTAGAGATTCAATGGGGGCTTTCATTGCAGCTAAAATAGAGAAGATTTTGGGCGTGATTGATGCCCATCAAGCTGAAGCCATCATAGCTAGGGCAGGGCTTTGATTAGTCTGGGATAATGGAGTGCGATCCTTAATCTTGGAAGGGGATTAGGGGTGTTCATTACCGAACTGGACCAAATTTTACCGCAAAACCGAACCGAAAAAACCAAAAACTGAGCTTAAACCGAAAATTTTGATTTGTTTTTGGTTTTTTTCCGAAAAACCGATCGGTTCGATTCAGTTTTCGGTTCCAAAAATTAAAATCGACCGAACCGAAGATGTATGATATATATACATGTTTCCATATTTACCCTTACTTATATAGTATGTTCACAAATATACCCTTATTACTTAGTTACTTTTGCTGACTCTCTCACTCTCTCTCAGACTCTCACATGGTCATCAGAGATTCACTTACTCTGCTCACTTGACATTTGCTCAGCTACTCAGCCACTCTCACTCTCTCATCACTCTCACCCTAAATCCCTAATTTCCCTCAACTCAACCTGATTCCCTCTCTCTTTTTTCTCTCATAGCCGACACCGTCCAACACCCAACCACCTCATTGGCGTCGCCGTCCAACACCCCAGCCAGGCAGCCACCTCATTAGCGTCGCCATCGTCCACATTCGTGTCACCACCATCCAGCGTCTAGTCCATCCTCACTATTCGGCATCCATCACAGATCCACATCCCATCCCTCACATTCACATCATCGTCATCGCATTGCTGTCCGGCGTCCGTCACAGATCCATGCCATCGTCAAGTACTCCAGTCAGGAAGTCACCGTCCGTTAGACCAGCAGTCACCGTCCGTTAGACCATCACTCTAGTCCGTCTTGATCTGCATTCAAACTTCAAAGAATGTCTGAGGTATTTGATTCTTTCTTTAATTTTTCCCCCTTTTGAGTTCAAGGTTGTTTTCCTATTAGAAGTTCTTGATGCACTCTTCTTTTTTGGTATGCAAATATGTTTCTTTTCTGTGTTAGTGTTAGTGTTGTGTAATTGTTGTGTTAGTGTTAGTGTTGTGTTAGTGTTTCTTGTGTTAAGGAGGCTTGCTTAGAAGAAGTGTTGGTGAGCCTGAAGAATAGGTGGTTCAGAGATTGCGGGTTGAGGCTGAGCTTGAGTCTGTGACTCTGTGTGTTTGAGTCTCTGTGTTTGTGACTGAGAATGTGTTTCTTTGTCATGTAATCATGTGATTTTTTTAATCATTGATAAATCTAATGCTATCATATAATATTCTATCCTTTTACTTGTTCTATGGGCTGGTGATAAATCTATGGATTGTGCTATGATGTTGTTCATTCAGTTCTAAAGGTTAAATCTTGATTTAGCTTTGATGTTGTTGATTCATGTGTTTTCAGTTTTGCTTGGATGGCTCTAGCTAGTAGCTTCTAGTTATTAGTGATGTGCTACATAAATTAATTAGATGCTTGGAATTTCAATCTCACATAAGTCTTTCTTCATTTTTAGTTATCAATGGGTAGCAGTTTTTAAGAGTAATGTGTGTTAGTTCTTATTAGTTTATTGTATCAGTTTTCTATTCAATATTTTTGGATTTTGATTTTTTTAATGGTTACTAACGGGCTTGATTCATTTGCAGGCAGAAAACACTCAAAATAATGAAAGAAACACAACTGGAAATGCAGAATCCATCCGGTCTTCAACAGAAACTAGTGCGGCGTAGGCTAGAGCCCAAGTTCCCAAGCCTGATAAGAAGAAGAGGAAGGTTACAGAAACTCCAGCTAATGATGAAGATAATGATGATTCGGATCCGGGTAAGAGAAAACCCTATAGACCTAGATCTTGGACTTGGGAACATTTTACTAGAGATCCTAATTCTAAGGGATCCAATCCTAGGGCTAAATGTAATTGGTGTGGGGCAACTTATGCATGTGATTCTCATAGAAATGGTACAACTAATATGAGATAACATTTGTTGAATCAATGTAAGAAATTCCCTAAAGAACTTGACCCTAATCAATCTATACTTAGTCTCCAACAACTAAAAAAGGAACAGGGGAAAGGGGTTGGTAGTGCATTTGCTGTTGTATCTTTTGATGTTGATGCATGTAGAAATGCCCTTGCTAGGATGATCATTGTGGAGGAATTGTCATTCAAATTTGTTGAGGGTGAGGGATTTCGCTATTTTATGAGTGTTGTGCAACCTAAGTTGTCTATTTCGGGAAGGATTACGGTTGCTAGGGATTGTTGGAATCTCTACATGAATGGGAAAAATAAGTTGAAATCTGTTTTTGGTCAATCAAATGAAAGTGTTTGTCTTACTACTGATTTCTGGAGTTCTGTGCAAAATTTGAATTATCTTTGTCTTACTGCACATTTTATTGATAATGATTGGAAATTGCAAAAGAGAATTATCAATTTTTGTCTTATCAAGAATCATAAGGGGGAAACAATTGGTAGAAAGATTGAAAGATATCTTTTAGGATGGGGGATATCTAGAGTATTCACTATCACTGTTGATAATGCTAACTCCAATGATCTTGCTATTTGTTACTTAAAAAGTATGGAGGATTGGAATTCACATCCATTGAAAGGAGAGTATTTGCATGTTAGGTGTTGTGCACATATTTTAAACCTTGTTGTTAATGATGGTTTGAAAGAAATGCATGAATCTATTAGTCAGATCAGAAATGCTATTAGATTTGTGCGTGCTTCACCTGGCCACATGGATAGATTTAGAAATGTAATAAAGGAGGCTAGGATACAAGAGAAGTGTACTGTGCAACTAGATGTTCCTACTAGATGGAACTCCACTTATATTATGCTTGAGAGCGCTTTAAAGTTTCAAAAGGCATTTAAGAGGTTGGGGGAGAGAGATGCAGAATATGCCTTGATGCAAGGTGGTATTCCTAGAAATGATGATTGGGATAATGCAAAAGTGTTTGTGAGATTTTTGAAGATTTTTCATGATGTTATAAAGAAAGTATCAGGTTCTTTGTTTGTGACTTCTTCCCAATATTTTCATGAGTTTTGTTTGATAATGAACACATTCAAGACTTGGGCTGAAAGTTTAGATCCGTTGCTTGGGGGAATGGCTGAGAGAATGAAAGCCAAGCATGATAAGTATTGGGGTAACATTAAAAATATCAACATGATGATTTTTATTGCTGTGGTTCTTGATCCTCGGTACAAGTTTAGATTTGTAGAGTGGAGCTTTGAGAAGCTTTATGAAAAGGAGGATGCTGAATTTTTGAGTGGAAGAGTGAAAGAGACATTCAACAAGATGTTTGACAGCTATAAACTCTTGAATAATGCTGGTCAAACTCAAACAATAGCACAATCATCACATGAGATGGATGCAATAGACTTGGCAGCTGCAGAAAATTCTTCCTTTGCTTTGGAATTTGAGAAAGACATGCATCTTAGTGAGAGCATGAATAAGAATGAGGTGGATTTGTATCTCATGGAGGCTTTAGAGAAGACAACTCATAATTTTGATATCCTAAATTGGTGGAAAGTAAATTCTACCAAATATCCTACACTTGGCCAAATAGCTAGGGATGTATTGGCCATGCTTGTGTCTACAGTAGCTTCAGAATCTGCCTTTAGTACCGGGGGAAAGGTACTTAACAATTATAGGAGTTCTCTAACTCCAAAGACAGTGGAAGCTTTAATTTGTACACAGAATTGGTTTCGCTCTTCACCATTGTCAACTGATTTTGAGGAGCTCATTGAAGATTTTGAGAAGTTGGAATCAGGTATACAAATTATCTTTTATTTTATCTTTTATAATTTGTTAATATGTGTTCTTATCTAATATATAATTATATATTGATGAGTACTAATTAACTATTAATTTATTGTGCAGAAATTGCACCAACCCCCGACCTAATGATGATGACTCGTGTCTGAATCGATTAATCATGGTGGTCATTGGCTGGTCTGATTTAATTTGTTAGCTGATTTGAGTCTTAAATTATGGCTGATTTGATTTGACACTTGGCTGATTTAATTTGGTTATAAGTTCTAGTTTATTTTATCTTTCTAGTGCTGCTGGAAATCTAGTTGTGGTTGTAATTTGTTCTTGTTGTAGACTTGTTTATTTTAGCTTTGAACAATTTCTGTTTTAGTTGGTAGTTGGTACACTTGGCCTTGCTAAACTTTGGATTGATTATGATTCTGCTGGTTTTATAATGCTAGTGGATTTATAATTCTATATTTCTATTGTTGGATTAAGTGTTTATAATTCTATTTTTGATTATTAGTTATGAGTAGTTCAAAGAGTGATAGAGTGATTTTAAAGACAAAAACAAAAAAATAGCTTGCTACTATGATTCTGTTATAGCTTTTTGTTTTTTGATTATTAATTATGTTGTTCTATGCTTCTAGCCTTGCAGCCTGCATGCAATCTATTAACAATATCAAAACTGATTTTACTGTCAATAGCCATTCTAGAGTTCTAGTATTTGTTAGCTTGGATATTGAACTGACTATACATATATGGTGATGGTGTCTGGGTACTGCCTATCAGTAGTGTAGAATCATAGGTTGTATATGCCATACAACTGTGAATTATTATTAGATGAGGCATTATTTTAAGGCTTAGGTAAGTCATGTAATAGTAAATATGCTCCTTCCCCATTTTTTGGTGTCTGGTTCTGCTACTTAAGCTCATCGGCTGATTTGCTTGTCTATTCAATTTTGCACTCAGTTCAAAATGATATGGTTTTTTCATTGAGAGGAATGAAAAATAATGATAATTGCTTTGGTTTTGATAATGGAAGGTTCTGCTTTTATAAGATATGACTTGCAGCACTTTAGACTATTTTCTCCATTAGTATGTCAGTAATCTCTACTGGTCTTCATATTATACTAATTATGGCACTTTTGAGGGAGTTATGTAATAGAGCAGTTTCTGATTTGGAGCAATTTTTGATAGAGTGATTCTATTGTTGGATTGAGCATTTGTAATTCTCTTTTTTATTATTAGCTGTGAGCAGTTTATAGTTCTTTTTGAATGTGATTTTAGGGGTTAAAATAGATTATAAGGAAACCGAAAACCGGCCGAACCAAACCGCATTTGGTTCGGTTCTGTTCGGTTCGGTTTGCCACCAAAACAGGAACTGATTGGTTGGTATTTTCCATCAACCGATTGGTTTGGTTCGGTTGGTTTTTTGTCCAAAACCGATCCGAAACCGACCGCGAACACCCCCTAAATAGGCCCCATCTTTTAAATTTCTCTGTCCCATTAATAGTTGGATTGATGTTGCAAGTTCACTGACGCTCTCATGAAATGACAGATTTAGTATACAGCCAGTGGACTATGAATGAACCAAGCAGATAGTGGAATTTTCTTTAGAGAAAACATTGGTTTGGAGCGTTGATAAATTTTCTTATTATAAGGTCTTATAATAATAATTTCTCATGAAATGACAGATTTAGTATACAGCCAGCGGACGATGATGTGCATATTTTGGTCAAAATTTCAGGTCCACTAATCTCCCATATAGTGGAATATCCTTTGGAGAAAACATTGGTTTGGTTTTGTTGCGTTTATTTTGATCAAGCTATGTAATTCATATATGTGAAAAGTGTCAAAAATAAAGATTTTATTAATCATGACAAGGAGGGACAAAATGGAACTGAACCTAGTTACTTTATGTAAGCCAAGTTTTTTCATATGGAATTATAATTTGTGATAGCAATTTTAATTTTTTATTTTTTTGACAAGTTTCTTATTATGTTGACATGCAGATATGAAGAAACAAAGGCTAGAAGAAGAAAACCAAGTTGATGCTGCAAATATCAATGCAAAGCATTTCAGGTTCCGTGAGATAGCAACCGCAACAAAGAATTTCCGTCAGGAATGCCTGCTGGGTGAAGGAGGCTTTGGCAGAGCCTACAAGGGGATAATTCCTGCAACAGGCCAGGTCATAATTAATAATAAAGGCTTTCAGTTTTGAGCATTTTAAAGTGCATATAATAGAAACTCAATGGTTAATAATTAGTTAATTGCTCTTTTTTGCTTCTGTTTTTTTCACTTTGCTTTTTTCTTTGGGCTCTTCAGGTTGTGGCCGTCAAGCAACTCGACCGACATGGGATGCATGGCAGCAAGGAGTTTCTTTCTGAGGTTCATACGCTAAGTCTCGTGCACCATGAAAATCTTGTCAACCTCATTGGTTATTGTGCTGATGGGGATCAACGTCTTTTGGTGTATGAATTCATTCAAGGCGCTACTCTAGAAGATCGTCTTATTGGTAGGTTCCCGTTTTGTTCTCTGTATGTATAACCTTTCATCAAATTTTCACCATATATTATATGTCATCAATGCTGTATAGATAGAAAAAATTGCCGGGACTTTTGATAGAAAGTTGATTGATGAACTAAAGTAGTACGAGCCATTAATATGTTACATATAAACACTTTCGATAGAAAATTACTAGATTGTTAGATGAAATAAAGTAGTACAACTCAATAATTCATTTAAAAAGCAATTTAAGATGCCACAGGCAAATAAATTTAGGTAAAAATTCTTACTATGGAGCATTTTTCTTGTTTATTTACCATGTTCTCTCTTGTTTTGATATGACCGTGGGTACTTCTATTGTTTCAATCTAAAGTATGTAGAAATTGTGTGGTTTCTGTGGCAGGGAGTAAAGGGGATCAACCTCCACTAGATTGGTACGCCAGAATGAAAGTGGCAGGTGCTGCTGCTAGAGGACTAGAGTACTTGCATGACAGTGCCAATCCCCCAATCATATACAGGGACTTGAAACCCTCTGACATATAGCTGGACAGTGATAACAATGCAAAGCTATTTAATTTTGGGCTGGGCCAGCCTGGTGGAGATAAGGTGAACCTTGCACCTCCACGGGTTATGGGTACCTATGCTTACTGTGCTCCTGAGTATGTAAGAACGGGTCAACTCACCTTGAAATCAGATGTGTACAGTTTTGGAGTTGTGTTGCTTGAGCTCATAACTGGAAGAAGAGCAGTTGACACCACAAGACCGAACGAAGAGCAAAACTTAGTTTCATGGGTATGTTATGCTAACTCTGTTGGGTATCCCTTTTCGCACTCTGCATGAGAATGATGATGATATGGTGGTTATAAACCAGTGTCCAGCAGCTTCATTGATCCCTTATACACGTTTAGATAATGCTACTCATGTCTGCTTAGTTACAAACACATCACTTTGCATCTGTACAGTTTTTTTTATCTGATTATAGTTGGTCTCAGCAAATTTTGTGCATACCTGTATACAAATCATTCGTATATAAATCAAGTATACAAAGTTTTTTGCGCAAAGTTTTTTTTGGGAAAACTTTCCATTTCAAGTATACAAATCAATTTATGACGTATGCCAAAGACTGGTGAATCATACTAAAAGTTTTTCTTTCTTTATTAGCATACGTGTTGAAGATTAATTTGCAGGCTTAAAGTGAAAATTTTCTACTTAAAGGTGCTCTTAGAGCAAGAAACTCTGCATTATTTATTTTCAACATTTTGACTTTGTGAATCATTCGTATCTCTAATTCTAACTACATCTTTAATACATCATAGCATAGTATAAAGGAAGATTTTTCTTACTTTTCAGCACATAACAATTTCTATCCAAAAACCTCTCCATACTTGTAATATGAGATGATGGCATGATGTGCACCAAGCATTTTCTTATGTCTTTATGATGTATATATTTGCTATTGCCACTGAGCAGGCACAACCCTTATTCAGGGATCCGAAGAGATATCCAGATATGGCAGATCCACACCTTAATAAAAACTTCCCAGAAAAGGATCTGAATCAAGCTGTTGCAATAGCAGCCATGTGCTTACAGGAGGAAGCAGAAGCCCGTCCTTTGATGAGTGATGTTGTGAATGCTCTGAGTTTTCTTTCCGTGGTTCCTCCTCCTGCACCTCTTCCGCATGCCACCTGTGTCTCCAAGAAGAGTGCTGCCGGTCAAGGCCGAAGTGGAAGTGAAAGTGAAAGCGAGAGTGGAAGCGAAAGCCAAAGTGGAAGCGAGAGTTCTTACTCCAGATCGAGCCACAAGAGCAGCACAAGATCAAGGAATAGAAGACTCAGCTCAGATTCAGAAAGTGGAAGTTTTTCTTCCAGCTACAGAAGCAGCAGTAGCAAACATCATGGTGGTGGTGAATTAAGCCAGAAGAAGACAAGCAGAAAGTCTTCTACCAGAGAGTTAAGCCAGAAGAGCAGCAAAAAAACTTCTGCCAATAAAGACTTGAGCCAGAAGAGCAGCAGAAAAACTTCCATCAGGGATTTGAGCCACAAGAGCAGTAGGAAATCTTCCGTGAGAGTTTTGAGCCACAATAGCAGCATGGTGTCGGATGATGGAAGCGTTTCCATGAGCCGCAATAGCAGCAGCGTGGCCTCAGAGGATCTGTTTGAGCACAGTGGCAGCAGGATGTCACGAGGGAACGTATCTTTTGGCCTTATCAGCAGTGGGAGTGTTAACAGCAGCAGAATGAGTGGGGAGGACGGGAGCATGAGTAGCAGCATGAGATCAGATGAGGAAAGTGGTCGCCCTTTTGATCGTGGTAGCAGCAGTGGATCGGATGAGGGAAGTGTTCATTCACGGCGAAGTTTATATCAACCTCGCTGGTTGGTTGCCACTGCTTGTGGTGAGATGAATCACTAGGCATGTGCAAGTACTTTGACATGATGCATTGCAATTCTTTCTGTCAAAGTCTCTCTGGTTGAGCGATGCATCAAGGATAAGATAGCCATATGTGGAATTCTTCTCGAAACTGAAACTTGAAAAATCAAGTGTCCCTTTATTTGTATTTGTTTTGTTTAGTAGGCCACGTGTATAGTTGATTTATAGCTACCTTTGGTTCAAGAACTAGAGTGAAGATAACCGTAAATTTCCATAGGGCAACTGTTGCCATTATTGGAGGGGTGATACCCTATTTGTTTTACGTTATCAATGCAATTCCGATGTTATCTATGTTGTTGCATGTGTATGTATGTGACAAGTGACAATTCATAATATGGGCATGGATTTTTCTGTTCTTGGGCTTAGGCCTCGTATTGTTACCAACAAAATTAAAATAATATAGGCATGGATGAGTAATGTTGAAGAGACTCATTTTTCCCCACATTGGAGTTGCTAGTTTGACCACGTTAAGGGCATTTACCTTGTAGCAATATAAACTCACCCAATATTGACATTCACTGTTGCACGAATTTTAGAGACTAGTCATCCGATAGTGAGATTTTAGCTACTAGCGATACTTCTAAGGATTACCAACATCAAATGTAGAACTCACCGACGGTCATAGTCTCAGAGTTCAGATCAAAAGCATCGGTCGCACAAATTTCTACTGAGCCAATGAATGTACAGCCTATATACCTTGTGACAAGGTCGTTCCAGAACGAGGCATTCAACTTCGGTTGTTATTGTGGACTAATGTGTACCATCACGTGAAAGGGAAATCGCTCCAGGTCTTCTTGTTTCAAGCAGTTAATTAAATGGATGAGCCTAGGAGTTGAACCCAAAGTTAGAGCGATGCATGAGCCAACCAAGTGAACCAATCACCTAAAGATAGCTAAGGGGGTATTTGAATAATAAAAGAAGTCTCCGTACAATTGTGATGCCGCAGGGATAAAGAAATCACATCTCCTAGTGAAAGCAAGCAGACAAAAGAAGAGCATTTCATAGTATTTGTCCAACTCTGCCTTTTGGCACCGTTTATACCATCCTGAGGACTATGTCTCTGTTTATCTGGCCAAAACTTGTATTTTCTCTTGGTCCATTCTATGAAACCATCGCAACGCCAACATAATAAACAAGAAACAGAACACTAAGACGGCATTCTTTAGCCAATTCATGTGCCTTAAGCATATTCATTTGCCTCTCTATGAAAATATTCAATTATTCAGTACTTGTATATAAGTACTTGCATAAAGAAGGACATAACAATTTCTATTTTCTCAGCATTACTCCTTAAAGAATGGGAGGCGAGGTAATACTAGTTGCTATTGATACCAGCAAAGAAATGAGCAGCGACTGTGCACTGGAATGGACCATACAAAATGTGACAAAGGCTGAGGACTCCTTAATATTGCTTGCTCTTCTTCCTTCATGTGGAGATCCTAAACCAAATTTCAATCAAAGGCGTCGATATCTAGTAGCACGTTATTTTCTTTGTTGTATGTTTTCTTGACCATTTTATAAATGTTCGTTTTCATTTTCTGTATAAGCTTTTGGCTTTGTAATGTTCATTGCTATCATGTTTCCTTTCTTGATGGTAGGTGGTACTAGCTGGCACCATGAAGGAAGCTCTTTAGATCCTTTTGATGAAAGTAAAAGGGACGCCTTTTGCCAAATAAACTACGTATATGACCGTAAGATGCAGCAGCTATGTCTAGCCAACAATCTGATGGAGGTAAATATGTTTAGAACTTCACCACTTGGCTTAAATCAAGATAGCTTCTTTCAATTTCGAAATATTGCTTTGATCTAGGTGTGCTGCGAAGTGAAAGTTATTCTTGATGCTCACCTGGGTTCTGTCACCGCAAAAGCCAAAGAACTTAAAGCCTCATGGGTGATACTTGATAGGTGCTCTTTCACTTGCTTTTATCTTATTATTTGCAGGATAGTTATATCTATGAATGAGTTGGTCAGTTTTGGCCTGCCAAACAGAAGAATTAGCACTTGAAGGCATTCATTTGAGTAAATAGGTATTTGGTAACGAATTACTAGAACAATATGCAAAAACTAACATGTTTTTATGGTTATAGACTCTTGAAGAAGGAAGCTGATCACTGCATTAAACAACTGAATTGCAATGTTGTACTCATAGATCATGCTATTCCAAGAATACTTAAAGCAGTAAATCCATTGGCTGGAGAAAAACTTGGTGAGAGTAGGAACCAATATAAACCAAGAGAAAGAGCTATGCTTGATGTGGTTCCTAATATCTTTGATAACAAAAGTGCAACAACTCTAAGTAGCTCTGATAGCAAAAGTGCAGCAACGCTAAGTAGTTCTGATAGCAAAAGTTCCACTTTTGGAACTTTATATCAGTGTAAAACCAACCGTTCCCCAGTCAATGGTTCTCATGCTTTGCTTTCTCTGAACTCGGAGTATTTAAATGAAGATTTTGAATATCTGGAAACAATCAACATTTCAACTTTAGATATCAAGTCCAAACGTGTAAACAAGATCTCAAGCTGCAATATTGACGAGTTGAATCACAAAGCAGCCACTAGACCCATTCAGGGAGAAGCTGAAAGCTCCATTGATATTTTTGGGACTCAAAGCTGTAAGAGATTCATTTCCATGACTTGTCACCAAATTAGAAAACATTGCAATATATTCAATGTATGATAATTTCTTTGCTATTTATGAATCATGAGGCAGTTGATAGAAAGCATCATTTTGAAAGAACAGACAAACCGCCAACTCCAGATAGAAGATTAGCAGATTCAACTTGCACGAGGCGGGGACTAGATGGCTTGCTTCAGCCAAAAATACCTATAACTAGAAGGGTATCCATGACTATTCCTAATAAACATGAATCAAGGCCTTCCCTTTCTTCCGCTACAGCAGATAGAAACTCAATCATTAGAAAGGCCATCTCCCTTCCCACCACAAGTCCTCCAAACTCTCCTGCTCTTTGCTCCATCTGCAAGCACAAGACACCTATTTTCAGAAAAGCAGCGAGGAAGTTCACCTATAGAGAGATAGAAAAGGCAACTGATGGATTCTCAAAGACCAACTTCATGGCGGAGGGTGTGTATGGCTGCGCTTTCAGAGGGGAATTGCCTGATGGACAGGTCATTGCAGTGAAGCAGTATAAGAAACTGGAGGCAGTTGCAACTTCAGAATTCTGTCTGGAAGTCGAAACACTTGGCTGTGCCCAGCACAGGAATCTGCTTATATTGGTGGGCTACTGCATTGACACAGAAACAGAATGGCTTCTAATATACGAATTTGCTTGCAATGGTTCCTTAGACATGCATCTGCATGGTAAGATTGAAATAGATGTCACAGATACTAGTACAATCCGCAGTCATGAACATACGCAAATTTTACATTCCACTTCTTCGAAACCACTAATGTAATTTGATTGGCTGAAAGTACATATATACTCTCGTGTGTGTGTGTGTGTGTGTGTGTGGAAACAGAGTCAAACCAAGTGATGGCTTGGCAAGAGAGGATGAAGATTGCAGTAGGCGTTGCAAGAGGCCTGAGATACCTCCATGAAGATTGCCCAGCGGGTTGCATTGTACACCATGACTTGAGACCCAGCAACATTCTCCTCACTCATGACTTTGAGCCTATGGTATGTATAGATCAAAATACTTATTCATTTTGGAATTTGGACAATCTCAGTTGAGCAGCTGAAATTAGCAACGATATTAATTCAGTGGAGACTACATGATCCTAACGATTACATATCATTTCACAAAGATTGGAGATTTTGGTCTTGCAAGATGGCAACTTAATGCTCAATTAGCTGAGGAGACACATCTAATTGGTACATTTGGGTATGAGCAGCCTGTAACACTCCATTTAATGACAACAACATTTTCAGTCAATGTATGTCTTTGCAGCAATATACGTTATTATGATAATAATTTGTGCACTATATTTTCTTCAGCCACTTAGCTCCTGAATACATACAAACCGGCCAATTCACAGAGAAAGCTGATGTCTATGCATTTGGAGTTATTTTATTGGAGCTTTTAAGCGGCTTTAGAGGCATGGAGCTCTCAATAAAAATAGGCTTACAATCTCTGTCAGAGTGGGTGAGTTTCCTGCTCCAATGAAAAATGATAAAGGGTTTTAGACAAGGGTATTTACAATTTAGTTCAAAATACAAGTCACAAACTAGTATAACAATACAAACAAGAAGGCAATTGTTGCGAGGCCTTTTAATCATAACAATACCTGAGGGTTAATCTTATAGCAATATCTGTAAAGATACTCTAAATACCAAAAAACTAGCATAACGTTAACTTGGCCTAAATGTTACAGGGTAGTGCAATGCTTCGGAAGAAAAATGCTAATGAGTTAGTAGACTCTAGATTGAATAGCAACTACGTGGAAAGAGAAGTAGAGTGCATGATGCATGCTGCTTATTTATGTATTTCACCTCATCCAGAACAGCGACCAAGGATGTCCCAGGTCCAATACCCTTCACTAGATTTTAGTGCGTACTTTTTGACTGATTATTATACCTTGAAAATTCTCTCAACAATATTTGTAATTCTTGGCCCACAAATTCTTACCAAGCTTTATTTGATGAACAGGTATTGAAAATACTAGAAGGGGATTTAACCATTGACAGTGCTTCAATTTATCAAAGCTCAAAAATATTTAACAATGAATCACTTAGACCAATCAAGCACACCGAGGGTCATGTGAAGCTTAGTCAAAATAATGACACAAATTTGCATGTAGACAGTGACCTATTTAGCATTTCTAATCCAAGGAGACGCGCTAGTCATATTGAAGAGAATGACATCCATTGGAAACCTGCACCTATTACTACTATAGATTATGAAAGTTACTTACGAGGGTCCCTGGCCAAATTTGTTCAAAACTCGAAGTGACTTCATCAGGCCGTAAAACTTTCTTTTGTAATGCAGCATTGTTCCTACTTCCTTTGTGTATTTAAATTCTTTATTCTTTATATTATTGTTATGATTTAGCCACCAAAATAGGCCTCATCTTTTAAATTTCTATCTCCCAATAATAGCTGGATGCATGCTGCTTTTTGCAAGTTAAACTGTCATTCTCATGAAATGATAGATTCAACTTGGACAAAAAATTCATGAGTTAATGATTTATCTTTTTTTTTATACATTATTTTTATTTTTTTAGAAAAAGAATTATCTAATAGCTGGAAGTGAGCATGACAGAAAAATAGCTGTTGGAGTTTGGGATTGCTTTCTGTTGGAGTTAAATATTTTATGTGTTGAGTATTCGTCCGGCGCTTATTCTTTCGTAGATTTGGCTAACAAAACATAATTTGAAATGGCGTGAAACTTGATGAGAAGGACCTTTGCGTTTGGTGAATTTGTAAGTGTTTATTGCTTCGAATCTCCGGCTGCTAAAATTTTAAAACATCTCAGATTCTGTTACTTGCTCTATAGGCTTGGAGTTTCTGCTTTCGAAAGTCATTATTGCCTTGCGTCTGCTTCCTATAGCCTAACAGCAAAAATATGGTTAAATTAGTCTGTTTGTCCCTGAAGCATTTGACAACATGTCTTTACACTTTGAAAGTTTCTAAGTGAGTCTCTAAATTTATAAAATATTTATAACTAGATTCTTAGACATAATATTCATTAAAAATCTATTAATAAAAACAAAATATTTGTAGTTACCAACTCAACAAATATATAACACATAGAATGACATCTTAGAATATTTCATTTTTATTGAAAAATTTTTGTACAGAGGTTTGTGCTTAAAGACTTAATTACAAATGTTTAATAGATTAAGGAACTCAATCACAAACTTTTAAAACATGGAATCTAACTAAAATTTTTCAAAAAGTTTGGGAATTAATAGATTAATTTAACCTAATATATCTGGACCAAATATAGAAATATCTTGGGAAAAACTTCAAGAAAATGAGAGTGCAATCTCTTTTCAAGACTTGCTCAAAATTACAATAAAATGCCAATGTGCATTATATGCAACAAATTCCACAACCTGTCATAATAAATAACTGATTTTTTATTCTAAGAATTATGACTAATAATCAAATTCTTTTGTGTGTGGTTTATTTCAGAATAGTACTGCGAAATTAGGAAGTTACAATGTGTAAAATTAAGAGAGAAAATAAAGCAGCAATGACATCAAGTTGCAATTACTATAACATGCTTTTGTATCGAAGAGTTAGATGACTACAACATTTTCTTTTTAGCATGATTGCAACAACAGTTCAAAAGCAAAACACCACTTTGCTCAAGTATAACCATTGAGCTTAATTATCTTTTGGATCCTTTTAAGAGAGGAAACACACAGATTTCCAGTGCAGTACACCACATGAACATTTTATTTTTGGATCCTCCTAAACCATCAGAAATCTTAACTAGGTCTAGGACCACACCAAGATCAATGACCGAGCAAGAGAATAATGAAGAAAATAACATACTATATACATCTTTATATTCTAGTTACCATGATGCTCTACTATCAGATCTCATATGTCAAATTGGAGTCAATTCCCAAGGTTTGGAGGTTGATGTCAGTCATTGATGCTCTCTCATAGGCCTGCTTTGCCTTATGCCATTTTATAGAGTTGTCAAAATTTGAAAATCATCTAATAGTATGGTACATTTCGCACGAAAATAGAAGATTGAATTGCAGGAGGAATGGAACACAGAAGGGTGAGGTAGGAGAAGAGAGTGTGTGATCAAGGAGCATTCTGATACCAAGTACATGCATTAACCCAACGTCATCACTTCTTAGAACTGTACACAGAGGAGAAAAACTGAACATAGTGACGGTCCTAACAATGGTGGTCAATCACCTTGATTCAACTGGAAACCAGACTAGCTTGCAAGCATTACTAGTTGTGACCAAGAACAAAGGTGAAGGCATCATCCTAGAAAGTGATCACAATTTAAGAAGTGATCCCATATCAATTTTAAAGTATCTTCAAGCATCTTTGAAACCAATGCAATATCAACCTTTTGCACCTATTGGAAAAGGAAAGGAAAGGTATGGAATTGTAAGTCAAATGTATGAATTCACATGTATCCTTCATTCATGCAAAAAGTAAAAACTAGTCAAGTCTAAATTGCATTTTAAAACTGATTAGAGTGATTGTTAATGAGGTCCCTGCATGAACTGTCTAGGTGACAGGTCTATACAATAACATGTTAAAAAAGAGAAGAATATAAACTAAATTTAATACCCTAACAATTTTTTCAAACAGAAATCTGCACCAATTACTGCTTTTCAAAAGTCAATAGTTACATATATGAAGATAATGATTAATGCATAGTCAAAAGCTACGATTGAAGCAGATGATATAATATTGAAAGAAAAAAATTTCTTAACATAACCACGTTAGAAGGATGAAGAATCCTTCAAATATTGGCTGATGCAAGCTGGACCTTCTATCTTTTTTTAACTACGGTATCTTCCTTTTTCTCCTGTTTTCTTTTTTCATTTTTTTTTCTCTCTCTTTATCCTTTCATAAGTAAGATTAAGAATTACCTGCAATACTGAGACAATTCCTTTCAGTTTTAGGTGAACTTCAGATGCAGATTCACCCATTGATGTACGAAAATCAAATCGATCAGCATATCTCACCTTTAGCCTCAGTGAAGGATTTCTATAAGCTTTAGCTATAGTGTGCCAGACCCCAACAACAGAAAACCTGTCTCTAGAAGATGCTTTCCCTAGGGGCCATCTCAAACCACCCTTCACATTTGGATCTAGAACTGCAGACTCAATCAAATTTTGAATGCATTGCATTTCATCATCCTGGAAGAAGAGGGATGACATAAGTTCCATTGCATCATGTCTCTTTCTCAAACTGGCAATAGATCTATGAGTTTTACCGTTCTTCTCATCAAATTCTTAGATTTGAGAAATGTGTATAACCTATGTTTTAATATTCTAGTGTGACATTCAAAAATAAAAGAAAAGAAGGATTCTCCTGTTTGATACCTCAATACAAAATTTAAAGATTATCCACTCGTAATTTTATCCAAATTGGTATAGGAAAATGTTGGCAATGGGATGAGCGTTTTAAATAAAATAATGAATGCAATATAAACTGAAAACAAGGTAAACTTCAGAAGAGAAAAAAAAGAAAGATGCTTACTGTTAGAGCTGCTAAAATCCGTTTGGTGGATAGCATTAACCTCAAATCAATATTCTTAGTAAGACAGGATACATCCATAACCATGTGGCGCACTTGATTTAGTTCAATCTACAATAAGAGATGATATTTTTCAATGTAAGCATGAAAAAGAGATTAAATACATTAAAAAAGGACATAAAAATAGAAGATAAGAAGTATAAAACCTTTTATCAACACTTTTTAATCAATGAATCAAACCATAGACATGTTGACTCTTTAAATGCAGATATTTATAGTAATGATAATGTCATGATGCTTAAAATCTGGACAATAAAGTATTGACTAATTGTACAAAAGGTTTTCAATAGACATATAAAGGGCTCATCTTTAACTTTTTAGGCCAGAAGCAGTCAACATGAGAGCTATTATATAGTTAAGTAACAAAAATGAACATCATCCATTCAACATTGTAGGTTAAAAGCAAAACCTACCTTGTAGAGTTGAAGCTTTTTCTGTTCCTTTATAATGCTACATTTGCAAGAAATAGTTGCCTCTGGTCGGTTGACATCAGACAACTAAATAATAGAAGCAAGAAATTGACAAGTTAAAAGTCAACTTGATTGAATTTGTCCATTGCATGCCTTGAGTAGAAGCATAGGACGAATATACCTTCACATGATATAAATCCTTTTCTGCAGAATCAAGCTCAAGTCCAAGTGCTAGTGGCAACCCTGTTATCATTTTCTCCATATCTAAAGTAGGAATACTTGTGTAAAATATTCTATGTAGCTGTCTCAACATGGTTCCAGTAGCCACATTTTCTCTCACTGCTTCTTGTGTAATTGAAGGTCCCCTGCACAGAACAATATTGATGTAGGTTGTAACACTTACCACTCATACTGTTAGATGAACTTTCTCTATTACTCAAAGGCAATCAAACATGAAAGGGAGGTGTAGGGGAAAAAAAAATTACCCATGGAAGAGAATCTTGCCAAATCTTGCAACCAATGCAGGCTTAACTTGTTCCAATTCCGGGTTCTGGGCCTCCATCTCACTCTTCACATTTTCAAATGAAGAAAGCAAGTCTTCAAGCACTTTAGATGCCACAGCTTCCCAGGGGTTTCTTACATGTGTCCCTATGATGTGTAGGAGACAAGAAACCATCTTTAAACATGCAAGTTAGCAAGAAATCACAAAATGTTAATGGGATATATAACCTTGAGGTTGAGGCTGATGCGTATTGACTAAAATGAGAGGCTTTCCTCCAAATCTGCGCTCCTCAAGTTCCAAAGAAATGGGGCGAAGTTGTAAAGAAGGGGGAAGCTGATTATCATCATCACCATCATCATGATCATGGGAACCAATCACAAACCATTTAGAAATGGCTTTCTTTGCATAGATAATCTTCGAACTTGAGGGTGACTGGGCATGAGAATTAGAGCTTGATGACTTCATTCTAGGGCTTTGCTTGAAGTGGGTCTGGCGAGGAGGCAACTCTGGTGAAGGCAATGGCCTTTCCTTGTCCTTGGAGTGGCGCTTGTGTGGAGGAACGTAAGCCATGTCTCTCACTGAAACTCAGACTGAAACCTCCAAAGAATAAGAATTTAGAATTGGGAAAACCAAACCTACTTCAATGGAACTCAATGCTATCTGCTACCGATCATGAGCACAATAGTTTATTCTGAACTAAATCATCAATAACTAGTGAATAATTATACGCAGGTGACTTAAAATCCAAAAGTTAATAAAAAGAATGCACTTAATTAGAGAGAAGAAAAACATCAAATGGATTACAATTTGCACCTTGATGGAGCAAGCAGGTAAGAGGAGCTACAGAAAAAGGGGCTAGCACCTCTGTAACTTGCCCGTGTCTTTCTTCCTTCTGGTCTTTTTGGTTCCCTTTAGCTTTTATTATTCTTAATTCCTTTCCGGTTCCCTTCAGTCTTCCTTCTAGTCAATGGTTTGCTTTCGATTCATTTTTTTGTTTTTGTTGCTCAGCGTCAGATTAATATCTGCGGCTGCGAAATGGTACTGGGCTTTGACCATACTCCACATTTTTTCAGATAACTGGGCTACCATGAGCATTAGACTTTTGTTTTGGACTTGATGGGCATTAGCTCGAACATGTTTAAAATGACTGGACCCCACTAAGCAAAAAAATTATTGGACCCAGAGACCTTCTTTTTTGGTCGCATTTGTTTTTCTAGGCCTTGCAATCGTAGTGCGTTTGGTTGCACGCAGCAACTGGCCACAATCGATTCTGAGCCCTTCGAATTGATCGTGATTTGTTTGGTTGTTTACTCTTAAAATTAATTGTTATTTATAAAATTAATTCTAAAAAAAGTAAAAAAATTTTATTTTCTATCATAATTATTTTTAGAGAAACTATCAAATATAAATTACTTTATCTCAAAATTAATTTTAATCAAATCAATTTCAACAAAATCAATCCTACAAAAATAAAACTAAATACGTATGTACTCATACCATGAAAATCACTGCAACGAGGCAACTAAAAATTCTCATCACAGTGGAAGAGACTGTAGAAACATGGTTAATATGCTACCTTTGAAAAACCGCAACCCGGATTCGATTTTGAGGATCGAGCCTCCTCCTATCGCCCATGTGTATGTGAGTGTGTAATGACCAAAAAACAAAAATCTTATCACATCAGCTCATAGACTTATCTATACTACTTATAAAACAAAGGTTGCTATTATATGGAAACCTTACAATGCCAAAACCTGGTAAATTCTAAATATTTTAATTTTTAAAAATTTCTAATTAAGAAAATAAATTAAATATGTTTGCAATTAAAAAAAAGCAAGCAAATAAATTGAATGTCATTTAATTTTAGAAAATTTTCAATTACGGAAATAAATTAAATGCGTTTGCAATTAGAAAAAAAAAAAAGAGCAAATAATTTTGGATGAATGGCCCTGATTTGTGTTTTAAAATGAATATATTTTCAATTATAACAAAAAACAGCAATTAATACAAGAGCAAAAAGAAAGAGCAAATAAATTAAATGTGCTTTTAAAAAAAAATTTACTGGGTTATGCATTTTTATTTAATGTAAATTATAATAAAGGACTCAAATAAATAAAACTAATGTAATCGAATTGTTTTTTATTTATTCAACTCTATGTATTAATGGTTTCATTTGTATTTTATGTATTGGATCATTTGGTTTGATTATTTATTTTATTTTATTTTAAATAATTTTTTAAAAGACCACTAAATTACATCAAATTAAATAAAAAGACACTAAATATTTGTTGTGAGATGCCCATCATGTATTTATCATGAACTATGGACCTACTCTAATCACCCAAAAAATACTACGCTACTCTCTTTTTTCTATTCTTAAATGAAATCCAGGTGTTCTGGAATATCAGATCGCAAATTAGTGTTAAAAAAAAAAGTTCCAATTACGCTTCCAAGAAATATCAATCAGACCTCAAGATTGTGCAATAGAATAAAATTAATTGTTAAGAAATTGGCAAATAATTCATAAGGGCAATAGTTGTTGCAGGAAATCATATTAATGACAAGATTTATATTCCTTAAATGAATATAATTCCATTTGATCCTGAAATTTCTTTGAGATTTCAAAGAAGATAATTTTTTGTTACACTTTACTTTGCTATGATTACTAATAAGAGTCAGGGACAATTATTATCATATGTTGGGTTATTTTTGCTAAAACTTATATTCACTCATGGATAATTTTATATAACTGTTTCAAGAGTCAAATTCAAGGGCCAATTGAAGATATTGATATTAGATAACAATGCATATTCATGCAACGAACAAGAAGTGTAGTTTATCAAGAGATATTTCAAAATATTTGAAGTTTAGGTAATAAATTTTAATTTATTTTTTATTTTCTATTCCAAAATGCATTTATATGATAATGATTATTGTTTTTAATTTTAATTTTTTAGTTCATAACTAAACATTATATATAGTTATTTTTTTCTAATTTATACTTATATAGTGTAGTGTAGTGTAGTACGAGAAGTTAAAGATTTCAAATGAATGCGAAGTCGTTAACAGTTTAATTATTTGATTTGCACTTATCTTTTCCTTATTGGATTCCCTATTCTACTTTCATAGTTAATTCATTTGATATGACAATATGTATCAATTTTGTATTTAAATAATAGTTTTGTTACTTTATATTAAAATTAAATTATTTACTTTATCTTACAACTTAATTACATGTTAAATTTTTTAAATTGAAGTAATGTTTTTTAACATGGGCAACAAAACACTAGCTATCTATGTAACATGAATAATTTAAAATAGTCATCATATCTGTATCTGATATGTGTCATATTTGATACTTCACTGATACTTTTAGTTATTTCTAGCTATATTTTAAAAATTTTGCTTTGTTTTTTTGTATTTTTATACATATATAAATGAACATTTTAAAATAATCAATAAAATAAGTGCATTTTAGTATGTTTATGTGCTAGCATTCAAGCAATTATTCCTTTATTTTAATTTAAGATTTATTTTTTTATAATTTTTTTTTACTAATTTTATATCTCTTACTGTAACCGTATCATATTATTTAATTTTTAAATATTGTCATATTCCTGTATCCATATCATATTATATCCCTATCCCATACTATACCCATGCATCATAGCTTATTATGAACATCAATAAAAAAAAAAAAAAAGACTTATTATGAACAAACAATTTCAAAATAAATTATGTTAAATTTGGAAATACTAACGTGGCTTCATGAGAAGCAATTGGTTTCCCGCCTAAATTTTTATTGACCAAGTATGCTTTATTTATTTATTTTTTATATATTTGCTAATTGAATCCATGATTTTTACTGATTGTAACTCATACTAATAGCATGATATTTATATTTATGCAAATGCACTTAATTTTAACAATCAGTTTTCATTTCTATTGTGTGAAAAGGAAATATTGGCAATTTCCATTTCATGCACATTTAACGGAAAAAAAAATATATGTCCGTTCCAAGCTCTTCAATGTCATTTATTATTGATTGTTGATATATTATAGCAATCACTCATTAGGAAAAAAAATTTTAAATGTATATGCACTTATTTTATTTAAATGTATATGCACATAATAATAATCAATTTAAATATACATGTACTTAATCTGAGTAAGTATTCTTTCTAATTAATACTCTAATTATGTTTAATTGATACACCAAATACGCTTTTATTCTGGATTTTTCTTGCAGTAGATTATATTTCTTGACTCTTCTTTCTCCTGCATAGCCTTCAAAAAATTCTCGAGTTCAAGTTTTAATCTTTTATATTTCATTATGTGTGTAAAGATTTTTGTTCAACCAATTTTTCCTTCTTTTTTTGGTAAGATGCTTTCCTTTCATTCTTATTTTGTATAAAATTGTAATCTTTTTCATGATTTGATCTTAATTTCTTATTCTTACTCTGAGGTGTTAATCTTTTCTTCTTCTTCTTCTTTATTTTTCAGCTTTGCTCTATTAATTTCTATCGTATGGATGCCAAATACGGAACTCCAATAGCATCGTTGAGTTGTTCATTTTCCTAATGTTCGCCTATTGTTTATATATATATATATATATATATATATAGAGAGAGAGAGAGAGAGAGAGAGAGAGAGAGAGAGCTTATTATATAAGAGGAATAACTTATTATAAAAATGAGAAGAGCAAATTTGGGTCTTATAATCATATATGTATGGTCAAGATTTAAAGTTGTTTAAATTTCATATAATCACTTAAAAAAGTTATGTAACTTTATTTTTTAATTTTGACCATTCACGTAAGATTTAATAATCAAGATTTTCTCCCCTCACTTTCATAATAAATCACTTTTCTCATGTGATATGCTTCCTCTCTCTCTCTCTCTCTCTCTCTCTCTCTCTATATATATATATATATATATTCAATCATCTAAAGCTTTGATCAATTTTTTTTATGTTTTGCCCAATGAAGTTCATCGAATATTTGAAGTTTTAGTAAGTCCATTGAAACATATTTTGTTCATCTGAATCATTTTTAATTTGATTTATAACTTTCGATTCTTGAATTTTTTTTCTTTTATGTTGAATTTGTTGATATTGATTTTAGGTTTTCTAGTATGTGAACCATGGCTTCTTCGGGTGGCAAACTAGCAGGTACTTTTGTTGCTTATTATTTATTTTTTTATTGCTTTTTTATTTTGTTTTTTCTACCTTCTAAACTTTTAAAATATTTTTTTAGTATGTTTTAACCACTCTGTTTTTTTACATTTTTCAATGTGTTTTAAATGTTTTTTCATCATCTTTAGTTCAATATTTTTTAGGTAATTTCATTTTTTCTCCATCCCACTCAAGTTTTAACCTTTTTTTTTCATTTATTGTTATTTTGCATCGGAACTTTGTTTTCTTCCTCTTTTCTACTATTGAGAGATTGTTAACTGAATTCGTTTTTATCATTCATATTCTGTCTTTATTATCTTTTTTTTTTCTTCATCTATTTTGATGTTTTATTTTCCTATTCCGTTTTTTACATTTTCTTTTATTCTTCCATCGGAATATATATATTTGTTGCATATTATACCCCTTTTCTATATTGTCTATTTTCAACGTTGCTGCATTTTCTGTCTATGTTTCTCTATATCTTTATTTTTATGTCATTATTTTTGTATAAATCTTCAATCGGCTTATGATTGTCTATTTTCATTATTGTTGCTTTATCTGTCCATGTTGCTTCTTCTAGCAATTTCATTTTTTTTCTATTTCACTAAAGTTTTAATTTTTTTTTTTTTTGTCTTACATAAGGTAGATCGTTAGGGTTTAAGACTAAGTAATGTTTTCTAGTCCAATGGAGATAAAATTTTTATTCCAGCAATTTCATCTTTTTTCCATTTCACTAAAATTTTAATCTTTTTTTTATTTACTATTGTTGTCCATTCATACTCTCTTTCTTATTCTCTTTTAGATTTAATGCATAACTAATATTATTCTTTAATTTTATTAATTGATCACTCTAATTGATCACTCTAAGTAATATTTTTCTTTTCGTTATATTGATATTATTCTAAATAAATAAATAGTTAAAATAGATGTGTTTAATATTTCAATTTGCTACTTAAGAAATGAAGAATAATATTAACTACCACTTTTCAATTTATTACATTGGATCATGATTGCTTTTGTTTCTAATTTCGAGGAAATTTAAAGTTACTCGAAATATAATTTTATCAGATAAGCTATCTACTATTAAACCTCTCATTCTAGAATCTTTTGAATGATTGATAATTCCTGAATTACTGCTAATGCAAATAATTCATAATTCTAATTAACTCTAGTATCTTTATTTATTTGTGTTCTATTTGATCAAGCAATAATAATTACCCTTTAATTCTGATTGATTCCAATATGGGAATCATTTAAAATTCTAATTGATTCCAATATTTTTATTCCTTAGTAATTATTCAGTCAAGCAATAACAATTTTATCATATTTTTTATTTTTTTAAAAATCAATAATCAATAATCATTATTCAATCAATAATCAATAATAATGCAAACAAATTCAAGCTTCTATCATCGATCTTATTTTTAATAAGAAATTCCACCTCAAGAAGATGACCTTTAATGATATATTATCTTTAACAGTTTATAATTAAAATTAAAAAAAAGGATAAAAATTAACGTTGATTCACTGCCAATATCAATTTTTTTATGTTGTCATATGTAACATCCGATTTCCAAGTTTCGAGTTCGCCTTCGAATTCCACATAATTTTCGACCTCTGACTTCAAGTGGCATAATTTACTACTTCACGACTTCCGACTTAAACTTCAAAGTTAGACAACATGGACGTGATTCTCGATATCTGACCTCATACCTTAAAGCAAATGGACCCGACTTCCGATCTCATAACTTATATCCAAGTTTCAAGCAAGATGTACGCGAGTCCCGACCTAAGACTTCATGTTTCAAAATGAAATGTGCACGGTTTCCAACTTTAGAGTTTATAGAAGCGATCTCCGAGTTTGTTCCCAGTAGCTTTCCATTCCTGTTGGCGTTCCCGAGTTTGAATGGAGAGTTCCGAGATTATATAGTTGTGAGCTGAAGACTTATGACCTCCGCCCTCACATCCAAGTTTCGAGATAAACCAGACAAGATTTCCTCAAGTCGCAAACAAGAAGGGACGAGTTCCGATATCCGGCTTCGGCTACGAGCTTAATTAAATATGGCACGAGTTACGACTTCAAGCAGAATAGAGGCGAGTTCTGATTTCAAATAGTATGGCGGTGAGTTCCACTAAGAGGGAGACATGGCTGAATTTCACCCACACAATTTCAACCAATCAAAACTCACAAAGCCTACCACCGCCTCAAGCTTATATATATAACTCGTTCTTTCTCTCCTTCAGCCCCATTTCTACGCTACTTTCTCCCTTGTTCAGCTCTCTTCTCTCTTCTCCAACTCCCTTACTCCTTCAAGCTTAGCAAGGTTCTAACACTCCAAGTTTTGGCACTTAGCTCAAATCATACTCCAAAGAGGTAGGATTCTGCTCTATTCTTGAATTCATTACACTATAGTTGCATGAGATTGTATCATTCTTTATGTATTTGATGAATTATTGGATGTATTATGATGAATTATGATTAAATTCATAGTAGATTTTGAATTAGAATTATGATTAGAAGGAGAAAATTAGAAGAAATGGATGGGTTGGGATGCTGCCTGAGTGAGAATTCCACGGCAGTCTGTACGATGGAGTGTACGACGCCGCCTACAATCGGTCAAATCCGATGAAACCATTTTTAATGAAAGTAGACATTCAGGGCTTTCCATAGATATATCATATAAGGTTATTGAAGTAGTATTGAGAGAGATATGAATTTTTGAAGTTTGACCTAGGGTTTAGGATTTTCATCCGGGCAGGGTGACATGAGGAGGGTATAACTCACCCTATACAACTCCAAATCGAGTGAAACTAATTTTGTTAGAAAGCTTACACACAGGGGAACACCCCAATATAAGATTCCGAGTTTGTTATGGTCCCAATTGTTCCCAGTGATTCGAGGAAGTTGTCCTATGTCCAATCTAGGCCAAAACAGAGTAGTTCAGAAAGGTAGATTTTAGGACTTATAACTCGAGGTATACTTAAGCAAATGGAGTGAAACTTGTGGCAAATGAAAGGTCGTCCTGTTAGCTTCAATAGGAGACCAATTACGCATGATTTGAGCTTAGTTTCGATTTTTAGTGAATTTATACTTCCAAGAGTGTAATTCGAGCTAGCGACTGACAAGCTGAGGCAAAGGTTGAATATCTTGAGTTATATAAATCAAAATGATATGGGACCAAAGAGGTTAGAAAGTAGACATATAGAGCTATGACATATCCAAATTCATGTTTAAATGAGTTGAATAGAAATAAAGGTGGGTCATATGAAATTCAGGCAGAACCGAATAGAATGTGGCAGAATGGCCAAAGTGATAGTTTCACAAAGTGACCCAATTGAAGATTTCATAAGCATTAGGGAAACATATAAAGTTTGAGTTGAGGATTGCCAGTTTGACATTGATATATATGTGTTAAATTGATTATGTTGCTATGACTGATTTGTCTGTGAGAGCTGGCACTATTCATGGAAAAATGGACCTGATCCGTTGTGCTGCCAGATTTACGGCAGAAATCTAAGAAGCTAGAAATGTGTAGATGTAAAGATGAATTAAAGTATAAATGGGTATATAGAAACCCTATATTCAGGAATGACATAAGTATGAGATGAGATATATGAAAGTAAAGAACAAAGCATATGTATGAGTGTCGGTAGAATGGTGAAAAGGCTACGAGCCCTTATACGTTACGAATTTGTACGTTAAGATCATGTGTGCAATGACATATGAAAATGAATGAAGTATAGGTACCATTAAGATGACTATGCATGACCTTATATGAGAATGAAAAGCTATAAGTATAGAAAATGTGAATCCCTTCACCTAGAGGCAGTTGCACTTGAATCCCTCCCTGTGAAGGCAGCTACCCTCTACCTTGGAGGCACGTGGTCAGATGAGATCCCTCTATATTGAGGCACGTGACCAGAAGAGATCCCTTCAATTAGAGACACATGGCCAGAATGAGATCCCTCCAAGACTAGAGGCACGTGAATCCCCTTGCGGGTAAGTCGGTGTGACGACGGTCACGAGTGAAGCTGACGAGCTCACTCCAAGGCCAGGCTACCCAAGGGCAGTAAAAGCACCTTAGGGACGGCGATACGTAACGCCTAGGTGTGCCAAGTAAAAGACTAAAGACTAAAGATTAAAGTATATGCAAGTACCCCAATCGCATGAGGCATGGCATCGACCCAGCTAGTGTGAGTACAGGGGACAGAACTTACATGAGGCATGGCATGACCCAGCTAGTGTAAGTACCGAATGAGAGAAAAGTAAATTTTATGTGTATGCCTAAATTCAAGTACAAACGAAGTTATGTGTAAATGCTATGTGTAGTTTCATATATTGCAATTATTATCCATGATATCATTCATGAATTGGTCTTTATGGGTTTTTCCCAAATGACAAGTGTATGAGTAAAATGAACTTTGCTTCGGGTAATATATTTTTGAACTGTAAAATTTAATAGCCTACATGATATGTTCACCTTTTTCATAATAAACCGAAGCAAACTGGAGATGACCATGATGACACTATGTATGAAAATTTGAGAATCCTACTGAGAATTTATAATTCTCACTCCTATTTCCATGTTGTCTCCAGATAATTTTAGAAGTTTCTGAAGACGGCTGAAGATGCTGTCAGATGAGATCCGTTCAGGTAATAGTAACATCTCCATAGTGTGGTATTATGACTTAAGCATAGTACTGTGCTTGGGAGGGTGTTACATCATATAATCTTTATTGCATTGTTATTGAAAATGTTTGACTTTTAAAATAACAATCTCGAAAGTTACACAAAATATAATAATATATATAATTAAATGTCAGGATAAATATATAACTTTATACTAATAATATATTAAAATTAAATTCAAAAGGTAATTAGCTTTTGTTATTTAAACAATAATAAAAAGAGTTAATAGAAAATTAAACAAAGTAATATTTTAACTCATTAATTGCCTAATAGTATACTACTGTGATATTTTATTATGAGATTCTTTAATTTAAAATTTTATATACATTAGCATTTTATTTTATCACATTACAAAATATCATTGCAATATACAAATACCTATGTTGTCATTTGAAGCTGTCACATGACAATATGTTGTTTTAGAATTTCATAAATGGACTCTCTTTTTTATATATTATGTAGATTTTTTTTATTTCTTTGGCCAAAAATTGTCATGAAGATGTAGAAAATTATATTAGTTCTTTTATTTTTAGGATATCTCTACCAATATTGCTGTGAGATGATATTTTTGAGCACTATTACAACTAAGAATCCCAACATTTACCTTCTTCAGGGTTTATATTAATTAATCTTATCATAATTTAAATTTAAAATCTACTTTCTATAATCATTATTTAGATAACAACATTGATTAAATTATTTTAAATAGTTTTAACAGATATTTTATTCTTATTTGACATTAATTTATGAAAAAACACAAATGTTGTTATAGATAGTCACATAATAAGATATATTTTCAAAATTTTATTGAGTAATTCTGTATGCATTATACAGACTATTTTATGTAGAAATATATAAAATTTTATGATTTAAATATGTTTTTAGCCCTTACAAATATACATTATTTTAGTTTTAGTCCTCAAAAATTTTTTGCATTGATTTCAATCCCAACTTTTTCCAAAGTTTTGTTTTAGGTCCTTGTTATTGACCCTTCTCAATTAAGTAATGACGTGGCTAACAGAGATTTGTGTCGCCATTGCCAGCTATCATCACTCATCCCATGTGTTAATTAACTAATCCACCTAGACTAAAACTTCATGTGACATCCCACATGACCCAATTGAACCCACCCTCAATCAAACCTCAACCTGTCTTCTTCTTTCTCTCCCTTCCTATTGTTCTTTGAGTCGTAAAAAATTATAGAGATATTAGCCCCACACAACACAAGTTAACCCCATCCTCAACCAAATATTAACGCTTTACCATCTTATGATTCTTTTCACCTTCCCCTCATATTCTGTTTGAGCCCTAACACAAGTAATCACTGTTTCCCTTGATTTCCCTAATCAACTTAACATTCTCATTAGTGTAATTTCTCTGACTGTTCAAACCCTTGTCAATGCCACTCTTGATGGAGTTTCGCTTTCCCTTTGAGGAGGAAAAAGAAAAGGATGCAAGGCATTCAGAATTGATGTGCTCGTGATGAATTCCTCGGAACACACGACAATAGTTGTCCTTATTACCATCCATAGCGGCAGCAAGAATAGAGTCAAAGCCAAGTTCACTCAGACCTAACTTGGCTAGCTAATTGCAATGGAGGAGATTCAGGGGGTTTGCAGAACCAGCATGTGATGTTAAGGACTACGTGCGCTTGTTTTGCAAGGGTCCTGTTTTGTTTATTGTGGAAGGAGGGAAAAGTGTTATGTAATGGTCATTGAATACTTGGTTTTTGAATCAATAAAATGATAGTGATTTTCTCATCTTGTTTCTCTTTTTCAATTAGTTCAGATATTTCCTCCACTTGAATGGTAAACTTGGCTATTCTTGTTGATCCTTTTTGAAACTTTGAGCTATTGAGCCGCATAATACCAATGTGGAACAAGATGGAGTGCTGAAAAAAAATTTAAGATGAATATTTTAAGAAAACTAGGACCAGATACCTAAAATTAATTTGTAGGACAAAAGAAAACCAGTAACAAAACAAAATTAGCATACAATCCAAAAAATATGGTTGACGCCATCAAGCCATTGTTGAGATCCATTAGCTAGACTGTTGCTACTGCCAAGGATTGAAGTTCTAAAAATTTGGGTTTTTATTTGTGGGAATTGTTTAGTGATTTGATTTTCAAAGTGTGTGTATGAGAGAGTAGGTGTGTGCACCAATGTTTAATACGTTGGGGATTACAAAATTTGTTTTTTGAACTTCTTCTTGTGTATAACATCTTCTCTTTTTTTATTTTGGATTTACTTTTTATTCAATTTAATAAAAGTTGATACATACGACAAGTTACTTGACACATAGCATAGATTAATTGAGACATAGCATAAGCGATAATAGCTGGTAATGGTGATTTTCATAGGCTATGTCATCACTTAATAGAGTTAGGTTAAAGGTATGGACTTAAAACAAAACTTTGGAAAAAAGAAGGACTAAAACCAAAATGACGTATATTTATAGGGAATAAAAATATATTTAAGCCAAGTTTTATTATATTAAAAGTGTGTAATTAGACAAAAAAATTAAAGTAAGACAAAGAATTCTAAGTTATACATAGTTTTATTTTATGTGCTAAATTATACATGGTTAATAGGATTTCTTTTAATCAATATGATGAAAAAAAAAAAAAAACAAAAGCTAAGTCCACGGCTACTAGCTAGTAAATATACAAACACTATAGAATTTAAAAGTAGAAACAATTGTCAAGCCTTAATAAAAAATGATAATGAGATGGGAAAAAAGAAAAAAACCCATGACCTATGTGTAAAGATTAATAATGCAAGAAAAGTCATATCCAGATGGTTTGTGATGAATTCCCATTATCATTATGATCGTGATGATGACGACAATCAGCTTCTTTTCTTTACAACTTCATCCCATTTCTTTAGAACTTGTTAAGTGCAAATTTAGAGAAAAACCTCAAGGCTATATACAATGCATATCATCCACTCTTCATTTGTGTGTACCCCATTAATATTTATGTGACTGCTCGTTAACTTGCATTTTGAAGGTGGTTTCTTTCTCCTACACATTACAAGCACACATGCAAGAAGCCCTTCAAAAGTTGTGGTGGCTAAAGCACTTCAGGACTTGCTTTCTTCCTTTGAAAAATGAGGAGTGAAACGGAGGCCCAAAATGGGGAATTGAAAGAAGTTATGCCGACATTGGCTCACTTAGTAGTAGTTATATGCCTACAGTGGCCCAAAATGTAAATCAATATTGTTCTTGGAGGGGACCTCAATTACAGAAAAGGCAATGAGAGGAAATTTGGCTGTTGGAACCATGTTGAGACTATTATATAGAACTGTTTTATATAAATATTCCTACTTCATATATTGAGAAAATGACAATTGGGTTGCTACTAGAACTTGGACTTGATTATAGAGAAAAAGATTAGTATCATGTGAAGATAAATTTGTCTACTCGAGCCATGCTATAACATCCAAAAGAACAGTGCATTTGATTAGCACTGTTAATTAATTTATTCCATTGTGTTAGAAAAATAAGAGCAATTAGGAATTAAACGTAAACATTAAGATTAGAAAGAGTTGGGTTTATTATGTAAAAAATTTAAAAGATACCATTGGCAATGTTTTGAAAATTTAAGCGAAACGGTGATAATTTTTGTAACATTATAAATCACAATACGTTTAATTTACGTTGTTAATCGATTTATTCGATTTTATTGGATATGCAAAAATAATTAGAAGTGAATTATAGAGGAATTGGGATTAGGAGAATTTGAATTAATCATGTAGAAAATATAGGAAAATTTCTAGTAATGTTTCACCGATTTGAAAGAAATCAGTAGAATTTTGGTATTGTACACCATAAGGACCAAGTTAATAGAAATTATACTATTGGAAACCCTCAATTTAGAAGTTCGAATTCAACCACACACATCCATCATGTGGCACCACCATTAGCCAAAAATGGGGGAGATTTAGCCAAAAACCAACCACCAAAACATCCATCAATGAGAAGCTAAGAACCTAACTACCTTGTGTCATAAACTTCTCTTAATTTCCTCCTAAATCCTCATTTGTTTGGCCTCCTTCAGCAGCTAACCACATGTCATTCTCTTTTCTTCTATTTCACTTTATCTTTCTCCCAACTCCAAGTTCCAACCACTTCCTCCATCAAGAACTTGAATCTAGTCAGCTTACACATCAATTCTAAGGTAGGATTCCTATATTTTGCTTGATTTAGATGCTATGTGGCTAGCTGGGGCTGAGATGTATCTTGTTATTTTGATGATGTACAGTGCTTTTATGAGTCATTTCATGTGATTAAATATAAATATTCTTGGTTTGAGTTGGTTAATTAGGTAAAAACTCAAAGGGAAACCACAAAGGAAACCAACTAGAATGGATTAAATTGAGAAACCCTACGATGGTCTGTACTATGACATGTACAACTTCACTTACGGTCATCAAAATATGATGAAACCAATTTTAAATGAAACTAGATATCTAGATATTTCTAACCATATAAATTATAGAGCTAGTGGATCAATATTGAGTGAGATATGAGTTTTTAAAATTGACCCTAGATTTCTACCTCTGATCTTGAGCAGACTGGATTGTGGAGGTCATAACTCACCTTATACAACTTTAAATTAAGTGAAACTAATTTTTTTAGAAAGAATATAGATGTTTATTCCATAAAAATTTTAGCTTCAAACCTTAAGTAATTTGCTCCCAATCATTCACCAGAATTTCCCTATATCCTGACCGGGCTGAAATAGAATAGACCAATTCAACCAATTTTGAAAGCTTATAAATTGAGCTCTGCCAACTCAAATGAAACAAAACCTATTGAAAATTAAAGTTGGCTCTCTTAGCTTTAAAATGATATAAGGTTCGAGTAAATCCAATAATATTTATATTTTTGGTGAATTTCCACATTTTAGACCCCTATTCTACCTAACATAGGGCGGAATGAGCTTAATCTTTAATAACTTGAGCTATACTCATCAAAACTTAATAGGATTAAAGAGAGTCAAAATAGACACATAATGTTATAACATACTCAAATTTTAGGTTTAAAAAAGCTAAGATGAATCCATGGTATAATTTACAAATTAGTACAGAAACAGGGATAAAGAGCAGGATAGCCAACTTTTCAAGATTTCAAACCCTTAAACTATAACTTTATTGAGTTTATATATGTGCAAACTCTTTCTTATGCTATTGAGATGATGATATATGAATTATTTTGTTTTTGTTGTTATGGTTGATTATTTGTTAAAGATGACACTATTAATAGGGAAACAGATCTGTTTCATTATACTACTGAATTTTCAGCAGAAGTTTATGAAATTATGAGAGTTTATGTTATAAGAACTTATGATATGAATATCTACATAATCATGAATATGGAAAACTTCTACATGCAATAATGTTTGAAAGTAAATGCATAAAAATACATATGAGCATTTTATGATAATGTGGCCATGATTATCCTTATGAAAGCATGCATAATTGCATATGAATAAAGAAAGTATATATATGAAGTCCCTTCACTTGGAGGCAATTATTTGTGTCTCTCATTAGGAAGACAGTTAAAAGATAAAATGTGGGTCCCTTCACTTAGAGGCAGTTGCACCTTAGGTCCCTTTTTGTGAAAGCAGCTAAAATTATTGGATCTCTCTATATTGGAGGTAGTTGGCCAATTGAGTCCCTCTAATCTAGAGATACATGGGTCCCCTTGCATGTTAGTGCTGTGTGACGATGGTCATAAGTTGAGTTTACTTCTAAATCAGGCTATTCAAGGGTAGTAAAGGTTAAAAACAAAGATATATGCATGCAGACACCCTAGGGATGGTGATATGTAACGTTCAGGTGTGTCAAGTAAAGAAAGTAAAGAAAGCAAAGGAAGCATAAAAGCATATGCATAAGTTTATGACAAGCAGACGTATATGCACAAGTTATATTTTGTTATCATTATTATGACATTGCAAGTTACATTATTGCTATATTATTATTATTATTATTATTATTATTATGAAATTGCTCTCAATTTGCTATACTTATGCTGTGATTCTTACTTTGTTTATCAAGTGCGTGAATAAAATGAACTCTATTTTAGATACTATATTTTCAAACTATAAAACTGAAAATTTTATATGACATGTTCACCATTTTTCATAATAAACCAAAGTAGCTGAAAATAATAACGATGACACTATGTGTGATAGTTTAGAGAATCCTATTGAGAATTTTAAATTCTCACCCGTACACTTATTTCCGTATTATCTCCAGATAGTTTAAGAAATCCTAAAGATATCATCCTAGGCGGAGTTGACTAGGATGAACGGAGACGGCCGAAGGTTGCTGTCAGATAAAGTCCATTTTAAAAATAGTAATAACTCCCAAATATGGTACTATAACTTAAGTATAGTACTGTACTTAGGAGGATGTTACACACGCGGTGCACAATTTCACTCAAGTTGGCCATTGACTTGTCAATTTCTTGCTTTTATTATTTAGTTCTTTGATATCAACCAAATAGAAGCAACTATTTCTTACAAATGTAGCATAATAAAGGAACAAAATAATCTTAAACTCTACAAGGTAGGTTTTGCTTTCAACCTACAAAGTTGAATGAATGGTGTTTGTTTTTGTTATTTAACTATATGATAGCTCTCATGTTCACTATTTTTGGCCCAAAAAATTAAAGATTTATGCTTTATATGTCCTTTGAAGACCTTTTATACATTTAGTTAATACTTTATCCTCGAGTCTTTAAGCATCATGACATTTTCATTACTATATATAAATATATGCATTTGAAGAACCAAAATGTCTATGCTTCGATTTATTGATTAAAAAGTGTTGATAAAAGATAAGTATCTTTCTTATTATTCGCTTCTCAAATTTTACATTGTTTCATTATTTTGTTTAAAATGTTCATCCCATTGCAAATATTTCCTTGTAGCAAGTTTGATAAAATTATGAATGGATCATCTTTAAATTTTGTATTGATGTTTCACTTTTTTTAATATCAATTTCAAATGTTAAAACCTAGTTTTTACCTATTGCTTAAACATAAGAATTTGATTGAAGAAAAAAGAAAGGTAAAACTCACACATCTGTAACTAATTTAAGAAAGGGACATGCAACTAATCCTACTTCATCCCTAGATGATGAAATGCAATGCATTCAAAATTTGATTGAATTTACAATTCTAGATCCAAATGTGAAAGGTGGTTTGAGGTTGCCCCAAGGGAAAGCATCTTCTAGAGATAGGTTTTCTGTTGTTAGGGTCTAGCACACAATAACTAAAGCTTACATAGATTCTTCGTTGAGGCTGAAAGTGAGACATAGTGATCAATTTGATATTTGGATATCAAGAGGTGAATTTGCTTATGAACTTTACCTGAAATTAAAAGGAATTGTCTCCATTACAAATAATTCCTAATCTTATTCATGGGATGATTAAAAAACAAAAAAAAAAAGAAAAAGAAAAGAAAAGAAAGGGAAAATAAGATAATAGTTATAGAACCTCCAGTTTGCATCGACCAAACTTTTTATGTTTTAATTTTTGCTTTTTGCATAGATGAAGGATATTTCTGAATTCATACATTTGATGTACAATGCACAACTTTGCTTTTGCAATAGGTGCAAAAGGTTCATATCACATTGATCTTGAAGATGTTAGAAGATACATTAAAATTGATATGGGCTCACCTTTTGAACATTGATCACTTTCTAGGATGATGCCGTGTTCTTTAACTTCATCCCTTGGTCATAACTAGTAGTGGTTGCATGATAATCTGTTTTCCACTTGAATCGAAGTGATTAACCACAATTGATAGGACCATCATTGTGGACATTTTTACTTATATAGTCTTAAGAGGTGATGTTGTTGGGTTAATGCATGTACTTGGTAGCAAAATGCTCCCCAATCACACTCTCTCCTATCCCCACCTCCCTCTTCTATGTTCTCTTCCCTTGCAATTTAGTTTTCAATTTTCATGCAAAAGGTAAGCATCATGGTATTCGATGATATTCAAATTTTTACGACTCTATAAAATGGCATAAGGCAAAGCAAGCTATGACAGAGCATCAGCAATATGAAAGTATGAATTCTAGGAATTGACTCCAGTTTGACATGGAAAATATTCCTATAGCAAAAAAAAAAAAAAATCAGAATTTTCATTATGACATGATTGTGGAATATATTGTATATCCACATTGGCATATCATTATAATTTTTAGCGAGTCTTGAAATGGTGATATAGAGATTGCACTCTCATTTCTTGAATTTTTATTTTCCAAGAACACAAGATATTCCTGTATTTGTTCCATATATATTATGGTGGATGATAATTTTTATGTTAGGCCATTAGGCCATAAAAAATTGACGTGTGGCAATAGTGACTTTTGGGGTCAAGCATACAATAACTAAAGCTTAGATATGTAAAAAGAACCTTTTGATCCCATATCTTTATTTTATTATTTTCAATTTAGTCCCTTATCTTTAATTTTTTTCTTTGGTTCCTTATCTTTAACTTTTTTCAATTTGATCCCTTATCTTTTGTTTTTTTTCAATTTGATTCTATATGTTTTAAATCATCTTCAATTTAGTTCCTAATTACTTTTCTATCACATAATTAACAAAAAATGCTAACATGATACAAATGGTCGGCACATACATGGATTTAAAATGGATTGTGTTATGTTAACATTTTCCTTTGTTATGTGATAGAAAATTAGCTAGAGACCAACTGAAGACGATTTAAAACATATGAATCAAATTGAAAAAAAAAATTAAAGATAATGGATCAAAAATTAAAAAATTAAAGATAATGGAGTATGAAATGAATAAAGAACTAGAACTTGCTATGCAACAAGGAGAAAAAAAATGCAAAATAAAGAAGTCAAGAATTGGTTGAGATATGTTAAAAGGAAGAAAATTGAAGTCTATGACATAGAATAAGAATTGAGAGATGGTGGACTACTAAGAGATCTAAAGTAAAGATATTAAAGGGCTTGTGCAATATTCACAAAACTCTAGAGGTTATGCATTGTTCACTACAAAGTTAATAGGTAAATGTTTTAGGAAAAAAAATGTTAGTACCATATAATGATGGAGTGTTCAAGATTGATGTGAATGGCATGGGGAAGTTGTGAGAACGAGTTTGTTAATGCACATATATAATATACTTTTAGTAAGAGCCATCAACATTGATAATGTCTTTTGTGTGACTATCCCACATACAATTAGCATTCGTAAATTGTAAGATTTTGCATCTAGAATACCTAGATTGGTTTTTTTTTCTAAATAAAATGATATAAGAAAAAAATTGCAAGATTATCATGGGTATTGATAAAAAGATAGATGTTTACTTATTTTAATTTAGATGTTGTATGGAATAATTTGTCTCTATAAAAAGAACACCATAGCCAATTGTTGGAATTTACATTTTGATTGGAGAAAATATTAAAAATGAATCAGGCATAGGATTAAAATGCTCAAATGGAAGTATTTCCAAAGCTAAGTGTAGCACATATAAACAAATAAGAAAAAATTTTAATCACATATAGTGTGTCACTTGCATTAGAAACCTCTGTAGAAAACAACTTATATACAACTTGCTTTCCATTATTTTAGTCCCACGTCGAGAGTGGCGAAATTGGAAGCCAAAAATATGATTATAAATTGAAAGGGTTTCAGCCTTGAAATTACTTTCACTTCAAGGCCTTAGTGGTTAATTAATGACTTGAGAAAGTCATCTATTATTTTTTTAAAAAGTTAAAATTTCATGAAGTCATCTTCTTTTTTTATAAAAAAATCAAACAAATTTTTTTTCAAAAAAAAATATGCATGACCCACCTATTTGATTAAATCCGGCCAAGTCACTAGTTCTTTCAAAAAACGGGTCAAGTTAGACTGGTTTGCACCAGTTGCCAAACAAGTCTAATCTTTTATGCAACTTGGACCAGTTACTTTGCTAGTTCAGTTGGCTGGTCTTAGTTTCATAACTATGATTTTTGATTCAAATATAGACATTACAAGGAAAATGTTTTTTCAACGAAATATACAAATACTATATACACCATATACTAATGTGAGTGTGGATAAGTGTCAAAATATGTATATATATCGATATAAGATAAATTTACTATATGTTTATATGAAAGAGATATTATATATTTCTATAGGGAAAATAATTTATTGACATCATGAATAAGCAAATCTAAAATTAGGGCAAACCAAGACTAGATTTGTTGATGATCAAGTCTACACGGTTAGGTAGTTTATCAACTATAGTATTATAAACTCCAGGAACATAACAAGACTTAAAGAAATAAATTGAAGAAGCAATAGTAAAAGCATCATTGAGTATAATTCCATTGTGTGATAGGTTGACGAAACTCGACTCAAAACTCTCAAATAATTTCTCTTGGCATCACCTTCCAAGATTATTGATCTGAGGCCAAACTCCCAAGCAAAGAACAATCACTCCTTTGCTGCCACAATTTCAATTCGATATGCATCAACATCTCTAAGCAACCTTTGTGATCTTGCAGCACTAAGTCTTCCATTTGAATCTCTAATAATTGTATGCCTACCCCAAATGCTTGTTGATCATGGAACAAGGTCGTGTCTATGTTTACTTTGAATACCATTGGTGGTGGAATTTGGGACTTTAGCTTCAATATATGGAATCAAGGACCATACCTTGAGACAAAAGGATTTCCATAATTTCTTTAGCCATTTGCTAGTTAAAAATAGTGGCTATATAAGGTATGTATTCCATCTTTTGGGATTATGCAACAATAATTGGTGAATTCTTATCAAGTTGCACTTCGGCCTTTCTCCTGTATGGACTCAATAATTTAGCTAATTAGGTAGCCATGGATCTCTCCATATGTCAATACCAATATTGGCTCCATTCTCCATATGACCCATGTTGGATCAAGTGCTTATTACCAGATCAAAAACTATAGCTATCAATAAGGATGCAATTTTATTTGCTTAAAGTTTCTCAAAACCATATCAAGCATAAAAGGCTGCACCCATTACAGGTGCCATGAGTTGAGATGTTAAGTCCATCAAATCCTAAGGGTGTCATTAGCCAAATAAAACCAACAATCTGCCCCTTAGTGTCAACAAGGGATTTGAATCCATGATCTTACTCTGATACCACTTATTAGATCAAATACTTACCACTAGGCCAAAAAAGCTTTTGGCCTAGTGGTAAGCGCTTGATCCAACAACCCCCATCACCAGTACATTTCTCCCTTAGACTTTTTTGTGTGTAAGGCGAATTTGTGCCTGGATGGGTATTCAAGATATTTGCAGTTTGCATAATGTCTGCCTTAAGAATTCTTGCCACTAATGAGTTGAGGTTGTACGTACATAAGATATCATCCTTGTTTTACTAACATTGCTACATTGAAACAATGAAGATCCTTAAATCTCATATCTCCTACCTCCTTTGGCCAACATAATTTTTCCTAGCTTAGCCAATTAATTCTCTTAGCATAAGTTTGGCCACCCACTAGAATTTAGCCATAATAAGGCTTCCTAATTCCTTGCATAGAGATAAAGGGATTTTAAAAGAAGACATCGAGTAAAGGGGAATAGCTTGTGCAACTCCTTTTATCAAATTCTCTTTCCTCCCTTTGGATAATAATTTTTCCTTCCATCCTTAGATTCTCTTCCATATCCTTTCCTTTCAAGATTGGAAAATATTATTCTTTAATTGCCCTACCACGGGTGGTAGTCTCAAGTATTTCTCTGAGAAAACCATTGAATTTATATTGCATTTTTGGAAGAATCAACTACATATCCCCTTGTGAAACATTCGGGCTAAGTAGTATGGATGACTTATCAAAATTAACTTTCTACCCAAAAGCATCCCCATAAATTTGGAGAAATTCCAAAATATAATTGCAATCTCCCTCAAAGGCTTTGAAAAATATCACTGTATCATCAAAAGATAGATGGGATACCTAAGCTGCTTTGCATGCTCTGATCCTGATATTAAATTCTCTTCCTCCGTTTGTTGCAACAAAGTTGACAATCCGTTTGCACATATAACAAAAAGGTAAAGGAATAATAGATCCCTTTGTGTCAACTCCTTTTGTGTTATAAAAGAATCTCTTGGATCGTCATTGATTAGCATCGAATAAGATACAAAAGAAATGTGTTGATAAACAAGAGAGGTCCACTCATCACTAGAACCTAGCCTCCTCATAATGTCTACTGAAAAAAACAAAGAAGGACCATTTCACTTTAGTGTATGCTTTACTCATACTCATATTTCGTAACAAAATATCCTTCCTTACCTCATTTCTTGCCTTTTGAAGCATGAATTAACTTGTAGCAATAAGTGCACAATCCGTGATGTCAAATTATAGTTTAAAAATAGTTTCCTAATAGAACACCAATAATGATACTTTGACAGACTTCCTTTCTATCAATCCTTTATCATTAACTAATTTGAACTACTGAAAGAAAAGATTAGGGATGTTTTATAGAACATCCAGGGTCTCAATTCTCAAACGCATGACTTCGTGTCTCTCTAACTTTTTTTTTTAATTTTAAAATGATAAACACAGATTCCAAAATTTCAAAACAGCATTTAATGATTGCAAAAGTTATGGGGACCGTCAATTTTAAAGAGTTTATAATGATACTGATTATCAAATAAAAAAAATTATATTAAAAAGATAAAAATTTTAAGTTTTCAATGTATTGAATTTATTAAAATTTTCAAAAGTTTTCTTCTTTTCATTCCTTAATTAGTGCCCTAAATTCAATGATTTATTTTGTGTAGCATTATTATTCCATGTCATAAATAGGCCACTCTGCCTTGGCCATGTATGTATTTAATTCAAGATCAGAACAAAAATTCGTATGCATGGCGCAAGAACTATTCAAAAGCGAAACCGGTCCCTGAAATTATTTATCAGGGTTGGTTCTCTGATGTTCCTGATTATTCAAGTATGACCATCTGGCTTCATTAATGAGACTACAACTTTCACTTCATATCAAAATATTCGAGGGCCATTTGTGAACTCTCAACATTCTTCTAATAGGAACGTCCAGCATTAGCTTGCAGCTATATCTTCCCCAGATTAGTGAACATTGGTTCATTTTTACGTTACTATTCTCTTCCCGAGTGGAAGGCTTGGTTTGGTGAAACTCAAAATCACTACTCTTATGCAGTAAAAATGCGTGTAAACTAAGTCGTTGCAAAATGGAACATGCGGACACGGTTTAATATTTTTAGTTCATCTCTCCGGTTTGAGGATAATGTTTCATTTCATTAAGAAAAAGTGAAAGTGAGATTATGGATTATCCTCGCTTGGCCCAAAAGAAAAGAGATCATATATAAATTATCCAAGCGTATTGTCAAATATACTATGCTGCAGATTGGACACCAGCTTGGCTATACATGGTGCGATCTCATGGAGGTCCCCACGAAAGACCGAATCTCAATGGATCAAGTGGGGAAAAAACTTCATTACGTTAAATATAGAGTTATTATTTATTATTATTTAATAGAAGGCCAAAAAATATTTTTGTTCTATACATATAAAAACGATTTTAATTTAGTTTTTGTATAATACCATCACTTATTATGAAGTTATTGTAGGATAAGAATCAATTAAAAAAATGGGTTGCATGTATAAAGACCCAAAACACATATTTTTCGGGTCCTATACATAACATTTATCTTTAATTGGTCCCTGCACTTCATTATGTTATAATTTTAAGAGACAGTGTTACAATGATAATAATGTACAGTACGGATAATGTTAAAATATATATTTGTATATATAGAAAATAAAATAAAAACATTTGTACAAGATTTAAATTAAAAACAAATGTTTTGCATAAAAACTTAAAATATATGTAACCTTAATTACTTTTTGGATTTCAGAATTTTGTTTTATTTCTCACTGGTATTCTTTAATTGAAGGTAATTATATTTGAATATTATGAAGTATTTAAATATAGATAATTTTTTTAGCTAAAATTTGAATCATGGTTCACCATTTTATGATAGACTAATACCTTACTGTTAGACCAAATCTTATTTGGTCTAACTATTTGGTTTGAGCAGTAGCTCATACACACAAATTATATATTTTCTCTGTTCTTAAATAAATGTCACTTTTTAAATGTGTACACAAACATAAAAATATTAAATAGACCTCAAATTTGGAAAAACTAGAATGTGTCTAAAATTAGAATTATATTTTACAAAATTATTCCTCATGACTTAATTCTTTCTCTTTAACTTTTTTCCTACCCATTTAGTTAAATTTATTTAAGTGTAGAATAAGAAATAATTAATTACTAATTTTCTAGATTTTTTAAAGTGTCAAATAATTGTAAAAAAAATAATTTTAATATAATGGCACTTATTTGTAAGCAGAAGAGCAATCATTATATATAATAAATAATTATTTAATTTACCAGTGTTGGATTACTTCAAAGGATTTTGATGATACTCGTTTCCATTAAACAAACTCTGAAGTTCGGACTTTGTAAATTAAAAAAAAACTAATGCTAGGAATCCCTGCTGAACTGACTGGGCTTAAACCAGATTACAGGATTGTGAGTCAGAGCAAAAAATAGTCATTGAATCGCTAACTGGATAGTTATACAAGTCATGAGTGTTTTAACAGTAAGTTTTTACTTGAACAAAAATGATAATTAGAGTTGACGTGAAAATAAAAATGGAGGAGAATAAAAGTTGAGCGTATCTCTACAGATTCACCTCAAATGCAAGCTATATACCTTAGGATTAGAAAATTTGCAACAATATTTGGCCTAAAAAAGATTTAAGGTAGTGGCAGCACACTTAACTATTACAAGTTCGTCTTTAGAATTGCAAAGCATACGAGAATTACACAAAAAAGGTGTGTTTGGTGATAACTTGGTCAGATTTGTTTTTTTTCTTTTTCTCTAAAAGAAAACATAGTGTCGTATTATGGAAGCAAGACGAAGAGATTTTGGCCTGATGTGGTGGAAAATGGGAGTTTAGTGTTGACATATGTATGCCACCTTGTCAAAGTTCGGCTTCGTTTTGGTGTGAATGGGTCCCCACTATCCCCACTAATGCCAAATTTCGGTGACTTCCTCCAAAAAAACCCGTGGCGCACTAGCTGTTGGCTAAAGCATTGTAATGGTAATACTATTATATAAGCCAAGCTTTAGACAACAAATGACTTCTTGTCTTGTGCAGAGCCACCAACACACCTTTGGGTATGTTACGTTTCGCGCTTTGCTTCTACCCTGAACTCTGCACCGCACTGCACTACAAGTTCCAAGCCATGCTAGATTTGCTTTAGGTCTTCTAGCAAGACGAAAACAATTTCATTTGTAAATGCTATTAATCGATATCATCCACATGCTAATAGAAGATTACCACTAGATACTCTGTGTTCACTTCCTGCTCCATTTTCCTTAATTTGACTATGGTTTCATCCTCATATGACATTTTCTTCGCTAACTTGCACTGTCCACCATTGATCATTAACTACCCTTTCCTTTTCTACAACTTTACCAAAACGCATCATGCTATGAGACTAATAACTACTTCATTGGTATTGTAGAATCCAATTTCAAGAGGAGCCAAAACTCAGAAAGGGCTTCAGATCAAATACAAAGAATTTTAAAAGGTTTAGATTTTGTTCCATCAAATATATGCAAGTTATGGCCATTTTTTTTTCTGAACAAAATTTCACATTCTCTGCATTGTACTCGAAATTCAAAAATAGATGAGTAACTTTGTTTATGGTAAGATTAAGACCCATTTTAACCGCGAATGTTCTAAGTCTTAGCTTAAACTAATAAACTAATCACCAACAAGTATATACATCAACTATTGAAGTTGTCCTAATTTAATTAAAAGTCTTGGATTCGAGTCATATGTATGTACTTATGTTAAAACTCGGAAGAGATAGTTTTAGTTGTTGATAGAGATCCTGTCCAGCTTAAATATGATTGTTTCTAATAAGAGGATATTTGTGATTTGTTAAAAAAAAAAAAAAACCTAATATACTAATTAAACATATGCTTTGGTATTTGTATTTTGCTTTGTTATACACAATTTTTTGCTGTTTTTATGTGACTACCTAGGTTGCTAATAAAATTAAAGATAATTTTCAATAAAAAGCACATGCATGTTATTATGATTTGATAGAAACTTTTTTAAGAATGATTTTTCATGTTTAATTTAATTGTTATTTTGATTATTTACATACCGGATCTATGATTTTCATAAAACTGAAATGAAGTGCTAGTGATTTATTTTATTATATAATACTGGAACTTGGAAGTTTAGCTTCATAGTCCTTTTTTTATTTTAATAAACTAATTTTTAGCCACTATAGTGATTGATTATTAATTAAGATGGTGTACCAGTTGCCACCACGTTCAATTTTTGTTAGTTCTCTCACATTCTTCCCATGTGAGATAAGTCTTTGTTCGAATCCTTTAGCTATTCAGCTTATTGCTCATCACTAAAAACACTCCTTAACCTATTAGTTTAGTTTAACATATGAAAGCTTAAATCGTACATTAACTATGCTATTATAATTTGTTTGGTAAAAGAAAGGAGCAATAAAATGAGTTTGGATCTTCTCTTGTGATAGGATTCTCCTGTTAGAAAGAGACACAAACTTTATTATGTGAGATCATTCATATGATTGGTTATAGGGTTGACTAATTATAATCAAAACAAGTTCTATTTTTCTATTTCAAACATAATTATTTTCTTGTAATTATTTAACGACCGAGAAAATCTAAGCTAATATCAAACGAAGGACCAAAAATTCTTAAATCCGATCAGGCATAGGATTAAAATGCTCAAATGGAAGTATTTCCAAAGCTAAGTGTAGCACATATAGACAAATAGGAAAAATCTTTAACCACATATAGCATGTCACTTGCATTTAGAAGGTCCTATAGAAAACAACTTATATTCAACTTGCTTCCTACTATTTTAATCCTATGTCGAGAGTAGAGAAATTAAAAGCTAAATGTTTAGTTATAAAATAAAAGGGTTTTAGCCATGACATTACTTGCACTTCAATGCCTTAGTGGTTAAGTGATGATTTGGAAAAGTCATCTATTATATTTTTTTAATAAAAGAATCAAACAAGTTTTTTTCAAAAAATATGCATAACCCACTGGTTTGATTAAACCTAGCCTACTCACTTATTTTTTTCAAAAAAGTAGGTAAGTCAAATCAATTCACACCAGTTCTCGAACAAGTATAATCTTTTGTGCAACTTGGACTAGTTGCTTTGCTAGTTGACCTAGCCAGTTCAAGTTTTATAACTATGATTTTGATTCAAATATAGACAATACAAGGAATGTGAGTGTAGATAAGTGTCGAGATATGTATATATCGATATAAGATAAATTTACTATATGTTTATATGAAAGAGATATATATTTTTATAGGAAAAAGAATTTATTGACATCATGAATAAGCAAGTCCAAAATTAGGGCAAAGCAAGACTAGATTTGTTGATCCTCAAGTCTAGCAAGGTTAGGTAATTTATCAACTATAGCATTGCAAACTCTAGGAACATAACAAGATTTAAAGAAATAAAACGAAGAAGCAATAGTAAAAGCATCATTGAGTATAATTCCTTTGTGTGACAAGTCGATGGAACTTGATTCAAAACTCTCAAATAATTTCCCTTAGCATCATCACCTTCCAGCATTATTGATATGAGGCCAAGCTCCCGAGCAAAGAATAATCACTCCTTTGCTGCCAAAATTTCAACTTGATATGCATCAACATCTTTGAACAACCTATGTGATCTTGCAGCAATAAACTTTCCACTTGAATCTCTAATAATTTTATGCCTACCCCAAATGCTTGTTGATCATGGAACAAGTCTGCATTCGTGTTTGCTTTGAATACCATTTGTGGTGGAATTAGGGACCCTAGCTCCAATATATGGAATCAAGGACCATGCCTTAAGACAAAAGGATTTCCATAATTTCTTTAACCATTTGTGGGGCTATATAACATATGTGTTCCATCTTTTGGGATTATGCAAAAATGATTGGTGAACTCTCACCAAGTTGTGCTTCGCCCTTTCTCCTTTATGGACCCGATAATTTGGCTGATTAGGTAGCCATGGATCTCTCCATATATCAAAATCAATATTGTCTCCTATTCTCCATACCACTTATGTTGAATCAAGTGTTTATTATTAGGCCAAAAGCTATAACTATTGGTAAGGATGCAAGTTTATTTTCTTAAAGTTTCTCAAAACCACATCAAGCATAAATAGTTGTACCCATTACAGGCGTCATGGGCTGGGATGTTAAGCTCATCAATTCCTAAAGGTATCGCTGGCAAAATAAAACCAACAATTTTTCCCCCAGTGTCAGTTGTGGGATTTGAAACCATGCCTTCCTTAAGAATTCTCGCCCCCAGTGAACCTGAGTTGTACATACATAAGACACCATCTTGTTTTGCTAACATTGCCAAATTGAAACAATGAAGATCTTTAAATCCCATACCTCCTGCCTCCTTTAGCCAACGTAATTTTTCCTAGCTCACCCAATTAATTCTCCTAGATTAGTTGGGTCACCCACTAGCATTTAGCCATAATAAGGCTTCCTAATTCCTTGCATAGGCATAAAGGAATTTTAAAACAAGACATTGGGCAAATGGGAATGACTTGTGCAACTACTTTTATCAGATTCTCTTTCCTCCCTTTAGATAATAATTTTTCCTTCTATCCCTGGATTTTCTTCCATATCCTTTCGTTTATAGATTGGAAAGTATTATTCTTTGATCGCCCTACCATGGGTGGTAGCCTCGAGTATTTCTTTGAGAAAACCATCGAATTTATATTGCATTTTTGAAGAATCAACTGCATGTCCCCTTGTGAAACATTCGAGTTAAGTAGTATGGATAATTTATCAAAATTAACTCTCTACCTAGAAGCATCCCTATAAATTTGGAGAAATTCCAAAATATAATTGCAATCTCCCTTGAAGGCTTTGAAAAATATCATTATATCATAAAAAAATAGATGAGCTTCTTAGCATGCTCTGATCCCTGAGATTAAATTCTCTTCCTGTGCTTGTTGCAACAAAGTTGACAGTTCCTCTGCACATATAACAAAAAGGTAGAGGAATAACAAATCCCCTTGTCTCAACCCCCTTTGTGTTATAAAAGAATCTCTTGGATCGTCATTAATTAACATTGAGTAAGATACAAAAGAAATGTGTTAATAAAACAAGAGAGGTCCACCAATCACTAAAACCTAGCCTCCTCATAATGTCAATTAAAAAAAAAAAACCATTTTCACTTTATCATATGCTTTACTTATATTTAACTTCATAACAAAATATCCTTCTTTACCTCATTTCTTATCTTTTAGAGCATAAATTAACTTGATAAGTGCGCAATCCGTGATGTCAAATTCTCGTTTTAAAAACAGTTTTCTAACAGAGCACTAATAATGATACTTTGACAGACTTCCTTCCTATCAATCCTTTATCATTAACCAATTTGAACTACCAAAAGAAAAAATCAGGGATGTTTTATAGAACATTCAAGGTCTCAATTCTCAATCGTATGTCTTCTTGTCTCTCTAACTTTTTTTTTAATTATTATTTTAAAATGATAAATCACATATCCCAAAATTTCAAAACAGCATTTAATGATTGTAAAAGTTATGGTGACCCTAAATTAAAGAGTTTATAATGATACCGGTCAGGGAATAAAGAAAGAAAAAAATTTACATTGAAAACATACAAATTTTAAGTTGTTAATATATTAAATTTATTAAAAAATTTAAATTTTTTTATTTCTTAATCAGTGCCCTAAATTAAATGATTTATTTTGTAATAAGTTTTTGAATATCATTATTCCATGTCATAAATAGGCTACTCTGCCTTGGCCACGCATATATTATATTCAAGATCAGAACAAAAATTAATAGGCATGGCGCAAGAAATTTTCAAAAGCGAAACCGGTCCTTGACATTATTTATCAGAGTTGGTTCTGTGGTGTTTCTCATTATTCAAGTTTGGCCATCTGGCTTCATTAATGAGACTACGACAACTTTCATTTTATATCAAAATTTGGGGAACATTTGTGAACCCACAACATTCTTCTAACAGGGTGTTTAGTACGAGCGTATATTAAAATAGGCTCGAGAATGTGACATAGAAATATAGGATTTCTATATGTGGCATAAAGTTTGAAAATTTTCTTTTGAAAATATTACATTTTTTATCTAAAAAATATTCTCATAAAATCCAATATTTTTATAGGAAGGAAATATTATCCCTAAACAAGATGACCAAAATATCTCTATCACTACTAATTGCCACTATCCTCAATCGCCATCTACTGCCATCAACTGCCACTGTCAGCCACCGTCTAGCCACCGCTAACCATTTTTCAATGACTCTCCAACCACCACTGGTCACTTTCCAGCTGCCGCCGACCGACTTCCACCCACCACCGTCGTCAGCCACAATTAGGAGTATTTTTGAAAGTGTATACAATATTCTCAAAAATATCAATATTAACCAAATATAAAAATTATAAGATTATTGAGAATTTAATTTACATTCCAAACACATTTAAACATCAATGCCTGAAAAAATTATTATTGAAAATAGCATTTCCATAAAAATTCATTCGCAGGTATATCTTCTCAAGATTAGTGAACATTGGTTCATTTTTACGTTAGTATTCTCTTCCCGCGCGGAAGGTTTGGCTTGGTGAAACTTAAAATCACTACCCTTATGCAGTAAAAATGCAGGTAAACTAAGTCGTTGCAAAATGGAACATGCGGACACGGTTTAATATTTTAGTTCATCTCACAGGTTTGAGGATAATGTTCCATTTCATTAAGAAAAAGTGAAGTGAAACTATGGATTATCCTCAATTGGTCCAAAAGAAAAGAGATTATCTAAAGCTGAACATTCATGAGCATCAATATATAAATTATCCAAGTGTCAGATATACTGTGCTGCAGATTGGACGGCAGCGTGGCTATATATGGCGGGATCTCATGGAGGGTCCCCCGAGAGGCCGAATCTCAATGGATCAATTGGGGAAAAAACCTTCAATACGTTAAATATAGAGTTATTATTTATTATTTAATAAAAGGCCAAAAAATATTTTGTTCTATACATATAAAAGCGATTTTAATTCAGTTTTTGCATAATACCGTCACTTACTTTGAAGTTATTGTAGGATAAGTGTTATGTATAAGAATAAAATTAAAAAAAAAAAATGGGTTGCATGTATAAAGACCCAAAACACATATTTTTAAGCTTCTGTACATAATATTTATCTTTAATTGCTCCCTGCACTTCATTATGTTATAATTTTAAGAGACAGTGTTGCAATGATAATGTACAGTACGGATAATGTTAAAATATATATTTGTATATATAGAGACTAAAATAAAAATATTTTTTACAAGATTTAAATTAGAAATAAATGTTATGCATAAAAACTTAAAATATTTTTGACCTTAATTACTTTTTTGATCTCAGAATATTTTTTCCTAATTGCTAACCATTTGGTTTTTTTGGTCTCATAAATATTCTTCTGGAGGCAATTTTGTTCAAAAATTATGAGATATTTAAATATAGACGATTCTTTTAATTAAAGTTTGAACTGTAATCTGCTATATTTTAGTGAGCTAACCTCCTTACAGTTAGATCAAATGTCAGGTAGTGCTGACCATTTGGCTTGAGCAGCAGCCTATACACACGAATTATATATTTTCTCTGTTTTTAAATAAATATCACTTTTTAAATGCATACAAAGGTAGAAAAATATTAAATAGACCTTAATTTTAGAAAAACTAGAATTTGTCTAAAATTAGAATTATATTTTACGAAATTATTCTTCATCAACTTAATTCTCTTTTTTCTTTAATATTTTTCCTACCCTTTTAGTTAAATTTATTTAAGAAGCGTAGAGTAAGAAAAAATTAATTAATACTTTTCTAGATTTTTTTTAAGTGTCAAATAATTGAAAAAAAATTAATATAATGACACTTATTTGAAAATAGAAGGAGCAATCATTATGAATAATAAATAATTATTTAATTTACCAATGTTTGATTACTTCAAATGATACTCATTTTCGTTAAACAAACTGTCAAGTTTGGACTTTATAAATTAAAAAAAAAAAATTAATGCTAGGGGAGATTTATCTCTGGTGGAGTGACTGGGCTTAAACTAGATTACAGGATTGTGATTCAGAGCAAAAAATTATTACTGAATCTCTAACTGTGTAGTTATACAAGTCATGAGTGAGTGTTTCAACTGTAAGTTTTTTCTTGAAAAAAAAAATGATAATGAGAGTTGACGTGAAAATAAAAATGGAGGTGAATAAAAGTTGAGCATATACCTACCGATCCTCCTCAAACGCGCTATCTATATTAGGATTAGAAAATTTGCAACAATATTTGGCCTAAATAAGATTTAAGCTTGTGGCAACACACTTAACTATTATTAGTTCGTCTTTAAAATTGTAAAGCATACGAGAATTACACAGAAAAGGTGTGTTTGGTGACCACTTGGTCAGATTTTTTATTTTTATTTTTCTAAAAGAAAACATAGTGTCGTATTATGGAAGCCAGATGAAGAGATTTTGGCCTGATGTGGTGGAAAATGAGAGTTTAGCGTTGACTTATGGATACCACATTGTCAAAGTTAGGCTTTGTTTTGGTGTGAATGGGTCCCCACTATCCCCACTAATGCCAAATTTCAGTGACTCCCTCGAACAAAAACCATGGCGCACTAGCTGTTGGCTAAAGCATTGTAATGGTAATACTATTATATAAGTCAAACTTTAGACAACAAATCACTTCTTGTCTTGTGTAGAGCCACCAACAAACCATTGGGTACGTTACGTTTCGCGCTTTGCTTCCACACTGAACTCTGCACCGCACTGCACTACAAGTTCCAACCCATGCTATATTCGCTTTTGGTCTCCTAGTAAGAAGAAAACAATTTCATTTCTAAATGCTGTTAATCGATATCATCCTCATGCTAATATAAGAATACCACTAAACACGCTGTGTTCACTCCTTGCTTCATTTTCCTTAATTTGACTATGATTTCATCTCACATGATATCCGTTTTTTTTTGCTGACTTATACTATTCACCATTGACCATTAACTATCCTTCTCTTTTCTACAATGTTTACCAAAATGCATCATGCTGTGAGACTACTACCTACTTCATTGGTATTGTAGAATCCGATTTCAAGTGGAGTCAAAACTCATAAAGGACTTCAGGTCAAATACAAATAATTTAAAAAGGTTTAGATTTTGTTCCATCAAATATAAACAAGTTATGGCTATTTTTTCTTCTCTAGACAAAATTTCACGTTCTCTGCATTGTAGTCGAAATTCGAAAATAGATGAGTATCTTTGCAAACGCGTCAAAGCTTATGGTAAGATTAAGACCGATTTTAACTGTGGATGTTCTAAGTCTTAGCTCAAACGAACAAACGAATCACCAACAAGTACATAGGTTGGCTGGCGAAATTGTCCTAATTTAATTAAAATTTTCAGATTTGAGTCATATATATATAATTGTGTTAAAACTCAAAAGAAATAATTTCAGTTACTGATAGAGGTCTTGCTCGGCTTAAAGATAATTGTTTCCAATAAGAAGATACTTATGACTTGGGAAAGAAAAAATAAATAAAAAAAAAACCTAATATACCAATCAAACATATTCTTTTACTATCTGTGTTTTACTTTATTATGCACATTTTTTTTTCTGCTTTTCTGTGACTAGCTAGGTTGGCAATAAAATTAAAGATGAGATAATTTTCAATAAAAAGCGCGTGCATGTTGTCATGATTTGATAAAAACTTTTTTAAGAATGATTTTTCATGTTTAATTTAATTGTTATTTTGATTATGCACATACGGGATCTACGAATTTGATAAAACTGAAATGAAGAGATCGTTATTTATTTTATTAAATAATATTGGAACTTGGAAGTTTAGATTCATGCTGCTTTTTTATTTTAATAAACTAATTGCAAGCCACTATAGTGATTGATTATTAATTAAGATGGTGTACCAGTTACCACCATGTTCAATTTTTGATAGTTGTCTCACATTCTTCCCATGTGAGATAAGTCTTTGTTCGAATCCTTTAGCTATTCAGCTCATTGCTCATCACTAAAAACACTCCTTAACATATTAGTTTAGTTTAACATATGAAAGCTTAAATCGTACATTAACTATGCTATTATAATTTGTTTGGGAAAAGAAAGGAGCAATAAAATGAGTTCGGATCTTCTCTTTGATAGGATTCTCCTGTTAGAAAGAGACGCAAACTTTATTCTGTGAGATCTATCATATGATTGGTTATAGGGTTGACTAATTATAATCAAAATAAGTTCTATTTTTTCTCTTTCAAACATAATTATTCTCTCGTAATTATTTAACGGCCGAGAAAATCTAAGCTAATCTCAAATGAATGACCAAAAATTCTTAAATCCGGTCGGAATAAAATAAAAATACGTAACTATATAAACACTTGATACTTCAACCATAACATTAAATGAAAGAAAATAATAACTTATTGGATCAATATTGTTGCTCGACCAGTCTGATTAGTCTAATTCGGTCAGGTCCAATAAGATTAAAGCCCGACACGTTGATTGGTACATAAACGAACTCCTCATTGGAGATCCCTCAAGTAGTCATAAAAGAATATTTTCATTACCTAAAGTAATTAGCTATTTCGTCTTTATTGTTTTAAAACCGTTGAGGAGCAACTTCTATAGGAACCTCTCCCTGGAGTTGGACGGAGGATGTTTCGGTCTAACTTCTAGCATTTGAGACCCTTCCACTCAGCCAATCATTTTTACTTGTCGGTCAATTTCATAAATTTGGCAGGAACACTTATAAAACTGAATTAATAATATTATATAATATATAAAAATAACCCCTTTTTTTTCTGTAGAATGCCTCACTCACGGTCTTAGCGGACGTGGGCAAAACAATGAGATCCGGCATTCCCTGGGTGAGATCAAATCAAAGTTCTCGGGGACCCCCATGGAGAAAAAACAGAAAAGTAGGCCAACTTTCTTTTGTTTATTTATTTTGCGAGATTGGCTCATAGACGCAAACAGAGGGTGGCATTTTTAAGTACACGCCACAGGGTGTGAGTAGCAGACACCGACAGAGTCCACAGTGGACAGTTTGGCAGCAGCCATTAGCATTCAAATTCCCAAGCCCTTTTTCATATTGGTCATCCGTCCCTCCCCCCTCAACACAGTAACTCTCACTCACCACTTTCTCTTTTTGCAACAGTCACTCGTTCACTAAATGCCCCAAATCTAGGTACGATCACCCAAAGGCATGGACTTCATACGGAGGGGTCCCTTTCCCACCCCTTTCCTTCGCTCATTCGTCCTTCAATTCGTTGCTTCCCACATCATCAACTAACGCAGTTAAAGCAAATAAAGCAACGACGCATCTTTAGCTCAATCTTGAACCACCTTCTTCCATCCCACTCATTCATTCATTTTTACTTTAATAAATAGTATTATTATTGCGCTATATATGCATTGTGAGTTGTAACGGCAGTGTGCAGGTCTTGTTTGTTTTTCTGTTTCTGCTTCTCACAGTAGCACCTTAGCTTATTCTGCTACCATTCTCTGTGCCGTAATTAAAACAAGTAAAAAGGCTTTAACCCACTCCTCATTCATTGCCTTTTTCACTTTTCAGAACTCTTTTGTTTCCTTCTCTAAATTCTGCCCCTTACTTCTCTCAGGTTCACTGGAAACAAATCGCGTGTACTTTTCTCTAACCTTTTTGCTCCCAACCGTGCTTCTTCACCCTCTTCTGGCTCCCACTTCGCACGCCAAAAATGGACGTAAGCTCCCTTTTCTCTTCTCTTTTCTCTTGTTTGGTTCCTTTTTAGTTAGTTCTCAGTAATGATTGGTGTTTAGTTATGGTGATGTTAATGATCGTAGGAATGGAAGAGAAGCGGACAGATACCGACGTTTGGGAACTGGGATATCGCGAACGAGTTGCCAATCACTCAGTATTTCGAGTGTGCAAGACAAGCAGGGCTTGTTGTTCGTTACAGTTCCTCCTCCGGCGAGAGTGGCGATCGTGACCTCTATACCCTTGCCTCTAACAAACCTGTTCCAGTTGCTAATCGTAATAAGAATAAAAACATTCCTTATTCCAATCTCAAACACAAACAGGTACCTCTTTTGCTTCCTCTGCTTCTGCTATACTACTAGGCTAGCTCTAACTTTCATTAAAATCAAATTCCTTGTAATTAAGGGCGCATTTAAGGCGTAATTTTATTTTATTTTTATTTTTTTGGGTCTCAACAATCAATTATTTGTGTGCGCTTTTAATTGTGTGTACGTGTCGTCATGGCTCGTGATGCGGTGGTTGAAATTGAATGAAAAGTTTGAAAACGCGAAACCAAAGCACATGCGTTTGTTTTGTTTGTGTCTCTCAGCAAGCTTTGACGTTGTGCTGTTTTTGTTGTGAGCGTAGGCGACGAGGAACGGGGAAAGGCGGTGCCAGCATGCCGGTGTTGTGGTTAAGGAAAAGGGGAATGTGAGCGTGATGGCGAGGAAACAAGGGAGAGTGTACGACGTCGTTTCGGAGCAGCCAGCGAAGCCAACAAGAGTCAGCAAGCAGCTGAACCAACACGACACCGTTCCACGGTCTCCGCCGCGTAGGCCTCCGAAGCCTGTTGACGAGGATCTTTATAAGATCCCTCCCGAACTCCTCCACACGCCAAAGCGGGTGACTTACCAACACTTTATGTCGATTATTATTTACTTTTTATTTGAATTTACTAAAGTAAATATTCTTGTAAAATGAAAAGTGATAAATTATTTATTCATAAATCGATAATTTATATTATATGCAAATTTCACTAAATAATTTAAAGGTGAATAACTTATCACTCTTTCGTACAAAAATTTTTATTATAGAAGATCTAAATCCATTTTTTTTTAATGTCATAGTTTGTCTTATTACTTGTCATGTGTATCGCGTTTTTGTAATATACATGGACAATTGACATTTCTATTTTTTTTTATTTTGAATTTGTAGAAGAAAATGCTGGGTTTCATTTCCAAGTGTCTTGTGCCTGCTGCTTGTGTTTCATGAGCAATGCTAAGCTGGAGCTGGAATCCAATCTCCAATGCCATCATCCCAATGAATTTTAGAGAGGGAAGGACGGCTTGTGCTAATGTGTTTATTAGTAATGCTGGCTGTGATGTCTCCAGCAAATTAAATATATATGGCCTTTCGGTTTTGAGAATGGATTTATTTTTCCCCTTCTGTTGGCCTTTATCGCTATCCTTCATTCTATAGTCATTGTATAATTATGCTATACGAATGACTGATTGGGTGACGGATTCGTTACTCCCGGCATATATAGGAGTAATGTTAGTCCCTTGTATTAAATTAGAGAATGTACCCCGAGCAGTGAGTTTTTAATTTGCAAAACAGGACCTTTTGGATTTTATTTGCAAAGATAGTGTTTTGGCCTATTTCCTCTTATTACACTTGAGCTTTTGAGTCCGACCGAGTAGCAATCTTGTTCGCGTACAAAGGAGATTGAAAAAAAAAAAATGGAACAAAATGCCAACCCAGATTCAATTCCAATTCTGGCACTATGTTGAGAGCTATTGTTTTGGACTAATGTTACCTACAATGTAACTAGAAATATAAATCACCCTCCTATCCATATATTTTGTCATTGTACTAGTATCTTAAATAGCTGTTAAAGTATTTCATTAATTATTTATTATACTTTATGACCTTTACATAGTTTAGAATAACTAACAGGTGCTTACTATAGGGATATCAATACCTTAGAAAAAAATTAAGGCATGCGTTCGCTTTTTAGGTAACTTATCTTCATGTACAACAAGATAGGGAAATAAGGAGTTACGTGTTACATTCTATCACTATAATGAAATTAGAGAATTCGTCTACAAGTGTTGCAATATTAAGATCCAAGGTTGCTGCAAATAATGAAACCCCAAACAGAAATTTTCCAAACGCCACCGCTTTTCAATGATGGGATAATCGAATGATATGAACAAAGAACAAAAATAGCAGCACCTACATTATTAACTTGTCCCTTGATATTTTCGCTTTCTTAATTCCATTTCCTAGTCAACCTAAGAACTGTGAAATGCATCTCAGCTAAGGATGTTTCTGTGGAGAAAGAACCAATGCTAGAAAATACATTACCACCCTCTTGAACCAGATTAGCATATTTATTTGCACCGACATAGCTATTGCATGCCATATTTGCATTTCCTTGAGCTGTTATCAACTTGCATTTAACCAAATTCACATGCTATGAATCTTTGCTCATGTTTTGATCCATTAAAACGGAAGAATCATTAAGGGAAGAAAAGCCATTTGGAAAACCAAGAGAAGGCCCTGACTTAGCCATGTCATTATAGTCTTGATCTTCCATGCAGCTTGAAATCTCTTCTAACACAAATGAGCATGGATTTAATTTGGTCATATCTATATCCCCCAAATCTTTTACAGATTTAGATGAAGGCATATAAGATGATTCAACGGCACTGTAGGAAGTCTCATTTGCAACATCAATCAAGTCCACATCATTAGAATCCTCTCTTTTTGCACCAGATTTCATCCAGTCAAAGACTCATATTCACAGCTAGAAACCTTCAATTCTAGATGCTTAAACCAATTATTGCATAGTAAGGGAATATATAGTGGAAATGTGACCTTCAAATGGAGATGCAACATTTAAATTTACTCACTTGAGGGATTACACCTCTAAATCCAAAGGAAACAAACTCCATAACATGCTCCACATTAACATATTCTATCTGCTTATCACTTTGTTTACAGAGATCACAAACACTCGCGCTTCATACTAATGCTAATATGCCATAACCTGAAAAACCAAACAAATTAACATAACTGTAAGATAACATTTATGATGAAAACCCAGTTACAAAAATAGACCACCAATCTACTCAATTGCTGATGTTCTTATGTTCCATCACAGATTTTTGGGTTTTTCATTACCTAAGTGATGCTATGCAAATATAACACACACAAACCAATTGCAAGATCACAACATAACTTTGCCTCACAACCATGTTACCTTCCCAACAAGGCAAATTAGTTATCACACCAAAATTTAGACATCTCTTCTATGATAAGCTCCTACAATTCACATGAATTGGGTGAAATAAACTGTCTTAATAACTAATGCCACACACTGGGCAAATTTTATAAGCTATTTTGCATCATTGCATGGATATTCATTCAACCAACTAGAAAAGACATATAACAGACCACAATTTGAAAAAGAAAAGAAAAGAAAATAAACATTAGTAACAACAGCAACAATAAAGAACACCATGTAAATTTCATCTAAAAAAACTTAATAGCCAACTACTGAGGTCCATATGAAGACTCGATACACTAAAACTGTGATCATCAAGTAATTACGTAACATTTGAATTTGAAGATCAAGTAATTCTCTTCAACCAAACAAAGAAAACCATTTTTGCCCATTGGTACTATAAACGAAAATCCCCAAACCACTACCACCTACTTCATTTGCAATTCAAAAATAATCACTACAAATTGAAACATTATTAGGCTAATTGTTCAAACACAAGCAAAAAAGGACAAAACAAAGAGAAGAATATGCATATAAAATGAAACAAAATTTAAAAAATAAACAGCACCATGCCATGAAACAAATCCTTGTTCTAATGATCAACCTTCATGTGATGATGGGTGGGATTTTAAAACACCAAAGCCATGGCAATGGTGGGACCATGGGGTTTTACCATGGAATTTTAAACCGAGAAACCGTACTCTTTGTCGATTTACCATCGCTCATTAACCGAGTGAAATTTGATTGGGGATTAGGGGATCCTATACCACACAGTACATCGTTGTCCATCAATTCTTCTCTTCTGGAGTTCCTTCAATTCTATACATTTATGTCGTTCACCGATGACCGCCTGTGCTATGTTTCCTTGCAAACCATAGATTTTGGTACACTTACCTTCACTATTCAATTGCTAGGTTTCTGTTTCTGAAATAGGGTTTCGGATGAGGCCACACCTCAACTACCAAGGTTGTCCTGTCTTCCAATACTTCTCCCATTGGTTACATCTGGGCCATTAGCTTAGGTGACTTTACACACCCACAACCCCTCGATGGCAACTGTTGCTGGCGGGTATAGCTATCCCACTTCCACTCGACAAAGGCATATGGACTTGTTTGCAAATATCAACATTCCAAACATTTGAAATTAATTTCATTGCTCTAAAGGATGGGCAAAAGAACTAACATTGGATTTTAAATAAAAAGCATGGAACGATTGTGATTGTGCTGCACGAGGGTGGAATAATGTTAGTCCATAAGATGGGGTGGACTAACGAATCCAGCACCGACTAATTGTTGGTATTATAGATGGTGGACTGTATGTACAAATGTCTGATTTAATATAGTTATGACATTTTTTTAATATATAATTTTTTGTACATATGGTACTAGTTTTAAGTTGCAATTGTTGTTTTGACTTGTGACATTGCGGCCACCGCAATGCAGATTGCAGTCATCAAGACGTGAAATTTTGCGTATTTTTAACTTTATCAAATTATCTGTAGCAACAAAATCTAAATGCACTTACTACTCAACTTAACATATGTGACAAAAAGATATCAAAGAAGCGCCAAAAAAGTTTAATGAGATTGAGAGAAAACAAATATTAAGCTACAATGCGGCTCGTTGCACAATACGGTTATGACATTGTTGCATTATTGTAATGTTGTGATAATTTTCTTATAATTTTGAGTCACATTACAAATACAATTGCCAAGTGATGCAATTACGGTCACTGCTATCACATTACATTACTTAATACGAATATGATTATTGGTTGTGATTTGTGAATCAGCATCTTGTGTTGGTAAGGCCATCGAAATGTGCCACTTGAAAATAGGCTTAACTGAAAAGGAGTTACATTTTGACTAATAGTTATAGCTTTTTGGCTTAATAATGAATGCTTGAACTCACAAATGGTATCAAATTTGGTCGGTGCTAGAACGGAGATGTTAGTTGTAGGCTAACGTTTTACATTGGCAAGACCAAGTGGGTGAGAGTCGGATCGAGTTAGAGGCTTGATCCTGAGAAGGCACAGACTGTGAATGGCAAGTGCTAGGAGGGGGATTGTTGGTTGTGAGTTAGCATCCCATCTTGGCAAACTTCAGAAGAAGTTGAAGTCATATCGAACTGTGGTGTTTGAAAATGAGCTTAAATAAAAATAGTACCGTAACTAATAATCTTAACTTTTGACACAATGATAAATACTTAATCTCACACCTATCTATAATTTAAAACCACAGCTTGAAGTTTTGCCTGATAAATTAAATTATTAAGAATAAATGCTCTTAAAACAGCTCAGTAATGAAAATTGTGGGATAGACAAGCGAAATGCAATGAGTTTAAACTCTTGCAGTGGACTTGATTTCATTAATTTCTACTCTCCCCTCTTGTTTGTCACTTGTGGGTTTCTCCCAATACCCCTCTAATGGAATTGCGTGAAGGGTACAGAATCAGACTCAATGACTCAATTAACTCTTTTCATTCTATTGAATCGCCTGAAGCAATTCCATTGGTAAATCACAGCAATGATGCTAAGAGTGAATAAGTATGTGCTTTCATAAAACAAAAATCTTATGTCAATCAAGACAATGAGGATGGAAATTTTTATCTTATTTTAAAGAGTCTTAAAACTTATTTTTACCTAGTTCGGATATTGTATGTGAATTAAAACAATATGAAGTATAAATTTGAAAAGAAAGCTTCAAATTAAAATAAAGTAGAAGTTGCCTTATAGTTATTTCTTCGTTTTTGTTTTTCCTTTGCTGCTCTCTTTCATCTTTCTCATCTTCATTTCTATCTCAGCTTTTCCTCTTCAAACTGGACACGCCTTTCTAGTACAAAATCCCAGTCTTTGACATTGGGTTCCAAGTTACTAGACTGTGATGACAGGTGGTCTTATATTGATTACGTCAGAAGCAAAGAAACAACTGAAGTAATCGTTTCCCTTAAGAAGCGGAAGATAGGAAAAATGATATTTTGATATAGTCTACCTTATATTTTAGGTTAATATATTATTTATTTATTATTGGATGGATAGATAGCCTTTATTTAGACTGGATTTCATATCTATCCAAAGGTGGATAGGTGATATATTAACTTAAAATATGAGGTGGGATATATATAAATAATATATCTCAAAATATATTTTGTCACGCCCTCAGATAGATTAAGGCCTGACACAGGCAAGACAAAGTTGAAGAACTTTTCTCACTATCCGATTATTTTTGTATTCTTGGGAAGCCAATGCATGTTTGGAAAAGATTAATTTTTTAAAGAATAATTTTTTTCACCAAAAAAAGAATAATTTTTTTATCATAAAAAACTATTTTTAATACAATGTTGTATGTTTGAGAAATATAAATAAAATCTATTTTCATAAAGTATTATTTTTTAACATTTGATTATAGGTATAAGTTAATTGTTATTTTAGAATGATGATATTTTTATCAAATTAATCTTAAATATTAAATATTATATAATATAAATAAATTATTTCATACCCTTTTAATAATTTACTTTATACAAGTAAATTTTCATATAATTTAAACAAAACACATTACCTTAAAATCACTTTTCAATTAATCTATCAAAATATGAAATTCATTTTATTATAATCAATGAAAAAAAACAATTAAATTTATAATTAATTATTGAAATAATCTAATTTTCACAACTAATTTAAATACACTCTATGTTTTTAATTCTATTTGGTCCCGGTGATGCATCGCACACACTTTTTTTTTTTTTTTGGGTTATTTAATTTTTTTGCAAGGTATATGTTTAACTCATAAACTAAAATTAACCAACAGCTAAAACTAGAAATAAGTCAAACTAGCTCATGAATTATTTCTCACTTGGCTTGTTAAGAGCTCAATAAGCTAAGCTCATGAGTTGAACTTGAGCTAATGATTTAAGCTCATTTATTAAATGAACTAAGCTTGAGCTTTGCTATGTTTGACTCAATAGCTAGTAAGTTGGCTTGATATATATATATATATATATATATATATATATATATATATATATATATATAAGCATTTTATATTATATGTATAGTATATAAATTATATTAAAAATAGGTTATGTATTTATAATCAAGAAGCTCAATTTATATCTAAATGAGCTAATTCATGAGCTGGTTCGATCTCGATGAACTTTTAGCGAGCCAAACTTGAAGCTTAAAATCAAGCTTATTTGTTATTGAACTGAGCCATAAATCAAATTCAATCTATCAAGCCAAGCTTGAGCTATGCTAAGTTTAGGTTTGGCTCGGCTCACTTCCGGCTGGCAGCCAAACATGCTTCAAACGACAAGTCTGATTGTTGACCCCAAAATGAAAATGATAAGTCTTTATTTATTTATTTATTTATTTATTTTTATGTTCAAAGAAAATGATGAGTCTGATAGACCAAGAACGTTTTGTTCAGTCACCAGTGTTATTGGGCTATCAATGTCTCTTTGCCTGTTAAACTTGACTTTCGGCCAAGGTGAGTAATTTCATGACAAATAATATAATCCTACATTTGAACATACACTAATTTTGAAAACTTCTAATTAAGGTGGCCCAACCAATGAAGAGTTGAACAAAAAAACAAGAGTGGTTGGTTGGTAGAACTAGGAATACATGACATGGAGAATGACGGAATTTAATCATGACCAATACTTTTTCTCTTAATTTTTCAAATTTTATTCTTCACTCTCTCTTTTATGTCCCAATAGCTAGAGAGTCATTTAATCAAATCTCTCTATCAGGCTCACAACATATTTTTTTTTTTTTACTGAAGGCAATAAGATTAAGAATTATTTCTAGGATATACGTTTAGGGGAAGGGGGTGAAAGTCGAACACGGTGACATCCTAAACTCAAATGAGATATACAAAATATAACTACTAAATTGTGGGTTTAACCACTATTAACTCACAACATAAGTTGAGGTTTTATTAAAAATAATAATAATAATGATATAAATAAAAGATAATGTTAATGAACTATCACTTGTAGATCAATTGACAATAGAGTTATATGTAAGTATATTTTACCTACAATGCAAAGATTTAATCAATTGGAAATACTTTATGAATTATGACCATAGTTAAGTTGACATTGAAGAAGAGAGGATTGGCTTGAAAAAGTTGTAATAAATAGTGAAAAAAAGTTCATTTACAGTGAATTTATTTTTTAAATTATAATTATAGCTTGTACTATTTTCAAATTATTTTAATTAACGTCACTTTTAAATTACAATCCTTATATTTTTAAAATTAGAATTATAGCTTGTACTATTTTTTCCACATGTGATTATTCAAATGTGAATTTTTTTTTTTTTGTCGTTACCTTTTATATTACCTTTCTATCACATTAGAAATATATGGAGAATGTATTTAATTAATGAATTACATTTTAAACTCTTTTATTTTTGGTGGGGGGATTTGGACACGGGGCTTTGCCCTACGAGTTCGAACTCGTGCCCTGGATGCACCTAATTTTTAAGGGGCGGAAAGTTTGTCAACTTGAGCTACTTCCTCGAGCGCATTTTAAACTCTTAAGTGACTACTATCCAGCATCCAGCCTGTTTTTTGGGCCATCAACCACTGTCCAGTTAAAAACTATTTTGACAATGGTGAGTTCATATAGTTCCTATTAATATATATAATTAATATTTAATTACATTAATATATAAAAAATAAAAATTGTAGGTTGCTAGTTTAAATAATATTTATTCATTTTTCTTATATCTAGTTTGTTATGACATAATATTAAAAGATTTATTATTAATATCATTAATGAATAATGTTTTGGCATTGTTAATGTATCTAATCGACTTTTCACTTATGCATGTATTAATATAACTTGAGTTTGATTTTCAGCTTTTTTTATTGGTAGATAAACTGTATATATATCTTTTTATTGACATATAAAAAATACTATGTAGAAAGTGGAACGACCCATGCTCAATAAACCACTCACCCGCGTTAGGGCTAAGACGGAAAGTCAATCTTCTTGATATGAGTTGAGACTAAAACTTATATTGAATATTACTTAATATGATTTTGTCAAATATATTCATATAAACCAAAGCTCATTTTACAGTCTTTAAGATATAATTTGAAATTTTTCGACGTCAAACTGAAACGGAATCCGCATAAAACATCAGCTAAAAAGTGAACACAAATTAAAACCACCCACCCTTCTGGTCCTCGGAATTGAGCTGGGTGAATGATTTTGTCAAACATATTCACATAATTTAAAACTCATTTTACACATTTTAAATTATAATTTAAGTTTGCTTGATGTCAAATGAAACCCGCATAAAACGTTAGCTAAAAAGTGAACAAGAGTTAAAACCACCCACCTTTTTGGTCCTCGGAATTGAGCTGGATGACTAAATGAGCTCACCACTCCAGTTACTAACCTTTAGAAGCAGATATGTTCTAGTAATTTTGGTTGAATGATTATAATTTATGAATTACGAATGACGAATTAAACTAATGCTCAAGGTATAAACAAAGAATGTTCGGCAAAAGCAAAAGTGTGGTGCCAACGCTCCTGAAGTGGTGGCGGGAGAAGGAAAAGAAAGGGAGACCCTACAGATAACACACTTCCACCTGGTTTCATACTTTGATTAGGTACAGCCCATCGCTCCTTTAAGATGCCAACAATGAGGAAAATTGATACTTAGACTCATGATTTTAGATATTATTTGAATATTTCTTATTTAGAGATCAATGAATAAATAAGTGAAAATTTCAATTATGTTTATGCAATAACTAATAATGAAGGTGAAATTTTTATATTAAATTATCCAATTTTAAATCCACAATAAATAACATATGATTCTTCATATTTTTTCATAGACATATTTATTAAAAATGTAATTGAAATCACTAATTATTGTTCATGATTCTATGAATGTCTAGGTGTTCACAAAAGTGATGTCCACATAGTTGTCCAATAATGAATATCACATCCAATAATGAACATCACATCCACATCACCACATGCAATGGTGCCATTAACAAAATACAAACAGGTCAAGTGTCAGTACTTGACATTGGTTTGCTAATTGACAAAAAACAGTTACGAATTTGTTTTCGATGTCAAAACAATCACGGGCGGTCATGTACTTAAAGTGAATGAAGAATATGACCATAAATGCAACCATGGCTTTAGCACAGAAGAAGGGAAAAAAAAATTATATACAGAAACAAAAGAAAGTGTAATACTAGCCGTATATGCTTTATAAGGTACTGCTGCACATAATGTACACAATATGTGAACTTTGCTATCCCTTTTTTACAGTTACCAGAGAATTTCTGTACAGAACACACAAAATTTATACAAAGAGATTATTTACAATTCTCTAGGCCTCAGTTCACTAAGGAATCAGTTTGGTATCCCCTTAAAATCCAAGATGGAAAAAAAAAATCCAAGGATTATTTTCTTTTGCAGTTCTCCATATAAAAAAATTTTTTACTCTCATATTTAAATGACATACCAAAAAGTCCCTAACTATCCTTTAACACGGTCATGTTGAGCTTCTCAAGAATACCATTAGCCTTCCTCTTGGTCCTTGAAGTACCACATTCTGCAAGCTTGGTCAGTGTACCATTCACTATCTCATCTTCACGAATTTCCGTCCTTTTTGTCCTGTCACCGAGACAGATTGAACATAGAATTGCAACACAGTTTTCCTTGCTGCGTTCTGAGGTGGCATTCTCCCTAATAATACCAAGCAAGAAGGGTACAGCACCATGATTGCACAATGCTTCAACAGCATTAGGATGGCCAGAGAGTAGTGCCAGTATCGACAACAACTCATCAACTAGAACATGGTCCTTGATCTTGTGAAGAATAACCTGAACTGCACCTTCTCTCACAGTCTTCCCTTTATTCTCATGTGCAATGCATAGGCTGAATATGGCTGAAGCAGCATCTTTCATTGCTGAAGGGTGCCCCTCATCTAACATGTCAACCAAGTATTTGATAGCCCCAGATTTTCCAATGATGCGCTTGTTGTGTTCTGGAGCTGACAGTGAGAAAATAGCTGCTGCAGCATTGCTTCTTGTTTGGATGGTTCCGGATCTCAAGGACTCAATGAGGAGGGAGATGACATTTTCATCCTCAGCAAACACTCTCTTGTTGTCATCATGAATTGAGAGATTGTGAACAGTTGTGATCAAGTCCTCATGGAGCTGTGGATCAATTTGAGCCGTGCCAGATAATAGTGGACTAAGCAATTTTTGAATCAAATCTGGTTTCGTGAAGAGGGTTCGAAATGTAGGCATTTGCTTTGACAACTGCCGAAGCTCTTTTGCAGCTTCTTTTTGATGAGACACGGATAATGTCAAATTATGAAGCAGTGAATTCAAACAGTTTGTGAGTTCACCAGTTAGTGCTTCTTGTTCCATGTCCCCAGCAGGTTTTGGTAGCTCAATTCCATGCTCCTTGCACCATTGCGAAATCAAGTCTTTGACCAAGGAATTAGGAGTGAGGACAGAATGAGAGAGGACTTGGTTGGTCTGAGGGCAATTTCTGTGGACTTCATTTAGCCATCTTTCAATGAATGGCCTGTCATAAGTCTGCAGCATTAATACATCAATTTAGGAGTAAGCAATTTACGCCTAATTTCTTTGTTCATATACTTCAATTCTTTCCATTTTGAAAAATCTTTTAGAGACTCAAACACCATAACTAACTCTCAATATCCAAAAATGCAACCCTTAAATCCAAATAACTAAACATGCAGCCAGAGACAACATGAAGACATTCACCTTTATTTGAACCCAGAGATCCATCTACAGCAAAGAAAAGAATGGTTTTGAACACCTAATCGGGATTAATTCAATAATTTGAATCCACACTGCCCTCCTTACTGTTGTATAGCATAAAAGGCAAATAAAGATGAACTCTACCAGCTGTTCTAATGAGTTGTACAACAATAGTAATAGTGCAATTGTTATATCTATATTGAAAACTTGGAATTCTCATTCAAGCTCAACAACTAAGAAATTGTCATCCAAGAACTGATCTTTATTGACATCAAGAGAATGAGAGAGACAAAACAAGACAAAAAATGAATGAACCAACCCTTCCATTGGCCACGATAACAGGGTCTGCCATCAACTTTCCTGAAATGGGGCACAGAAACTGGGGAGGAACAGGCACGTGATCGAGCACGTGATGAGAGGAAGAACGGGTGTCGCATTTCAAGTTCTTGAGAGCAGAAAGAGTGGTGACAGCCTCGTTTGCAGCATTTTCTGAGTAGTCATCTCCCTCTACAATGGCCCTAACCAGCTCCTTCAGCTTGTCCTTCAACACAAACGCCTTCTTCTTCTTGTCGTCGGTGGCCATTGCAAAAGAAAAAAAACAAGTGTTCACAATAGGACTTGCCAGATGAACAAAAAGGACAAACAGCATTTACCAAGTAGTAACAGATAATGGAATATGGTGGTGGAGCAGTATCTAATCACTATTCTTGTTTTTATTATTATTATTATTTTGTTGGGTCCTTTTTCTCAGTTGCTATATATCAAGTTTTGTTGCCACACAAGATGTGACTGTTGGTGAATCTTGATAACGGAATTTGAAACACTAGGCATGCCACAGAATTTGCCTGTGTGCAGTGAAGTTTGCAGATATAATAAAGCCACGGACCCAGGGTGTGTCAGTTTAAGTTTAATGGGTGCAGTTATTGGGTTCAAGCTCAATGGCATGTACTTTACAACCATAGCAGTCATATCAGAAAAATAACGGTGGCAAATTTTTTTCTTGGAATAAAATAAAGCCATAGATAATAATTAATAAATTATATTCTAAACTTGTAATTTTTTTAATTTCATCTATCTCCATAATGTTAGATACAAAAATTATTTGTCCTAATAGCTTAGACTTTCATGATATAACATCAGAACATCTATTAGGTCTAAATTGTTATAGCTGTTGTCTTTATTTTTTCAGTTAAAAGTTAATATTTAGCGCAAGAGAAAGGAACATGTGCATTACCCATCTTCTAAGTCTTAAAATGACCGTAACATAAAGACATGCGTTAAATATAAAAATATTTATATGCATTCATTTAATAGTTAAGTCCTTCAAAAAGTTTATCTACGAATCATGGCACATGCATGTCATGGGATAATCATTGCTTCAACTTAAAAATAGAATAGAATTTGATTCTAGACTTCTAATTATCATCTGCATAAAGGGCTGCTGTGTCGGGAATTCAAGTTCAAATTTCTGCAAATTAGATTAATATTCTATCCCACGATCCGCTCCGATGATTCTTCGATAGTTTATAATGTCTCATTAATATAGTATAGAAGCTGATGAGATTGGCGCACTTAATTAGCTTTTCACTTATATATTGTTATCATTTTAGTTTGATTTTTAGGTTTTTCTATTAATGGATTATCCATGTAAGTATTTTTTTTTTTTATAGGAAAACTAATATATCATAGAGAAAAAAACTAATCAGTAAAGCTTATTATATCCGTAAAAGACAAAATGCAACATGAAAGCGCCAGCAAAATGTGGAATGCACGAAACTAGAATTTGAAGAGTGGGACACATATGCATGAGTATTATCATTTGTACATAGTGATAATAAATATCCTTTTTAACATATGTGAAATTAGATATAAATAAATGAATATTTAAGTTATGTTAGTGATAAATCTATCAGCAAAAGCATGTAGGAAACTATGTGTTAAAGTTGTAAATTCCAGTCATATAAGCAGTGAATCAAATAAGAAATGTTCTCATATTCTATCAATTATCTTATTACATTAATCCGAAATATAACTAAAATCATAGTTATTTACATATCAATCTCCAATTTTTTTTTTTTTGGGGGGGACTACGATATAAACACTTTGCCTCAATCCTCTTTCACATCTCCGTATGTCCAAGGAAGTATGTAGAACCTATATACAAACCACAAATAACATTTTCCTATATACACATGCAATACGAAGCCGAACCCCAGCCAACTCTCCTAATTGCCCCTGAATTGTGACGTATCACGGAAGATAGTTGACAAATAACATGTTAGTTTCACAAACAAGCTTTTGCATATTGCTCACGGAGGTTGTGGTGATAAACATCCAAGGGAAAAGAAACGCGTTGGTTGATGTGATAAAAGAGCATTACTTTACCAGTTCCTTTTACATGTGCAATGTGTAAAAATTTTTTCACGAACTAGCATGTAAATAACGGATTTCGACGTTCCTTGCTGTAGTGCTGAAGATAGACGCAAAGTACAAAGCTTGCACTGTTTAGGTTGGGGGCCTCGGCCATGTGCAATCAATCAGTTCATCCACACTTTCGTAGTCTTTGCCAATAGAGTCTGGCCACAGCGGATAGCAGCAACCAAGTGTGGATTTGAAAACTTATTGAGAAGTGAGTTTAAAAACTGAAATAATTTGTAATTTGGACTCTGAATGGTGTTTATCTTTTTTGTTTTTATAATTTGTAATTAGAAATAGATGTCTGGCTGTATGATAAAAAATTAATATTTTTCTCACAAAAGGATTATAGATTACCTGTAAGAAATTTGGCACATATATATATATATATATATATATATATATATATATATATATATATATGTCAATGCGGGAAGTGTTGTGAGTAATTTAAGTTATCAAAAACTTTAGGTAGAATTTCACATAAAAGGTATAAAAGTTGTAAACTTAAAGCATGACAAATTGAATGAGTTAATTTAGATTGTCCAGCGGGCAATTTTCGAATGCACTCAATTTAGTTAAAAATTCACTTTGACAGAATTATCTTGACTTTATATAATTTTGCATAGACCTTCGTTCAATCTGGAAGTACAAAACCTTTCCAATTAATTTTAACGCCCACATGCATTACAATTTTAGATCTATCTCCCTACGTTGCACAATCTGGTATAGTATCTCCAATCCATGAAGAAAATGATCACAAATGCCTCCCAAAAGGGCTCAGAAGTGGGGAGGGTTAGTCAATATGAAACTTTTAAAATAAGGTGCAAGAACTGGTATCAGATAAGTATATAAAAGAGCAGAACCTGTATGAAATCCAAGGAAAAAGAGCAATACCAATGTAGTATTAGCTCCCTCCCTCTGCTGTATTTCTTATTCACAGAAAACAAAAGAAAAGTGTATGAGAACTAGCTAGGTGTTTGAGAGACCTAGCACCCTCCTAAATCCAATTCTATTCCAACTTTCCGAGATACCCCCCTCAGCACTCTCCCTCCCCCATATATTTCCCTCCTCTTCCCACAACAGAATCAACAATGCATTCCCCCTCCCCACTAACCTTGCCAGCTAGGCAAAGTTAGTTACAAGTCCCTCCCAACCCCTCTTGGCCACATGCCTTGCCTGTGTCATTCTCTCTCTTTCTATGCTTTCTACTATAGACCTTAGCATATGGTGAAACCAAATTACTGTTTGTAACATCACAAGTGATAGGGGCAGGGGTAGCAATATTTATAGTTGGGGTCCTAACATACGGATATAAAATTGAGGATAAACTGAATTCTTTTCCTACACACAATGCCAAAAGCAGAATCATATAGAAACTCATTCAAATATAAACACATATATAGCATCTGGAATACTATCTTGTGCTTACATAACATCAGAAAACTTTTGTTTCTAACATTCAGCTACCCACGAAACCAAAAACAAGGGGAATTTTGTTTAGGGGCAAACTGTAATACGAGTCCTTGAAACAATACAATTGCATTTTAGTGACCAATGTAAATTATTCGAGCAAGTTGTCAAATTATATAAACTAATTATATGTCAAGTTGTCAACCCTTAAAAGTGATAGCAAAAGGACAATTCTAAAATGAGTTTGAATAAGTTTTTGGGCTAAATCATAATTTTTACTAAAATCAGTGACTAATTTGAGGTGAGGGACATTCTCAAGGAAAGTGCTCGGTGCACAACATCAACTCATATCACCTCCATTAAGTGTAAGAGGCAGAAACATAATGCATCTACAAAATAAGATGGAGCCAATAATAATCAAATAATGAAAACTATGCCGATATATAAGGTGATGTCAAAGTTTGTGTGAAGCTTTAATCCATTTTCAAGGATTAAAATGCCATCTTAGTGAGCTGGCACATTTAAGTGCTGAGAAGCATGAAGTAATGTTAGTTGAGAAGCAAAATTTCCACACTTTTCTTCTGCTAGTACCCAGCAAGAGGCCCAGGACTTTGTATATCTTTCAAAGCAACAGAAAAAGGAACAAATATAGCCATATCACCAAACAATTTAAAAAGGGGGAAAAGAAAGCTCACAAACCATCTTTTGAGAAAGTGCTGCTCAGCCCCCATGCAAGGCAAGGACTGAGGAGGCTTCTCTAGCAATAACAAATCGGTCTGGTACTCTGTCTCTCACTGAGCCCAGGCCTCAGCAGTCATTATGGTTGCCATCTGCAATCATGAATAACCACAGCCAGTGGATGGAGACATTAGCTGTTTCAAGTAGATGCAAAACAATAAAACTGGCACACAAATTTGGAACTTCAGCCCTTGTTTATCTTCCTTCTAAAGCTACCCAGCTACCCTCCTCTGTGTTTATTATCTCCTAATTTCTCAGCATACAGACATCACCTGCAGGGATTTGACTATCTGACCTTGATATTGTATTTATTGTAGACACTTCATCAGAGCAGGGTCTCTACTACTAAACAACTGATAAACTGGGTGGAGCCAATTGAAGAATCTGTCACTCTGAAGATGCAAAGATTAGCAAATAGCAGAGGGAATTCAGGTAGAATTGAAAGATCTGTTGGTTCTAGCGAGTCTGAAATCAAAGCAAAAGAAATTGGCTAAGTAAAAGGCATCTAGATATCAAATAATGCTGAAATATTCAATACATTTTCTTGCAATAATAGGCAAAGGCTGTCATGCGACCTACTTAAAATGGTGCTTGACACACCCTGTCATCCAATGGTCAGATATGAGGGACTATTGGTACAACAAATCATATGTGGTGCTCAATAAGATCTTTTCTTTCTCTCACCCCCAACATCTCTCTCCCCCGAACTCTACCTACCACGGTCTCTGTACTCCCCCTCCCCCCAAACGACTCCACTATTCTGGCAGCTCCCCCCCCCCCCCCCAAAAAAAAAACCCTCCACCTCTGGCAGCATACTTCTGTCCATCTGGTCGCGAGAGATAGTGTTCCCTCTCTGATGTTTCATTTTGATGCATCGTCTTCTCTCTTCACTCTTCTCCGTAACAGTGGTGGTGGTGGTGGTGGTGGTGGTAAAGAAGCTCTTCCTCGCGTGCATGGTTCTTCTGGGAGCTGAGACTCCACCTCTAAATTTTCTTCTTTGTTGATGATGATGGTGGGGTTGGGAAGGGGATATTTTGTTTCAAATTTCTCATCTGGGTTCGGATAGAAGCCAAAAGGATGTTTGTGCCTGCCATCAAAATCAGAACTTGGTGGTGGGGTTTGGTAATGGGCGTTTTGAGAGGACCTCTCTCACAGACTCCTTTTCTAATGGTGATTGTGGTGGTGGGGCTGCTTCATGGGTTGGGTTTGAGAGTCATGAGAGCAGACAGGCAGCGGTGGCAGTGCAAGCGGATGGGCGGTGGTGCTGTGAGCAAACGGGCAGTCCTACAAAGTGAGCAGTGGGGTGGGGGAGTGAAAGAGAAAAAGTTACAGTGCATCACGTATTATTGGTGTATTGATACACCTCGTGTTTTCACCGTCAAATTACAAGGTGCATCAAGCACCATTTAAAGTAGGGTGCATGACAGGCTTCGCCATAAATAAATGCTTAAAAAATGTGCATCAAGCACCATTTAAAGTAGGGTGCATGACAGCCTTCACCATAAATACATGCTTAAAAAATGATAAAGCTTGACCAACCTTTCTGTGCACCTATTCTAAGGTTTAGAAGTGATTGGCAGTGAACACAACAGGGAAGCTGTCGTTGATATGAAAAACACTTGAAAGTTCAATGAGTTCAAATCCAATCACTGCTTATTGAGACACCCAAAAACATAGACTATTAAGGTGCCCCTAAAACTGCCTTACACTAATACCTAAATGCTCTATATTCTATAAGATATAGACATAATTGCTCTCTCAGTAGTTAAATGATTTAATATCCAACATAAAGAATATTATCCAATATCCAACCTGTTAAATTTATCCTAGCACATACATAACATAATTGATCCAAGTAAAAAAAGTGTAAGTAAAACAATCATAAAGTGAATTAGAAAAATCCAGTGATCTGATAGATTTTATTGCTGTTGCCTTAATTGGCATTTTGTTGCTTTTATTTTGAGATTAAAAATAAAGAACATAAAAGAAGTTCACCACAAGGAAAGCTTGCTTAGATGTACTTTCACAGTTAAGGATACAAAGGAGGATACATTGATAAAATCGCTGAAGCTTGACAAGTTAGTACTGCAAAGTTGTGCAAATAAACCACGTTAAAAGTAAAACTTTAACATTCAAATATATATACAACAACATTTAAATAGGAAATGTAACTAGCATAACTTACCCACTGCAGAAGTAATGACACAACAGTTCTGGCCAAGACATTGTTAATGAAGCTCCTTATCGCAAAATTTATCAGGCTTGGTATATTTGGCATCAGAGGAGATATCATCCTCACAGATATCACGAGATTCTGAAGGATCATATCTATCTGAAAATGCATTTTTCAGCAAAGAATCTGAAATGTGATTCCTGTCGGTGTCCTTTTGCCACCTAACCCTGGTTCTTGACAAGTGGTCATACTTCTTTCTATTTGAGTAATCTTGTTTCTGATGATGAATGCTATGCTCATGTGATCGACTATGACCTCTGTGTCTTTCAGGGCTAGTAGAAGCACGATCTTTATGATCTTTTACTCTACCAGTATTCCATTTATCTTCTACATAATCATGGCTCCTGTGACGTCTGCGTTGCTCATAATCTCTAGAAAACATATCCTCGTCAGGTTTGGTTTTGCCAGAAAACTTAGTGTGTGATTGTTGCTCATTATAACTTGAGTTGGTGATTGTCACCGCAGGTGAGTCATAATTATTTTTTCTTGTATCATTAGCTTCCACAGGAATGCCATGGCCAGAAGGAGGTTTAGATGGAAA